>OX438534.1:36734982-37334982 GCA_949316355.1 Bruchidius siliquastri
GTACAGTCCCCGATAGCTCATTCCACACGTGTAATTATATTTAGCTATGTGTATTATCATCTTATAATGCCATTTTATAGGGTATCTCTACCCACAGGGTTATGCGTATAAAATGAATGATGAAAATTGATGTCATAAATACATTTCCGAATTTCCACTAATTAAGACCAAATATCAATATCGCGCGCTTCATTAGTAACTAATTTGATAATTATGAGAGAAAAAATAAATTGAACTAACTCGAACGATAACAAACTTTCTATGATAAACAACGATTTGCTCAATTTAGTGATGTTTTGAATTTTATAATACGTATTCGAAAGCGTAGTAACGATTTTCGTGTAGTTTAAGTAGATATAATGATTCATTTTAGAAAATTGTTGTTTTGGTGCAGAATGGTTAGCAAAATGACTTCAAAACATCCCCAAAATTGGAGGAATGCATTAAGTGCCGAATTTTAACGTGAAAATGGAACCAGGTAGTCGCGATTTCTGAGCCATGATTTTGTATGACTATAAAAAGTGACTAAAGCAAGCGAAATGTCACGAAAGTTTACTGAGTTGCTTTGGAGACTCTACCTCTTCTAGAGCTACAGTTTTCAATTGCTTTGCTGATTTAGATGAAGGCTGCAGTGCCAGCCATCACTTTATCAAAAAGCTTCTTTAACCTCTCTTCATATGTTATTCCAGGACTCAGAAGATCCGTTGGGACTTCGTACTCTACAGAGCATTAGACATAATAGGGATCATCTTCCTATACAGCTTTGTCTTATACCGATTCGTATTACCTTTCTTCGACGAGTTTGGACAACGAAAATACACCAAAGCAGAAATCTTGGCGTTTATGTTTGACATCACCATTCCATCTATACTGTTATGCCTTGCTACATTCTATTTAATTCTACATTCCGTCCAGAACCTGTTCGCCGAATTATTGACATTCGGAGACAGGATGTTCTATAAAGATTGGTGGAGGTCAACCACTTATCAACAGTACTACAAAACTTGGAATATTTTAGTCCACGATTGGCTACGCGCCTATGTTTTCAGAGATATGTATTATTTAACCAAAGGTAACAAAACCTTGGCCAAAATTAGTGTCTTTGTCGTCTCAGCTGTGGTCCACGAATGGGTTCTTACTTATATGTTAGGATTTTTCTTACCGTTTCTTTGTATACAATTTGGTGCGCTTGGAACTTTGCTGTACTTTATAAATGTACCTAGTGTAACAGCAATCAACATTTTATTTTGGTATGGGCATGCGCTGGGTAATACGATGGACTTAGCTATATATTCTTTGGAGTTTAATGCTAGAATGAGCTATTCTAGTGATGGTACTTGGATGGACTATCTAATACCAAAGTTCTTGACTTGTGACTGCATCACGTGATGGCCGTGGAATACGATGTTTTTCCAGTATTTGGAGAGCAAGACTAAGGGCGTACACAGGAAGTTCCAGGGGGTAGGCAAATACAATGTAGTATTATCGACTTTTGCCTCCTGATGTGTTACAATCGCGAAAATAATAAGTTTCTCAATACAATATAAGAATACAAATTTGAAAAATGTTTGACCAGATCCTTGCATTACACCAGGCGGCGCTCATGGCCTACCCTCCCCCTTTTGATTTAAACCCTGTGTAGGCCCTTAAGGAGGCTTTGAGCTCTAATCTCCTTTGGTAAGTTCATAGCCCATTACTAAAAATGAAAAAGGGTTACTTACACTTGAAGTGTAAGACTCTTCGGAAAATCGGTCAAGGCATTAAGACAATAATAGTATATAACCATATGCAAATATACAATATGACAGGGTTAAGGCATAACGAATTTCGAGGATTTGGGTGATATTTATACGCTTTATGTTCACATAATTTGTCAGCCATGAACAATGTGTACGTATGAATATTTTGTTGTTATTGGAATTATGTATAAGTAATCAATTGTTATATTTTTATGAAAAAATATGATTTCCAAAGACGTCATTTATTTACCACTTCCCCCGCAATTTTGTACGTCAGGTATGGAATGAAACTTTATCTACAAGTTAAGAAGTCAGATAATGGCTTTTAAATGGATAATAAAATTTTTTATAATTATTGGAGGTGGGATATACATATACCTAAATCCACAATCCTTTTAACTATTTTACAACAAAGCTCGGCAGTTTTAATGCTCAAATTTTGCTGTATTGACACTTAATAGATGAATATGACTTAAAATTATCACATAACTGCTATCTTGGCGACATACCAAACATTAAGTTTCGTCGATACAGTACAATCTATAAGTTCGTCGTAATAACCTTAAATATATTGTTATTTTATATGGGTGGGTTTTTTAAATTTACTACAGCTCAATTTCGATACAAATGCAGTCAGCAAAAAAAAGAATAACCTAAATATCCATTAGGTATATCTTCTACTGGTGGCTCGCTATCTTTAAAACCACAAACAATTGACTGAATATAGCTTTAATAACCAAACACACTACAAGCAAAACCATTTCCTTCAAAATAATATGATACACAAGCTAGTCAAAGCAAAAGAAGTGAAACTTTTATCTTCCTTCTTAATATTTTTTTCAGAAAAAATCAATACAGAAATATCTGACAAACCACGACAACCGGCAACAGCGCTCCAGGCCCATTACAAGCCGAGTGCAGCGTCTGTTTTCCGCACGCCTCCATAGCCTTCTATTCTCCTGTGACCGAGAAACGCAGTGAAAGTCCGTTGACGAGAATCCTTTTTCGCATGCCATGCCATGGCGTTCGTCGTTTTTTGTTAAACACGTAAGGTATGCCCCCGACTTGATTGTCAGCCAAAATGGCCAGTGGTCAGCTGTGTAAAATTGATTGGGGCGTCGACGTGACTGGCCAGCTGAACTGGACGGGCAGGTTAGGCCGGTCAGGGCGTTAATATGTGTGTAAACTGTAGAGTGTGGAGGAATGCGTGAGTGAGAGGCTATTTCGTCTTTTTTACTCGGAGGGTGGATTCTTTCTTTGTCCATTACGAGAGACCGTTTTTTTCTTTGTCATCTCTAGGGGGAAGATTTATGAGGGTTATTCAATGAAAGTGAATCATACGTAATGGAAGTATTATTTGGTGGGAAGGGTCATAATGTGTATTAATATATTTTGTCAAATAACAATACTAGTTCTGTTTCCTGTTTCATAGTATGTGTAAGAAATAATACGGTGCACTAATTAATTTCGTAGTTAAATTTTGATTTTTTTTCAAATAGATTGTATCAGTTTCCTGACTGACGTACCACCACTAGATGCTATATACATATCTATGAAACCACTGTAGTGAAGTTAACGCTGGTTTACAGAAATATTTTTTGCTTATCATTTACCTGCATGGGATCTCGAATATTCGACGAACATTTTATTTTCAAAATTACTGAAAACTTAGAAGCTATCAATAATAAAACATCGATTTCCGCAAACTCAAGGAAGTCATTTTATTTAGAAAATAATATTTATATTTTAATTTTTTCATCTATGAAGAAAATCTTGAATCAATAAAAAAGTGTATATAAAAATGTGTCAAAAGACAGTGGAGTCAAGTAGAATTTATTGTCCTTCCCAGTTTCCACACATTTCTAAGTTCCGCACCAAACAATTCTGGCACCCTAAGATGTGGTTGCCTAGTAAGCTCAAGTATCATCGCAAGATATCAGAAAAAATAAATTAAAAATGGCTGACAAAATTTGCACCATTAAATATTCTTTCAATCCAACAATGAAATTGTACATTTTCTATAACGTTGAACGTCTAAATATAATTTCACTATGCTGATTTTTCAAATTCCCAAAATAATAATTTTCGAATTTCGGAAACCCTCAAAAATCCCGAGAACAGTTTAGCAGTTCTTCTCATATCCTTAATATTGCCGAAACACGGGGATGTTTTATTTATCCCTTTTACTATTCGACTTTAAACTAAATATTTTTTTGTATACATTATACAGTACAACTGAGAACCTTCAAGGCAGAAGATTATGAATCTGGTGACAAACTGAACTTGCAAGAAATAGCATTATAAGAATATGTAGTAGACACAACAAGCCAGACGTGGAAAACAAGGTTGGATATGATAAGTCAAGTGTTTGAATGCCAAATACAAAATTATAACTTCCTTAGGACTGCTGTTCATTCACATTCATGTACTCCAAATGAATAAATAATTATAACAATAACGACAAAAATCAAATCATATTCGACTCGCAGAGCTAGTTTTGATGACGGTAAGCTGTGACGAGTGACTATAACTATGACGAATGCAGCTAGATGTTATGATGTCACACGAATTTTCTCGGTGTCGTAACAATGCAGCCTACGTTACTCACTGAAATTTTCATTGTGGTATCACAAGCTGTTGTAAATTCCAATGCAGGTGTAACGCAGTGTCGTGCGTACTTGCTTGTTGAAAATATTTTCTGGTAAGCTTCTATACTAAGCAGCACAGTACATTCTGGAAAATGTACTGATAAATTAAAGGAACACGAATTATATAAATATCTCAGCAACTAGAATGTACTGTGAAATTTGAGCCTGGGTATCCAGGAGACAATTGCTGACGTATCTGAACAAACTAAATATATAGGAACAGTTTTGCCTACCTACACATTTAGTATTCAATAATAACATAGAGACTTCGATGCTTCAATGTTTTCCCTGTGTTTTTCAAATATTTTTGTGTTTTAATTGTGTTATCGTCAACGTTTGCCATGCAGAAACATCATTTTTTCAAGAGCAGTTCTTACGTCTATTGCAAAATTTAAATCAGCAACTAATCATAAATGACAGTTTTGTATGTTTATGCTAGTTTTAACATAAAATTTTATACTATGCTGAAATTATGGCTGAGGAAAAGTCTTTATAGTTATTTCATAACATTTGAGCTCCTTTTTATTGCAAATCAATTTCAAAAAATATTGATCGAAATTCTAATCTAATCAATAATAATTGAAACATTTTTCGCATACCCCAAATCCTATTTATGGGTTTTACAGGAGCCCTTCGCCATCATTGCTGGTCTAATATGCATTATCTCCTAAAATAATCCACAAAACTTTATATATGTGGTATTATAAAATTAAATAATCTGTCTAAAACATTGAGTTTCCAGGAAATTCCTTTCAACTAAGTCCTAAGGTTAAGGAATATGGTGAATAATTGAATAGCTAATTTACATCGCATGTTATGTTTATGTCGTTTATTGCAAGCCCCCCCCCCCCAGTCCTCCACACCTGACGGGACTACCAGTCCGTACCATTAGCAACATTTAGGTGATGGTGACGAAATTTCGTATAAAACAACGAACAGTCCTACACTTCTGTCGCTTGCTGCTACCCTGTTACTTGAGCCCTCTTAGTTATGAATTATGAGATGGCGATTATGACTACAAAAACGCGCCAACCACAGAAACACCTACGACGCGCGCTATTCGAATCGTCAAATCTCCGTGATTACGTACCACGTTATGGTCTATCAATAAACATCAAGTAGTCAGTAAAATGCACACAACACCTCATCTCTGCAGCCTGCATCTAACGGTACCTAACTAATAACTGATAAATTACTTATGTGTGTGTCTGTATGAGTACTCAGAGATTATATTCCATAAGGCAAACTCAAATACCCTCCCTAATCTCCACAGTGGTGACGCTTAATTAATTAATTGGATGAGAAAAAAATCCGTTAACTCTTCTTTACGCATCAAGTTATCAAATGGGAGCTCTAACGAGCAGGGTAACAGAAGTCAAGATTGGTCGTTGATCGCAAAATGTATGAAAGCTTTTGGGGAAAATGTGTACCAAACACCCGCTTGCCTTCATATGCTCCTGTTACATAGACCGCCAATTTCGCGCCCAAACATCTAGTTGGCGATATATCCTTGAAGCGTTGCCAAACTTATACGGTTGTCCACGTGTTCATTCCTCATCCAGATTTTTTAAACAGTTAAATAGAGAGATAGAGAAATATCGATCGGAAGACAAAAAATATCTAGCCTGGGTAGGCTTCTTGAATGGCATAACTTTTTTTATTCTGGGGATTTTTTTAAAACAGTTTGTCCTATTAGATTCAACTATGCACGTCAGACAAAAGAAATTAATCAATGATCGACAACGTTGTTGATTTGATTTGTTTTACGTGATATGTAATGCAGCTACTATCAAAATTGGGAAAGCTATTCAAAGAAGGAAACATATAAAATTTGGGATAGTTTTATTGTAATCTGTTAATAATAAACGTGTATTTTGTGTGTGAATATGCTTTAAAGATACTGGAGAAGAAAATGATTGCAACTATTAAGATGATCACAAGATGGATACTATTGAACTAGAGCTGTAATATATTGTTATGTTCGATACAAAAGTTATCTAATACGTATTTTGTATTAACATTTCAAATTTTATTCTGCTAAAACAAAAAAAACCCTTAATTGCTCAAATTGTCTTTATCACGGAGTACACATACCAACAACTTATATTTTAATCCTCACATCCTCAGTAGCGTCAAAAAGAGTATTTTCCAAATCTGATCAAATATTAACTGAAAGACAAGCCTCCTTAAAGCGATGATAAAGTGTGATATTATTTTTTTATGTTCTGAATGTTTGGATTATCCGCTTATCGGTTTTTTCTTTTTCCAAACTACAACATAATTACATAAAACAATTATATACCTAGCTGGTAATTATATGATTAATCAAAGTCAAAGTAATGAAAGTAGCGAGTAAGAAAAAATTAAATTGCTAGTAATAAAAACATACGAGAATTAAAAAAGTCCAGCTCTAGAAAAAATGAACTGAACAACAAAATGGGTTATAGTAGTAAATTTAACATGAGACCATAAATGGCTGCCTAATCATATGTGACTAGATACGAAAGTTAAGAAGCGGTTCACCCATAGGCAACCACTTATACACCATCGCTATCAGGAGACTAAAATTTGAAGAGGACTGTGGGTTGTTCGTCGTAAGCTGAATGAATCAATACCTTCCACCTATATTTAAAAATCTATAGAAGAGGGAGTCGATTGGTGGTATTAGATTCATTAGCCCTTTTTGTAAGGTGATGCAAAGGGTCGAGACTACAGATTATCTATCAGGTTCAATCATAATACCCTATAAAAATGTACCACTATCAGTCAGACGAATCCAATGGATTCATTTATTTTCTGCTCATAACCATCATGATTTCAGTTAAAAAAAATAGCAAAATTCGTCAAGAGAATTGATATCTATACTAAATAATATGACTCCAAACTTGAATGTCCTATTTTTCATGCGGAAAACAAACAAAGAACCTATAAATAATAGGTATCAGAGATACCTATTCGTGTTTTGTACCATTGTCCCATTTAGGTACATAGAATCAAATATGAATATCAACTTCAGGGTATCAAATCTATAAAGGCATGTTAGGTACATGTTCCACTTTTTTGCTGCAACACTTCCTGTAACTTCTGAAACTTATCCTCTGGTTTCCTCACTATTCATCTTATATTTGTATAATGGCGTAGATAGGGGGATCAAAACGATCAATCCCCCCCATGACCAATTTTGACCAAAAAGATGTTGTGATACGAAATTATTGACATGAGAATTTAACAGCATATCAGTCTTTATCAGCACCTTTGAAACAAATCCCTGAAGGTATTAATTACATTAGGTGCAGTGTCACCTGTTGTATCATTTTCAGCTATCGCCTATCGAGTATCGACCATCCAACGCCAATATCTACACGGCCACTTTTATGACGGCTCCATATCCTTCTTTCGTATCATGTGTCGTCTTTTTCTTATTCAGTCCAACGATCTTCCTTGCCAGGCAAGCAAGTTATCAAGGAGGTTGCTACCGGATCTGCCTCGGTTCGTAATATCGTAGTATGTGGTAGGAAGGTAGAAGGAAAATCCAAAAATGGAAAATCACAAACGGAAAGAGAAATTTAAACTGATTTTATAGCATACAAGATATTTGAATTACGCTACCTACGTAAAAAAGATGAAGTCAACATAAAAATTTAGATTTATTGTAGTTTTAAACTTTATTAGCATCACGGCATAAAAATAAGTTAAGGACATTGTTATCAATAATATTTATATCCCTATTATTAAAAGAGCATAAAAAAATTTCAAATAAAGTTATACGCTCATACTAGAGATCGCTACATTGTGACATCTAGAGGGTGGCTACGTAACTATTTATCTTGGCCTGTACGGCCACACAACATTCAAGATATGGAGGTATCCAGTGATGCCAAAAGTCAGAATTCTGCATCGAAGCATAGGAAAGCGCTGATTTCTGTTTTGTGGTGTGCGAAAAAGCTTGGAGCAACGCATTTTTTTATAGTTCAAAAATCGAGGTACTTATAATGTTTTCTGTACTTGAAGTAGCAAATGTTTGTCCGGCCAACTACAATTTTATTTCTAGTGGATTGCCTGATGATCGAGATTGTTCACACTACATGTAGCGGAGCGATTGTCCCGGGCGTCAAATTAGAGGTGCGTTTTTTTTATTATCAAAGTTTTTTTCTAGATAATAGCTTTGACTCGACAACAAAACAAATCTTTTTAAATAAAATTGTAATGAAAGGAATATATTCTGAAACTTCAGCTTTCAATAAAATAATTGCCATGTTATATGTGTAATCATATCCCTGTGTAGATTCGAAGGAGTGCCCCTCATAGGCCATCGGGCGGCTCATATAATTTTTTAGCGGTCTCCCATTAATCAGGGTAACCTTCCAAAAAAAAAAAAGGGTGAACGATTAAGTGTTTCTATTTTGTAACGGCGGCCGTGGCATCTCGGCAACACTGCTAAAATAGAATAGTGCAAGATGGCGTCGTGTACTTTTGTTCGTGTTATGTGATGAATGGCTTTTATTACGAAATTACGGTTTAAAACCTCAATATTCATTTCAAAAATGGATTTGCGTTGATAAGAGTGACGTTCTTTTCCAACGTAATTTTACCAAAATGACCCCAAGCTACTACTTCAATGTGATAATACTAATTACTGCAGCTTCTGTTTTGACATTTATACATGGTAGGTCTGCATGATGGTTTTTTAAATCTCATTTTCTTGGCATCCTCTTATATTTTCTATAAATGGAAAAATAGAATACATTATTTCACCGGTAAATTCTCAAGCTTTGGCTATTTAGACTTCCACGATGTACAAAGTAACGTAATTTATTATCAGCATCATGATATGTCTTTTGTTTTGTATTGATGTTTCATATTTCAAAATAAAATGAGTACCTGATGTATATCTAGATTAACGTCAAATTTAACGTTCAATTAATGAATATACGATTTTTCATTATTGCTTACCAACGACGATAGAGTTCTATCGTCGTTGTTGCTTGCACTAAACAAATGGGAATAGTCATAAATTTGCACAGTTCATATAGGATATAAATATTGTTGAATTGAGGAAAATTATTACTTACTTCTCCTTGAATGCTGATTTGAATAGCATATACATATTTTTTAATGATTTCAATCCAATATACATGTTTTGAACACTTTGTACACTCATTATTTAATTTGTTTACTTGAAGTATTTTTCATGTTAAATTATCTTTTTCATATAGTTCATCTGAGGATGAGTGAAAAATCATTTATTAGAGTGTTGTGAACAGAAGACATTTTCAAAGCTAAATATTGGTTTTGCAAGAATGATTATATATTATAACTTCATTTTATCCACAAATCAGTTCCCTGATGTAAACATACATTTCCATATTACATAATGATAAGTCTCATGACAAAGACATGTTTCAGGACATGTACTAGAATTCATAGTAGAACCATCAGATACAATAGTAGAATCAGGCCAGTCTGCCGTGTTAGACTGTGTTGCCAAGGCATCAAGACACCAACCTACTGTACTTATACAGTGGCTTGATGAAGATGGTGCCAAACTAACTTTTGTTGGAGACCCCTACCGGTAAGTTATTTTTATTGTGATTAATCCATGTGTATAAAGACAATGTATGAGGGTCCAACAGGGTAAATAACAAAAAGAAGTATGGTAGGGTACCTGCAAAGTAAAGGCAGTGACACACCAATGTTGGTCAAATGCAGTAAAGTCCAAGTGATAGTGAGAGCAAATCTGGCCAATAGTCCTTAACACTTGAATATTGCCATACCTTAAGCATATTCATCTAGTGTTGGTGCTGGCAGCCAGTATAATACTGGTACTTTATAACTTATTTGGCTAAAATCACTTGCAACCAATTAATGACTGACATATTTTCTTAATTTTGTTCATGTTGCTGGTTGTTGGTTAAAAGGCCATCCAAACTTATTTGACTGAATATATTTCTAATTAATGGTAGGCCTTGCTATGCTTAAATAGCCAAATTATAACTTGAGAGCTACTCATAATCTGCTGCGAAAAAATAAACAATGATTTTAGTTTGATATTGCATTAAATGATGAATGAAGTATCAGTGGTAATTATGTGAAATGTCAAAATCTGGTTTATTTTTCAGATCTCAATTGACAAATGGGTCCTTGTACATAACTAGTGTTATTGAAGAGCAGAGACTGACTGGCACATACCAGTGCATGGCTACTTTACCAAATGTGGGTTCAATTGTCAGCAGGACGGCTAAATTGAAAGTTGCTAGTGAGTATATAACTATATGAAACACAGAGTTTGGAGCAGTAGTGAAGATGTGATGCTTATTTATATTCTAGCACAATTTTGTTTCTAATTGATAACTTGTACAAAGATCTACCATATTTTAATATGCAACTCTCTGATTAACTCATATTTTGAAGTGTTTGAGTAGAAAAACAATAGGAATGATTATTTTATCAAATAAATTCATTTTATATACTTAAATAGGTCTTGAAGGTCATAGATATGTATGTGTGCTTATTGAATTATATTTAATTACAAATACTGTTTCTCTATCATCTTCATGGGATATCTCTGGCAATAAAGGAAATATGTTTAATTTATGGTTTTGTGGAATAAAGCAAGCAAAATAATTACTATTCTTAGCATTGAATAATTGCATTATAAAAGTGCTGCTATCAGTGGCATATAATTATCATGGAATCATCAGATTTGATATGTCCAATTATTGTGAATCACATGGGAAAAAGATTTACCTGTTAATTATTGATGAGTCATATTAGATTTGATATAAGAAACATATTTTTTGTATGAGTTGTATGAAGGAGATACGGTGAAGATCAGTGGTCAGCAGCTGAAAGCTAAATAGTGATTTTTCAACTGAAAATTAGGTTAAATGTTTTTCACTCAACCATTTACTTGCTCCTGTTATGGTAAGGGGGGGGGCTACTGCCCTCCCCCTTGGATCTGCAGTGGATATTATAAAAAAACACTTTTTGTAACAGCTCTGGATGGGTTTGTGGAGGAGCCGAGTGACCTGACAGTGTGGGCTGGTGAGAGAGCTCACCTGTCTTGCTTGGCCAATGGGATGCCCCCTCCTAGGATGCGTTGGCTGAAAGACGAACGGCCTTTGCATATCGACAGGCTGCGCATGACGGTGTTGCCATCTGGTGCCTTGGAAATCGACGAGGCACTTCCTGCAGACCAGGGAACTTACAGGTTGGTTGTTTGTTTATCTTTCACTAAAAAACTTGATAAAATATATTAATGCTTTTGAATGTTCCAGATGCAACGCGTCGGGTCCTTCGACGTATCTGCTGAGCCGCGCGGCAACTTTGCGCGTCGACCCGGCGGACGAAGAAGAGGCGCTCCGCACCGCGGCCCCCCGCTTCCTGGCACGGCCTCGCGCTGCCGTCTACGTGGAAGGGCAAAACGCGTCGTTGGATTGCGCTGCTGTGGGCAACCCCCGCCCGGTGGTCACTTGGCTGAAGGATGGGTACCCCATAGATATGAAGTGAGTATAGAATACAGTACAATAGTAAACTTATGCTAATTATTTTTTATCGCTTCAGTGATTTGGATAGTCGTTTTTCGTTGGTTGGTACAACTAGCTCATTGAGGATAACGTCGATAAAGGAGCAAGATGGTGGCACTTATCAGTGTCGCGCGGAAAATCGAGAAGATAGCTTAGATGCTTCAGCTTTAATACAAGTTCAAGTAAGTCACAACGGATATGTTTCCATATCATATACATTAGACTTCAATGGCACAGCTTACAGAAAAGGGTGCTCTTATACTCGAGGTGATGGAAAGCAGGTTATAAATGAACAAGTTTCACCTTATCTAGTAAATCTTCATTGGACGTCACAACCGCGCTAAATCTGTGCGCAGCTCGAAAGTAGAATGGATATTGTCATATTCTATTCACATTCAGAATGAAAATCTGTTTCTATTGACTGATTCCTTCAGCTAGAAATACAGGGGGATTAAATCGCATCTTTTTTCAAAACATGAAAAAACAACTACTAATAGTACAATATCATCGAGTTAGAAAATAACATGTGCTAAGATGACCATATGACACTATATCAGTTAAATACATTATCATTTATTAATAATTTTGTAGGTGCCTCCAAGATTTTTGAAGAAACCCCAGGATAAAAATGAATTTCCTACTAAAGATGTAGAATTAGAGTGTATTGTCTATGGTATGCCAGAACCTAGACTACAGTGGTACAAAGATGGAGAATTGGTTAAATATTCTGAATATTATAAACTAGTTAATGGGTATGGATTATTCTCATAATTTGTTTCTTTCAAGTGTTTAAATTTTTTTCTTGGTCAATGAATTCAAGCAGATTTATCACAATTATTATATTCAGTTATTTAGTTTGTCATGAAGAGCTGTAGAATGTTGAAGTGACAATCTTTTTCAGGTACAATTTAAAAATAATGGGATTAATGCCTACAGATTCAGGAATATTCCAGTGTTTTGCCACCAATGAAGCTGGTAATATACAGGCATCTGCAAGTTTGAAAGTCATCACAGCAGGTAAGGAACTAATTTTCTGTCTATGCTGAAATTAATGACAATATTTTGTCTTTAAATAGCGCATGCTAATTTATCAAATATTCGATTATTGCTTGCTATCAATGTAGACTTGTGCCTGAAGCATATAAATAGAATTGTATATACAAATCGTCTTAGAATTCATTTCAATATATGAGTTGTACCATTTGTTTTCACCATATTGCACTTGAAATCTAGTTTCACTTATTTGTCTTATTGAAATTTGATTATAGATTTACTGTAGATATGAGTATTGTTTTTTCATCATATATTTAGTTTGGATTAATGATTATATTTTTTTTAATTATGTGTTATTTTATTAGTTTGTAGTGTTGGCAGGAGAGCACTTTGGATGATAACTTTAAATGAAAAAAAAATGGCCTGGAGCGGAAATAAAAGACTTTTTATATTTTATTACACATTAACCGATCGAATAATAAAAAAAATGACAGGCACCTAAATTCTAGGCGTACCACATTACTTAACATTCCATTATATCGTTCTATTATTAAAAATAACTTGCACATAAGTCACGGATATCTTGGAAGAATGATCTTTATAATTCTCTCATGAGTTCTCATCACAAACGTTTATTTTTTCATTTCATCTGGGATAATTATAATTATTCGAAATAAATCATCATAACCGCTCAACTGCCAACACTGTTTCATCAAGTTTATCGTTATTGATTTATTTTCTTTCCCCACCCCACCTTTCTCTCTTTCCTCTTATGCCCTTTCAAATCCTGTCCTTCCAAATATTTTGTTTTGCATGCCGATTGGTTTCATCCATCGCCACGGTCCGTTTCAATTGGTGCATGTCGACCGCATGTCCCCAGCAGAATTACCTAAGCGCCGCCCGCAGTCGAAGGCGGGTGGGACGAAGAAGGCGCGTGGGGGCGGTGCCGGTGGAGGGGGCGGTCTGTCTCGCACCGCTTTCACTGCGCTGCGTTCTAGCGACGCCGGCGCCGCCGACCAGGCCGCGTTTGCCAGGTCGGCGTTGAACGCTGTTATATCTTCCACCAACGTTTCTGGTAAGTGAAATAATAGAAACCATTTATGACATTCAGCTGAATAACTTAACTTTATTCATCGACCCACGTTCTTGGGACCCACTGTGTGGTGTCAAAAGACAAATATATAAGCAAAAAGACTGTTCCAACCGGTCATCGATGGGTTGCTATGAACTAATTGATATATTTTTAGGGGGGATAGGACCTGGAGGTGTAAGACCAAAGGGAGCCCCAGGTTCACCTAGAGATTTAAGAGCACCGGTAGTGAAGGGACGATTCGTTACGCTTAGCTGGAAACCACCCGAGGATGAAGCAGAAGGAATACTTGGTTATTCAATATATTATCGGCAAGAAGGAAGCGACAGGTGGGTAAAATTTTTGCTTCATTTCGCAAATAACGACAAGTTACAATTTAGAAATACACACACAAATAAAACAAATTAAATTAAAGGCTAGTATGAAGTTTTTTTCCATGACATGAAGTGAACATCCTTTATCTACTTTGCCGATAGTGAAACGTTGTCCTTTTGCACATTTCTATTATTCTGGATGTGAAATTTACTTTTTCGCAATATGTACGCTGACTCGAAAATCGTTATGATCTCATCTAGAACCAGTAAAAATCTAAGCCAGCAGCAGATTTATAAGAATTAAATAGTAATATTATTTTCGAACATATTTTCCAGAGAACGGTACCAAAACACGACGAGATCTAAGCACTCGGAGATCAACATCGCAGGGCTACAACCAGGGCGCGTATACCACTTCCGAGTGGTGGCCTTGGGCTCTAACGGGATGGCTGGGCTCTCGTCGGATACGCTGACGGTGACCACCCAACCGGAAGAACACGTGGCGGGAGCACCGGCCGCGTTTGTGGCCTACGCCACCAGCCCTAGGTCTATAAGGGCTGAGTGGAGGACGCCTGAAGTTACCAATGGGCATGTCATGCACTACACTGTCTATTACATGGAAGTAAGTATATTCGTATACTGAACCTTGACTTTGTAAAAGTACACATCGATCGAGAAACTCGAAAAAATACGGAAACAAAGGCGGCAAACGATGATATGTTTTTTGTATTCCGCTAACGATTCTATCGCCAATTAAAAAATAGATAATTACGTAATGATCGTACTGCATATCGCTTTCCTCAAATTCCGTCAAAAACGGTGCGGTGGTTAATAAGATTAGGCATTAGTTCGTCATTCTATGTTATTTTTGCTCAATTTCATTTTATGTATTTTCAGACTACCTCGTCTGTAGAGCATAATTTGGATACTACAGAATATTTTGCGGATATAACTGGTTTGATGCCCTATACGGAATATAGTATATGGGTTGTAGCTGTCAACGAAAACGGAGCAGGGGCAGCTACAGAAGAAAAATTTGTCAGAACTTACAGTACAACGCCGTCTGAACCGCCTAGTAACCTTACTGCAGAACCCATGAGCACGGTGAGATACATTTATTTAATCCAATGTAGTTACTACCCCTTTGACGTATTATTCTAAGACTGGACTCTCATGGATTCTACTAATCATAGGATACCACAGACGTTTCACAATTTCCTTCCATTTTCAGAGTGTAGGAGTTCGATGGGAACCTCCACCGCTGGACTCCCAAAACGGCCCAATACTCGGCTACAAGATCAAGGTTCGCAAACCGGGCGGTGGTAGCTCCAAAGGGGGTAGCACCACCTACACGGCCAAACCGAACGACAAGCATTTTGTCATTCCCGATTTGGAGCGCGGGGCGCAGTACCAAGTGAGGATCTGGGCGATGAACGTGAACGGCACCGGCCCTGGATCGGAATGGATCGACGTGGAGACACTTAAGACTGACGTCATCGAGGACAGAGTGCCCGACAAACCTACTAACCTCAGAGGCGAGTTTGAAATAATCTTTCTTGGCATTGAGCTGCCAAGATCAGACTGAATATTCCCACATTTTGTACTTGTAACTGTTTCTGATCGCAGTTGTTTTGTTACAGTCCGTCCAACTTATGATAAGTTATATATAATGTGGTCACCTCCAGAGAATCAAAGTATTAGGATACGCTACTACATGCTAGGATGGGGTAAGGGCGTACCTGACATGTACACCACACAGTTAGAAGAAAAAGAACGTACTTTCATTATAGAAAAGTTAGGTAAGTTGGTGAGGTTTCGTCAGGTCTGAAAGACACCTGTGAGTTGTAGCAAATTCATTTTATGTTTGTTACTTCAAAATATCACAACTATGTATAACACAAAAATGAAATGTAACTACATTAATTTATAAGGTCCACAAATCAATGCCAGATAATGAATTTTCCAGATCCGAACTCCGAATATGTGATAAGCCTGCGTGCCAGCAACCAGATGGGCGCGGGGCCGCCAATCTACACAACAATACGTACCCAAGATGAACCGCCTCCTGAGCCTCAAGCTGCACTGTATCCCCCAATGGGACTAAAGGCTCAGGTGGTCGGCACGACATCAGTTGTTTTGTACTGGACTGATCCCACGTTGAAACAGAGTCAGGTAAGGCAGATTATTCCATTTTACAATTGTAAAAGCCCGGTTAGTTTTATAGTGCCTTCAGTTCCATTATATGTCGATATCTTTGTCGTTATTAGGCAGGTGTAATATGAGCATTTTACTTCGTAAACTACATTGGCGGGTAGCGCCACTAGTCTGTAGCAGACCACATGTGTAGTGAAGAATACACAACATAATTTAATTATTCAAACTTCATTCTTGTAAACTTTAGTAAATTTCATTCATTATTCATATGTAGCTTTATGAACGGCCAAATCAAGATTAAGCTCGATTTTGAAAAAAAAAACAGCAGGAATCCCCATTGTTTTTCCGGTATTTGTGTAAATTTAGTATAAAAATATGTATGTTATTTGATGTTTTTCAAAACTTTTCTTTTCCAGTTTGTGAGAGATAACCGATATTATGTTGTTAAATATGTGGATGAAAAAACGAAGAAAGCTAAATACCAAAATGCCACTGACTTGAATGCCTTGGTTGATGATCTAAAACCAAACACATTATATGAATTCTCTGTCAAGACGATAAAAGGTAAATTTGAATACCTTGTACACCATATTGAATTTTTAGTATCCAGTCGAGGGTTCAAATCAATTTGTTATACCTTTTGACTTCTTAACGAAATGTAATGGCCAAAAACTATAAAATGTCCACCAGTTTTATATATATTAGCTTTTTTGTCTATCCATTTTACGAATTAATTCCAACAAATCGCTTGTTTTGGAACAAGTGATTGAGATAACCGTGATTCGTCATTTTTCTGTGATTTCTTAAAAAAGGTCATGAACCGGTTTGGTTGATCTTAGAATCCTATACTATGAGGATCTACAGCTTTTAGTCAGAAGTTGAATGAATGTTAAGTTCCAATGTAGCTTCATATCTCTTGTAGATTAATGAGGTAACCATTTTTAATATGCATTATATTTATAGCACTACGTAAATATACGACCTATAATATCTTGCGTTGATTATTTGTTGATTTTTAAGGTCGCAGAGAGAGTTCATGGAGTATGGTGGTCCAGAATCGGACCTGGGAATTGGCTCCAAACTTACCACCACGTGATGTCTCTATACACTACAAAGACAAAGAATCCCAGTTTGTTGAGTTGACGTGGCAACCACCAAAAGCTGGGAGAGTTACTGGATATGTGATTCTGTATACCAACAATAGGTACATACTTATTTTATTTAGTGTTGTCAGCATTTGAAGTAAAAAAGAGATATGATTTCAAATTAAACTGTAACATCAAACTTTTTTAGATCGTTACCAGAGCCTGAATGGAATGTGTCGGCAGTGAAAGGAGATGTACATTCGATGATAGTATATGACTTGAAACCATTTACCCAGTACTACTTCAAAGTACAAGCAAGAAATAGCAGGGGCTTAGGCCCTTACTCTACCATTGTTAGTTTCAGAACAGGACAGTGTAAGTGAATATGTTTGCAGTCTTTCCGTATCTTACCATTGTTTTGCAACTTTTTTTTTGTTAGTTTTTTCTGATTGATATTTATGATTTTTCTTTTTGGATTTAGCTGTTGCCACGCATGCTTCAATCCAGGGCCAGCAGTTAGGTAATTATTATTTTCAATATTTTCGTTTTCTATTACGTTTTTGATGGCAGTGAACGTTGTAGAGCCGGCCTAATACTAATGTCTCATACATGAAATACTTATATGTAATTACAGACTCTTCTGGGATGTTTTCGAATTCGATGTTGCTGTACATGACGATCGCCGGTTGCGCTCTAGTCCTGTTTACGGTGGTCGGCGTAGGCGCGTTCATCTGCTGCCGGAAGCGCAACACGGCAGGGGCGCTGTCGTCGCCGGAACGCACCAAGAAAGGGTATCAAAAGGGCGCACAGGCCGTGAAGCCGCCCGACCTCTGGATACACCACGACCAGATGGAGCTGAAGCAGATGGAGAAGAGACACTCGTCGTGCGGCGCTTATGACGGGGCCAGCAGTAGCGGTTAGTGTGCTCAATTTTATACCCATACTAATGGAAAAGAACTGAATATTCCACTCCTCTCGCAGCACAGCAGCTGTAGCTTGCCGTAATGGGTAACGGTATGGACTCGTGAAACATTATAAATGAAGGCATGGGTGATGAAGCCACTTGCGACCCGTAGTCATAGGTCATGGTAGAAGCAATTTCTGTTCTACACAGTTCTATGACACTTTATAATGATATTTTCGGATTTAAGTGGCCGATTTTTGTTGTATTTCATATTCTTCAACAATTGTGTTTTTGGTTAGGAGCCATGACGTTACCAAGAAGTGTGGGAGGCAACGACTATGATCCGCAAGATAACCACATGAATTCTTTGGACAAACGGAGCTACATTTCCAGTCATGGAGGTGAGAAAAGTATCTTTAGACACATGACTTATCCATCAGATGCTAGTGTGTAGTTTGTCCAATGCCCATTATCAGCCAATGCACACGTTTTGTGTTAGTGTATGTATGTTTTGGTTCCTTTGTACTCACACACACCTTGCTTTTGCTGCATATTGTAGGTGATAAGAGCAAACGGTCCACGAAACCGAAGCCGATCACACTGCCGGTTGATTCGAAACCTCCCAGAGAACGTGAGTAAATAATGTTTATATGCTTTTGCATGTGCAGTAGGATAGTTATCATCTCATAATCTGGCTATTCTCACAAATTATTTCGTTTTGAAAACCATAAGACGGTCAAATATGCAAAAAAATGTTCACTATTCGTCGGTCGGTCGCTCGGTTTAAGACCATTTGAATCTTGTTAAAACATTCTTAATTTTCGACGTGTGTGCATCATCTATATCTGAGGTTTCTCATCAGTCCAATCACAATGATGACCAAAACGTTTCATTTAATTGAAAACCTCTAGATAGAAATTAACGGGTTGTCATTCATCTTCATCGTTACAAAAACAGCAGATCGCCATATGGAAACGAGTATAATTTGATTGTTACAGCCATAGTGACGCCAATAAATCCATCTACAATAAGCCACTCCAGTACGGATTCAACGCCGTCGAACAGGCCGTCATATCCTAGGACGCAGTATTCCATGCCGAAAGCCCATGTGTCGCTGGACTCCAATGGCAGTGTTCAGCACCAAACCCCGGAGAACTTGTACTCTACCCAACCAGTGCATAGCAACTTCGAGAGCAATAGTATAGCAAAGTAGGTAGTTTACGTGAATGTCTTTATGCGATCCCAACGTCTTAGGAGCCAATAGTTACACATCAACATATCGAAAATAATATAGTAGTACCATTTGCTTTGCACAGTGCAAAAAATCTGATTTTTCTCATCTATAAAGGAAATTGATCTTGTACGGATAATAATAAACTTAGCCCTACCATTTCCAAACACAGGTTTAGTACGTTCATGTAGAATAGGCGCAACAAGCGCGGGCTAACATTGGAATAAAATTTGAAATACTTTCACAAATAAGAATGCTTCTTAGACCCATAATACATCTCGAATTTTCCCTTACAGTCAACCCCCGTCAGTGGTGCACGCGCCTCCTGGAGGGCAGTATGCGCCTGCAATGGGTGTGATCGCTGAGAGCCAGGGTGGAAAGAGGCTGCCCAACCAGGGGCATCCGCTGAAGAGCTTCACGGTCCCTGCGCCGCCGCCCATCTCAGCACCAGGTACTCCGCCACCCAAACATATAGGTGATTACATCCATGCTCTCTTCGACCAAAATGCAATGTATTTAGAGGTCAAAGTTTTGATAAAAACGAGAGATTGTATCGGGTAATTTTTTGTGTCCCTCGCGCAAGTGGTGCTGTTGAAAATACTGTTTTCTGTATTTTGATAGCCACGTCTTGGCGTACTAGTTTTTTTGGCGTTTTATTGTAAATGGTGAAAAAAGTAAAAAAAAACATGCTCAGAATAGAGTTTTGAATCAAATATTTATTACAATTTGGTTTTTTCCAGTACGGCCATCCCTGTCGCCATACAAAAAGCTCCCCTTGATATCGGCGACGAGTGGCAACACGGGAGGGAGTAGCAACACTCCCGGTTCTACGCCTACATCAAGGATAAATCCCTCCAACCCCCCACCGCACACCGCCGAAGAAACGCAGCGGCTAAGGCCCAGCCACTCAACCGAGGAACTGAACCAGGAGATGGCTAATCTTGAAGGGCTGATGCTCACCCTGAATGCCATCACTGCCAACGAGTTTGAGTGCTGAAGGAGAAGATGGAGTGCGGATGATAGTTTTGGTTCCCTTAACGGTTATGAAAAAGACAAATATACAAGTCATTATCCACCATCAGATGATTCGTATTCTGGTTCTGGATCATACAATATTAACACATTTCTTGAGAAGATGCTTCGGATTATTATATCTGACATCTTCAAATACATATGTACTGATTCTATCTATTTGCAGTTCATTGCAGTGAAAAGGGATGGATATTTTGTGAATGTTGAAGAAACATACCATTTATAATGTGACTAAATGAACCTGTTTTACATATTACTGATGAGTATTTCTAATACACATAAAAAATTGGTGGTTGGAACTATCCATAAAACCTTAACAATCTGATGTAAATTCTTGAACCTCAAGATCTAAACCAATGCGTCTGGAACCACTTAAATCAATTTCATGGATTTGGTACGAGATGCTTTTCGTAAAAAGACAATATTTTCTTGACCATAATCTGAAATTTTATGTCTATTGATGGTACTATTCTTATCATACCCTTATCAGATTGAGCATAGGGTAGAAATTTCTAGCTAAGATTATAGAAATATGAAGTTACAGGGTCATAGGTCGAGAAGGTATACCCATATATTAGAATTCTTCTTGTTGAATACTTACCATGCTGTATGTTTATGTGGTTGTACAATAAATTCTCCTGTCAATACTTCTCAGATGAGTGATATCCTCATTGACCTGTAACTTCACCTCTTAAACAATTTTAAGCCATATTTATCACAGAAAAATACGTATATATTTATTTATATTTATACGCTTCAGTCATGTCCTGTATACGTGTTTGTTATATTCAAAACCTACATTTTGCTTAGGTAGTTTAAATTTATACACACTACCCTATTTTTTCGTCGGATACTGCTAGTCTTAAATTCATGCTCGATCTTTTAGATTTGGCAATAATGAAGAATTTTGAGGATATGCATCTGACACCACAAGATCACGTTGATCAAACGTGACGGTAATGATTTATTTCATTTTTTATAACCTCTATTTGACATTTCTAATAATTATATGCTTATTTTAATGTCATAATAAGACTTATTGAGAATACTAACTGCAACGTCAATTTCTACCATTCTTGCAATGCTGATAGAAATTTGAATTCAATTTAATGTGAAGTACCTCACCAAAATATTTTTTTGCTGTCTTAATTGCCAATTACTGTTTTGTATTAACTTATTTTTTATCAGTATGCCAATTCTCAATCTTTGATATTTTAAACTGGGATATATATCGTTATTTGTGGTTTAGCAATTATTCATACTTAATATACCAGGCCTATGTAATTTTACATACCATGCCGAGCCAATAATGTGTAGTCAAGTTATAAAAACTTAATATTCATGTTACTTTAATGATAAAGAGAACGAGCATTTTTTCGAATGTATAATTCCGATTGAGAATTTTCGAACACAATTATATTTTTACTATAGGAATAAATAAATATATTTTACAAATGTAAAACGAACTGTGGGGAATTATGAATATTAATTGCTATGGATACATTATATTAGATTTAATTAAGAGTTAAGTCACTCAATTTGAGTATTGGGTGTTTTCTTTTTGAATATACAAATAAGGCCATGCTTTAGGGAAATGTGATATTTTTTACTAGTGTTAAGATAACTTATTTATCTCTATTTCTAAATTGGCATCAAACCTTCACAACAAAGTACCTTTATTATTGTTTGGAATGAGTGGTCAGGCATACAGAAGCACGTAGATACTTAGGAGTGTTGACATTTTCTGATACATTTCAGATTATTATTCGATGATTGATTGCAAGCCGCCAACTTTACAGTAAACTGTAAAATTGGCAAGAACTTATAATTACTTATTATCCTCAATTCAACAGTTTTAATATTATGCTCTAATAATTTCATTCTGACAGAAAGTGTATACACACTTTGGCCTCACAACTGGATATTTTACATGAATGCATATTTATAGCTTACAATACTTCCTCGACCAGTTGGCATGAAAAGTAAAACGTGGTGCACAGCAAGTTAGATCTTTTTTTGTGTATGTAATAAACACAAACTCAGAACGTTAATAAGTTCGCGAAATGCAAACCTCACTGATATTTTTTTATTTGTCTAGGTGTTTCTCTCCATTGAAAATATATTCCAAATGTTTAAATACATGCATTATTCTTGGAGTAATATCTAACCACAGAGTACAAACATATTTTGCTTATTGGAATAAAGTAGATACTGTAGGAAATGTATCAACCTTGCCTCAACAGATTTTTTCTGCTAGAAATGCCAACATCTCTATTTCTAAAGTGTGTGGAACATTATGTATTTGATCACATCATTCTTATAAATGCTGAATATATATAGAACACTGTCAAATCTGCAGTATTCCTCTTCGACACGGTTTTTGATACATTTAATAAGGATTCAGACCTGAGCTTTTTACAGCATTTGTTCTGTATTCGGATAGAAAACTGTTATTGAATATTTGTAAACGATTTGTACATACCGAAACATGTAAATACATTTCTATATGAGAATATTTTGTATTCTGAGATATGCTATTGTTTGTACTAAACCCCGTTTTGTTAATTTGTTACCTCGTTGTTTAATTCCACTGATATATTGTTTTTACTCATAAACACTTGCCATATGCCAATTGATTTGTCTTTTATATTCCGAGAATATTATCCTGCTTTAGTTCCTTGAGTATCAATGATCGGTGGAAATAAATTATGAATTTTTGTAGAATTTTTATAAACAATTTGATATAACAGTATTTTCTATCATAATTTTGTACAGCAAATATGGTATGCTATTTAGTTTAGATAGCTAGGTATATTTATTTTTGAATTTCTACATGTGATGTGTGAGATTTTCATTTAGTATAAGTATGATACATAAAAAAGATATGACAAAAATAGGATCGTCCGGTTTTGTATCTGGAATTTGAATAAGAGATTTTGTTTTTTATACTATAACCTTGTACTGTTATACATGCATACATACTTGACTGAAATTATTGTAAATTTTACTATTTTTATTTTCTAAAGAAAAATAAATAATTTATTAGTACATCAAATTGTCTTTTTCTGGATTAAATGTCTATGGTCTCAATGTAACGGCTGTAGAAATGAGCCATCTGCGCATACATCTGTAAAAAATTGAATCAGTATAGCAAACCACAATTTGACTTTTCATCATCATTGGGCATAATTTATCTCGAAAGCAATCTAATCACAAATGTAATGTTTTTTGTATCATTCGATTAATGAAGGCAAGTTTTGATATGATGGAAGGCTTCTAGACAAAGTCGAACGTGCTGATAACAGGAATAGTGGAACAGTAGGTACATTGCGGAGGTTACATAATTTTATCGGTCGCTTGTGATTTTATTCTCTTTGATGTCACGTGAAATAAGACCGACAGCGTTGAGTGCTTATCAGGATACTGGTGTACGTGTATCCTGGTTAAGTCGATTGCCTTAGCAATATCAATAAATATATATAAAAAAACAGCTGCGATATAGCGTGGAGAATGATCAATCTTCGTGAGCATTCAATAATTAGTTATTCGAAAGTGCAAATAACAAAGCGGAAGTTATTCTTCCTTTGTTTATTTCTCTATCTTCACTAATTCTTGGCACTTCTTTTGAAATTCAACCACGTGCTATACTAGCGCCAAAATAATTGAACTACTGAAATCTGACACTTCTTACTCTTGATTAGACAGCGACTAGCTTGCCATCTATTAGATGAGTTCTGAACTATAAAGCAGTGCTGCCATCTCTGACACCTGACATTAAAAACCTACTTTACAGATATCTGCATAGTAGTGCTGCCACCTCTTGTATAAAGAACGAAGCATCGTTTCTGAGTTAGTTTTCTTCTAAATAAACTGTCAATTTTTTCTGACAACACAAAGTTGTCGAACATGCTGCGCTGTCGGTCAAATGCTCCTTCTTCCCTGAGCCTTCCGGAAAAAATTCATTTTATACTTGGCAGTAGGTATGTCAGTGTGAGTTCGGTGATTTTGTGGTATTAATGGCAAATTTCATTCATTGTTTCAGTAAGACCAAGTAAAACTGGATATTCATCGAAGATCCGGGTTTTCTTAGGACGGATTTACTGTTTTTACAGTACAGTGAGTACATTTTTCTCATATTAATGTATACTTTTAGCAGGTCAACATGCTCGGTATGTGACACGTCGACTACTAACTAATAATGCCCGATAATACAACATTATTCACGTTAATTTTTTCAATTAAATCGTGCTACTGTTTGAATTCAGACTCTCTGTGCTTACTGAAGCAAATTTATTGCCTAAATTTTGCTATTTCCATCGTTACTTGTGGACTATCCATATGTTTACTAGCTGTGCTCACCCGCGTGTTACTTTTTTCTATATTCGTAATTTTTCAGGAAAATTAATTTTTTAAATCGAGAAGAGATCTATTTGAATAGTCTAATGAAAATTAAGCTTTTCAATCAGATGGATCATGGCATGTGTGTATGCATTTTCTAAAAATAGGTACTCAATCCATATATTGTTTTCTACATTTTGTTCAATGCCATTTTTACAGTCTAATATATTCACAAGTAGATTATAGTAAATGCTTCTCAAAAATTAGGATCAAAAAAATGTTATGCCATACCTAACTTACACATCTAGTGCAATGGTAACCTTCCAGTATATATTTCGGTAAAGATTATAGACATGCATTTTTTGCACAAAAATTGTATTGTCATGATAATTTTATAGCCCATTGTTTTCATAAAAAGACTGTATACTTTACAGAAAACTATAATCATTTATTTTTGTGTGTAGGAGTTAACATTTTTTTTATATTAAACTTGTACATTCTATCTTTCAATATAGAATTAATTGCATTTATTATAATCATATTCTTTTGTGAGATTAATTTATCTGTTTCTTGTTACCATTAAATTTTCCTGGATCCATAATTGTTTCATAATAATTTCATGAATGTTTAAGATTATGTCCATCCTCAATACTAAACCATCATCAATCCATGCAAATTTAGTAACTAAACTGTTTATAACAGTCACCTTATTGTAGTGAGATAGTTGATCTGTTATTTGAGTGTTGTAATTTTTAACTGACTGAAAAGTGAGGCTGTCAATTTGACATATGTATTTAATATTATTAGAACTACAGAATGTTCAGATATGATAATCTCTCAGGGCTTCTAATACAGCATTTCATCTGTATGTATGTTTGTATCCATGGATATGCATCGATGCATTTATCAGTGATAGGATTGTGATTATCCTTGTATTTGCTCTCATTCATTATTATTATTATTTATTTAAACTTAGGGAACAGTGAAGATTTTGTTGAAATTAGTGCAGAATTTTTTATAGATATGGACATATGCATAAATCTAATGGCCTAACTGACATAATCGTCAGTTCACCTGAAGACTATTGAAGATAGCACATCAATCCAAACGTCGTGATACTCAAAATTTTATAGACCTTGGAAGTCCGAAATCAAACTTTTGATGAAGACAAACTTATAATTACAGCTTTTATTCGCAGATTACACAATAAGTGTAACTGGATTGATGAATCTTTAGTATATGTCTATTTTAGGATTTCAAAAACTCCCTTTAGAGCTTTTGGTAAAAATGAGCCTTAATTCAGCAAATCCTAACCAAGCATAATGTTCTATATATTCTTCCAGTGTTACTGTAACGACTTGGCGCGACTCAGGACACTCAAACTAAAATAATGCAGCAACCAGGGGAAATAGTTGGGGGTTTGGCGTCGACGGTGTTCGAGGAGGGCTCGTTTGACGTTGGGGCGGGTAGCTCGGGCGGCGAAGGCCTCACGGCGCAGACCCCCGTGCGCACCTATGACGACTTGTTCCCGGCGTTGCCAGATGCCTCGCTGGGACGCACCACCAACGGTGACCCGATGGGCGCCTGGGGGAACAACAAGATGCGCGTGGGCTCCTCCAAGATTACGCAGGTCTTTAGGTGAGTAGCAACTTTGTTCAGATTCATTTTTATCAGTGTTAAACCATGACCGATGTGGGACGCGAAAATTTTAGACTTTGAAATGATGTTTTATGATGTCTGTATATTACGAAAATTCCTGTAAATTATCTGTGTCAGTTTATTTGACCTACATATTGATCATTTCATCGTAAAACTTTGTACATGCGTTTTCATCTGAATGATGGAAGAGTTTCACCAAGAGCATCTACAATCTTCCTGACAAACATTCATCTCTCTCATTTTCGTCGGTTTGTCTGTCGGTCTATTTGTATGTCACTGTGTTATTTTCGTAAACGCTGCCTTGCTTATACTTTGAAATTATCTACGATAACTACTTCGGCTATTCTCGTGGGTAGTAAAAGTACTATTACCATAATATCAATATAATGAGGCTTCCCTCAGATTTCTACAAATGTGGTTCAATTTCAGGTGATCTTTTATTTCAGTTAGCCTTCTCGTAAATGCTTTGCGTTATTCCCTTTGGCCGTCGCCTAATGAGTAACGGTAAAAATTAATCACGGACGTAGTTCAGAAATTCTTCCGGTCTCCGCTTACATTGTAAAACTCGTTTAACTTTTTTACATTAGATTATCAGTTACACTATGACTGATTTATCATTAAGAGAATATCAGAAATAGATAAGGGCGTTTGAATGGAGATAATGAATTCTAATACTTGTGTATGTTGACGAGGAATTCGTTAGAACGTGATTATTCTTATAGTTCCGTCCTTTTTCAACAAAATAAACTCACTTAGGTTGCAGTTTCTTATCACCCCAATGTTGACTTGTGATTTAAATGCAAGCAGATGCTTGTTATATATTTTTCTGAAATTGTTAATAGACTATATACATCATAACATATTTGTTGCTGTATGTTTTGTTATACATTATTAATCTGTATAATAGTGCTCATGTATTATTCTTGACTGACATATGGTTATTGAAAGAATCTAATTATATATTATACATATACAGGGTGGATTTGAGGTGTATACTTTTTTGCTCTCTGCACATCAGAATTTTAGACATTTTTTTAAATTCTTTTTGATTTATTTAAAATCTCGTGATACTAACACTTTTGAAAGGGCGTAAATTATCAACGTTCGACTCTAGTTACAAAAATAGATACAGAATAAGTACACCGCTGGACGTTTTTTCGGGAGGGACAAAAAATATGTACAGATTTGACGCTGATACATTGATAACGCTCTGCGTTTCGATTATTTGAAATATCTGATACTAAAATTGATATTGAATAAATTAACTAATATTATCCGTACAGACGAACAATGTATAATTCATGTTCAGTGGTATCCCTTAACCATTGCATTCAGTTACAAATATTGATCAGAAAATTATAGCTCATCAAATATTCATGATTGATAAATACCAAGTACATCGCTCCACCACCTCCTCTGCGTTTCATTGTGATTTGGTCGGTGCTCAATGAAAATATTTTTTGCGATTGTACTTTGATACGATATAATTGATCCATAATTGGATGTTATCAAATGTTATGATGATGAAATTCAGATCGTCTTATATCATTATAAAAATCAAAGGTGGATTCTGGACGTCCATGCGATCACTGAAATTTATCTTACGTGAGGTATTATGAATTATACGTAATCTGGTGTAAGCAGGTAACGACATTGATATTCGCTCTAGTATCGTTCTGTTTGCAACTGAGTGATTCGGCTCACGAATTGCGTATTTACTCGCATAACTCAAATGTCAAAAGGAACAAAAAGTCACAAAAAATAGATATTTGCTAAAATTATACACCTATGCGTCTTTCCTTATTTTGATGCAGTTTTTGTTGGATTCCTATGAAATTTTATAAACGTTATTTTTAAAATATCTCTGAGTGAATTGTTATTAACCATTGGATGAGCGCTTATAGGAGTCATAATTATTACGTTGTAATGTACAGGTCAGTAAAGACCTAGATGCTTGTGCGTATAACGAACTTGCGAAAGCAGACCCCAACAAACGTAGGGAGTTATGGCTATAGAACCGGAAGTGGGATTCACTCCACTTGTTAGTAAGGATCCTCACAGGTCACTGCAGATTGAACAGGCACCTGACACTCATAGGAGTGGTGAAAGACCCAATCTGTCAGAAGTGCCGGGAGGAGGACGAGAATTATATACAGCAAACCTCGTTATTTCAACATGCATCGTCTGATCTAATTAAATACCCAAATCCATGGTATTTGTTTTAAACATCGATGCTATATAAAAATACAACACAAGCTAGAGTGAAAAGTTGTTTTGAACGCCTGAACAATTTTTCTCATTCACTTGTAACACTTAAAAATATTCACGACATACCTTTGAATAAAATATAAAAGAATGCATTTAATTATTTATCCAGGCCAAAATTTACATGTAGGTTTACATCTTTTTACTAGCTCTGTTAGTCGTATAATGATTCGGATCATAGAAATTTATCGAGAGGAATGCATTTCTTGTATTTAAAATTATAGTTCAGTGTATTTAGTAATCAATTTAATATCAGAAGGAAACTCGCATCAAGTTAGTTGACTCTATATATTGGAGTGGCAGGTTTCTCATCTCGTCACGTTATTCGTTAGATAAGATGTAATATTCATAGACTCTTTTTTGACTATGTTTCAATGAAAGGGTTTGGATACAATGAATTGTGATTCCCTAATATATCCAATATTGTAATAACTTTGGCCGAAATAATACGTCTTCCAAGACTAGGGAAAATTTGGCTCTATATCTAATCGGAATTCAATATCCTTCCTTTTAAATAACAACATGTGTAGAATATCCATAGTAAACGTTCGCAATCTTAGAATATTTTATTCTACTCAATCAATGTAGACAAAACATCAAATATTGTTAATTCATTCTGGTCCGTCACTCAGTTCAGTTCAGTTCAGTTATAATCTATAGAAGTGGTTGCTGAACAGTAGTGAAGTAAAATTCGACTATCCTTGAAAATGACAGAAAATTTTAATTGTCCGGAGAAATTCACCTTCAAACTATGTATGCATTGTGGCAGCTTTCGGAGTCGTCAAAAATTGCCAGAGTCAAGTTGGCTCTGACTACCTATAAACACCACGAGTAGCATTTATTATTTGCATATTTTTTGCAGGGTTCCATTCGAAGAACGCAAAGTCGACGGTCAACGATTCGGCGAAGGCGAACCAAATCACATCTGCGCGGATATCATGCGCAAAACGGGGGCTCACATCGAAATATCACAGGGCAAAGATCAATCGCTGACTTTCTTAGTCACTGGCATTCACAAGGAGGTGCTAGAGGCAAGAAAGAAAATTTTGCAACGATTCCAGACACAGGTCAGTATTATACTACCTACATCAGTAAGTGCCTGCAGGATAGTATCCGGGCTGGTCTTAGAGTGTAGGAAAGCTCTTGACGAGATCGCAGAGAGACACAGGGTCTCACTAATGTGGGTCCCTGGACATTCTGAGGTTCGAGGAAACATTATGGCGGACGCTTTGGCGAAGGCAGGATCAAAAGGAAATCTTTTGGGTCCGGAACCGGCTGTAGGGTTAGCCGCAGGTAGAATTAGAAAAGCTACGGACGAGTGGATTCAAATTCAACACTCTTTGAGGTGGAATAGCATCTCAGGACATCTCCGTCAGGCACGGGAGTTCATTACAGGGCCTGTAGATAAAGAGGGGCGATTTTGCCTCTCTCTTGATAGGAGTCATCTTAGGTTGCTGGTGGGACTGCTCTCTGGTCATAATACCTTTAGGCGGCACCTGCACCTAATGGGGATAGTTAGTGACCCAACGTGTGCACGCTGTGGCGATGAGGAGGAGTCCTCGGCACACATACTTGCCGCTGTGAAGCCCTCGGACACCACAGGCAGGCCATACTGGGGTCCATGATTCTGGAACCAGGGGATATAAGATGGGCAAGACCCAAGGCCATACTTAACTTTGCTAAAAGGGCTGGCCTTGGGAACAAGAGCTGATAGAGGCGCAAAAGGGCCCGGCGGTGGCCTATGCACCGATGGTCCATATCGGATTGCCTCTTTCTATTAATTCATTCATTATGAAGATTGACCTCGTCCACCTATCAAAACCAATCGGAGCATTCTTCAACGGTAAAATGGTTGGAACGCGAAGTCAATCTGAATTTATAATTTTCAGGCTAACAAACAAATATCAATTCCGAAAGAGCACCACAGATGGGTGCTGGGCAAGAAAGGAGACCGTTTGAAAGAATTGGAGAAAAACACAGCAACGAACATATCTGTCCCGCAGATGGACGACCCATCTGACATAATCACTATTTCCGGTACGAAAGAGGGCATCGAAAAAGCTGAACACGAAATCAGGTAAAATCTTATTACTAAAATGGTGCATGAAACGTGTGTATTTCAAATATTCAAATTGAACGAATATATTTCCGAATATCCAGTAACTGTCAAAGCAGTTCATATTTTATTCCGCCCATAATAATAAACTCTTTTTCGGAAGATTGCACTTTCGACTCTGTGTTCTGTTAATTTTCAGGGTGTGTTCTATTGTAATTTTAACGTTTTAGAGTACTTTCCGATCAACAGTCGAAGAAGGCCTCAGAAAGACTGAATATTCCCAAGCATTTCCATCCATTCATTGTCGGACCTTTCAGTACCAATGTTAACGCTTTGATGGAAGAAACCAAGACGAAAATCAACGTACCACCACCTTCCGTCATGAAGGACGAAATCGTAATTGCCGGAGAAAAGGTTTGTATTGAAGTTGATGAATATATTTCACTATATGCTGGCTTGGTTTGAATTATAGCTGTTATGTAGTATCTTGGGAAACAGCATACAACTTTGTGAATTTTCTCAATCTTGACAGAAGATATATTGGCAAAATTACGATCTCAAAAAGTGAAGTATGATCATAAAAATTATTTTCAAGCGGTCAAGCCTCATTGTTGCCAAAAAAATGTTGTCTATGATGTGTAGATCATGAACATACGTGCCACAAATTTCCGTAGGTCTGTCTGTAAGCGTCCTTGTCACAGAGTTATCTCAGTAAACACAATTATAACTTTATTATAACGGACAATGATGTTAACATTTTTTCCTAGTCTTGCGACGCCCATTGGCGTCTTTGCGAAGTGAAATGATCGTGGGAGCTTGATCTCTATCTTGATCTAATTTTATTGAATTTTCTCAATCAGGACGGTGTAGCTGCAGCAAAGGCGAAAATTGAAGAAATCTACAAAAGAATGGAGAAGAAAACAACGACGGTGTCTGTAGAGGTGCCTAAATCTCAGCACAAGTATGTTATCGGACCCAAAGGTTCGACCATTGCAGAGATCCTCCAGACGACAGGTGTCAGTGTTGAGATGCCTCAGAGTGATTCTGCAGCAGGTAATGTAATCTTACGAGATGATAGGTTTTGTTGAGACCCCTTTCGCAATCCTCAAAAACCAATTTCATATTGTTGGTTAGTGATCTCCACTCTCTATTCCACTTGAATGGTATTTTACTGTTTGTATTGTTTTAATATTTTAAATGTGAAACCGTAAATTCATATGATTTCAGGAACAATCACTTTACGAGGTCCGCACGATAAGCTGGGAATGGCGCTGAGCGTCGTTTATGATAAAGCAAATTCTGTCCGGTCTAGCGACGTCGACGCGCCTTCGTGGTTGCACAAATATATCATAGGGCGAGGAGGTGCACAAATTAGAGAAATCACCGCGAACTTACCAAAGGTAGGAAAACATTTCAGTTCTATTTATTTTATTATTGTTATCGTAATTTGGGCCTCAAACATGTTAACAAAGTAGATATAGACTGACGAATAATGGAGTCAGAATTCAATTGTATAATACTGGAATAGGATCTTAAACTTAGGGAAAAATTTAAGTTTCATGAAAATCGCTTAGGTAGTTCATAAGATCAGTGTCGTAGGCCCTTGTGGATGCCTTCACCGCCCGACAACCTGAACGAACCTCCTCCCAGTCATCTCTCTTCTGAAATTATTTTCCACTGTTTTCCTCAAACACCACAAATGAATGAATGCCTTGTCTTTATGAACTGCTATTCAATTTTCTGCATATGCTGTGTCGTTGAGGTACGACTATTTGTGAGCGAGCCGCACGGTAGATCTAAGCAGGGCATTAAGTTTAATTAATTTTCTGTATAAGAAACAGTGCAAGATTGTACACAAGCTAGAGTGAAAAACATCCTCATTAATAGGTCGTTTTTCTCATTCACTTGTAACACGTTTAAGCTTTTCCTTTTTGGTGTTGTTTTATATGCAACTATTGGCCATTTTTCCTTCCATTTGAGCAATTTAGCTCCGTCCAGCGGTCATTTTTATTTTTTTTATGGTCAAATAAATGTCGTCATCGGATAGTCAAAAGAACATTTAATATTCGTTATCATTTTCTTTTTCTTTCGAACTTAATTTTAGAACGGTTCCGTTACTTTGTGAACACTTTTCATGTTCCCAAACTCATTTACAGGTTCACGTGGAATTTACGGAAAAAGAAGATAAGATCAAGATTGAAGGACCACCAGAGGAAGTAGAAAAGGCTCAAGAACAAATCGAGGAAATCGCCAAAGACCTCATCGCGAGAATGACTTTCACTGAGATGCATGTGGATCCAAAATTGTTCAAACATATCATTGGCAAAAGCGGGGCCAATAGTGAGTAATAAGTTTTTTTTCAAATTGGTTAATCATATCAAGGTGTGGAAATAATTAAAAGTTTCACGGGTAGTGGTATTCAAGCAAGCAGGTGAAAACAAAACCGGAACGTTTATCGTACAACGACAGTAATATTTTAAGCTTTAACCAAAGGAAAATATGCGATTTAGGTATGATTTGAACTCGTAAAATTTGATAAAGTAACCGAAATTTTGTGTGGTTGTAGGTCAATATTTTTTCATGATTTTGTATAGATAGAATCACTTTGTGTAACTTTCAGTTATGAATCACTATGACATTCTGCTTTGGTTACTAAGGACATAATGCTTAACAACAATTATTAACGATTTTATGTTTACGGTATATCTATTTTTAGTAAACAAATTGAAAGAAGATTTCAACGTGCTGATCAATATCGACGTGAGTGGATTAGTGCGCGTGGAAGGATCAAAAGATGATGTGGATAGGACGCGGAGCGAACTGGAACAGCGCGTAAATAAGCTCGAAAACGAAAAAGAAAGAGACGTCATCATCGAGCAGAGGCATTATAGGAGCATCATCGGTTCAAAAGGGGAAAACATCAAGGAAATCAGGGATAAGTTCAATCAGGTATGTATGCATGCACGTAGGTCACGCTGAAAGTTTTTGGGTGCAGAAAAACGACAAGGTTTTTTTAACATATTCTCCTCCTACCTCAATACATTTACGTATTCGGTAAAACCACTTGTCAAATTCTTGTGATCAACGTTCTTTTGAGAGGTTGCTGATTTCCTCCTCAAATGCTGCGATTGCCTCTTCATCGGTGGAAAAATGGCGACCTCGTAACTTTTCTTTCATCTTAGGGAATAAGATGAAGTCGTACGGAGCTAGGTCCGGAGAATAAGGTGGGTGAGGCTTGTTTTAGTCCCTTTTTATAGTCATACAAGATCATGGCTCGAAAATCGCGTCTACCCGGTTCCATTTCCACGTTAAAATTCGGCCAACATTCAGATGCTTTCGAGACCGTTGCAAGGCAACTAATGAACGATTCAAACGCTGCCTTTGCGTGCTCAAACTTGTTTAAACTTGTATAGATTAGGAATATCTAAAAACTTCCAGCGTGACCCTCGTATTACACTCCCTGCTATTTTCTTTCATTCGTTGATTATGCAACGAATCCTAGCTATCGGACCAAATGGGAAGTACAATTTGCTTGATGCAATTTTAGGTGCAAATATTTTTCCCGAATAGCGGGGAAAGCGAAATAGTGAAAGTCCGAGGGCCTAAAGAGGACGTCGACAAATGCGTGCGGCACTTGGAGAAGCTAGTCAAGGAACTGAACGAGAACTCGTTCCAGGAAGAGCTCACCATTTTCAAGCAGTTCCACAAGTTCATCATTGGAAAAGGTGGCGCAAACATAAGGAAGATTCGGGAAGAGACGAACACCAAAATCGATTTGCCTGCCGAAGGTGATAAGAACGATAGGATTAAGATAACGGGGAAAAGGGAAAATGTTGAGGAGGCGTGCGAGAAAATCAGGCAGATACAACAGGAGCTGGAAAGTATAGTGACAGAGGAGATAACCATACCACCGAAGTTTTACAATTCACTTATTGGTGCAAAGGGTACGTAACTATAAAATTCAGTCTCGATTTTAACGATTTATACGGACGTGACTAGATTATTTTCTAGTTCTATTCTTAATAGTTATGTAGTTATCATTGAGGTAAATATATATCAAAATTTGAAATATCCATTCGCGAAAAATCGCGAGATATTTTGCTTTCGAACTATTTTGTCTATTAAAAAATGAGCCAAGAAGGATACATGGTATGCCTGATCACTTCACAGCAAGAATACGAAAGAAGCCAGAGATGTTACTTTGTTTAGCTAGTTGAATTCATTAAAGGGGTCCGTGAGTTACCAAGATAACATCTGCAAACATCCCATAATTCAACTTGTTACAGGTAAACTGATTCGATCAATTAGCGAGGACTGTGGAGGTGTGACAATCAAATTCCCCAGCACTGACAGTAAAAGCGATAAGATTACGATAAGCGGACCTCAAGAAGATGTGGATAAGGCCAAACAACAACTTCTGGATCTTGCCAACGAAAGGCAGCAAGCCAGCTTCTCAGCAGAGGTGAGTTCGATAAACAATCGGTGTTATGCAACATATCCAATCTACTTATATATCACAAATATATAGCCCCATATTCATTTTAACTATATATCGGTGAAATGGGACGTTGCCTCAATATTCCAGTGGAACTAACATAAAAACAGACTGTTATCCATTGAGACTTATTGACCTGTAGATACGTTCAACTATCAGTTCTCTACTTTCGGTCGTCGTGCTGCACTGATGAGCGTCTAGGCTAAGACCGAAATATGCGTTTCTGTATCAGCTTCGACAAGTATCTTCAGAATCATACTTTTTCCAGGTTCGTGCCAAATCACAACATCACAAGTTTCTGATAGGTAGAAACGGTGCCAATATAAAGAAGATCCGAGATTCTACGGGTGCCAGAATAGTGTTTCCGTCTAACACCGACGAGGACCGCGAAGTGATAACCATAATAGGCAAGAAAGAAGCCGTCGAAGAGGCCAAAGAAAAACTGATGGCGATTATTAAGGATATCGACAACATCGTCGAAGACGAAATGCAAGTGGAGCCCCGTCATCACAAGCACTTCGTTGCGAGGCGAGGCGAGGTAAAGCACTGTGAACTGATTCACCCTAAATTTCTCAAAAAGTAAAAGAAAAATTTTGAGAAATTAGATTTGAAACTGGTTTTCTTTATTTTGTGTAAAGGTGCTGCACCGCATTGCCGACGAATGCGGCGGGGTGGCGATCTCGTTCCCGCGCTCTGGGGTTGACAGTGACAGGGTAGTCTTGAAGGGGTCCAAGGAGTGTATCGAGGCCGCCAAGCAAAGAATCGGCGAGATCATCGCCGATCTGGAGTCCATGATGACCATCGAATGCATTATACCGCAGAAGCATCATAGGAATGTTATGGGGGCTAAAGGACACAAGGTGAGAATACATATTTACATTTACATAATTCTTACTGATAAAAAATGTCTTTATAGGTGCAACGCATAACCGCCGACTATGATGTCCAGATCAAGTTTCCCGACAAGAACAACCAAGAGGAGTACACGAACTACGAACAAGTGAACGGCGACGTGAGCCAGGAGCCGGTCCAGTGTTGCGACGTCATCCGCATCACAGGCAAGGAGGCGAACTGCCTGGCGGCCAAGAACGCGCTGCTCGATTTGGTGCCCGTCACGATCAGCGTCGACGTGCCCTTCGGACTGCACCGGTCCATCATCGGCCAGAAGGGGCGCGACGTCAAGGACCTCATGGACCGGTTCGACGTCCATATCGTGCTGTCCGCGTTGAACGCGCGTGAGGACGTGATTAAGATTACCGGCGCCAAATCGAACGTCGAGCGGGCCCGTGAGGCGCTTCTGGAGAGGTTCGTTCACAGTCTATCGATAATAGTATGACGCAGTGGTCCCTGAACCCGAAAAACCTCCCCAAGTTCAGCGTTAGCTACTAAAGTCTGCAATTTTATGTTTTCGATTAAGAATTTGAGGTTAAAATTCGGTATGACCGACTTAAAATCGCCGACATTTTATCGAAAAATCGTGCTATCGCTTCAAAAACTTGTTCATATGTATGAAGTACACTAATTTCAAAGTGCCGATATACAACTAAAGTAGTGTAGATTATATATGCTCTTATTTGGTGCAACTCTTCCATCATGCAGATAATAATTGTATATTTAAAACAGAATTTCTCACAGTATCGCGTTTATATAAATTATTATAAATAATTATTATTAAAGGGTGGCGGAACTGGAGGCTGAAAGGTCCAAATCGCACACGATAGAGTTAGAAGTCAAACCAGAATACCATCCGAAGATCATCGGAAGGAAGGGAGCCGTCATCACCAAAATTAGGAAAGATAGGGAGGTGCAAATCAATTTCCCTAAGAAGGGCGATCCAAATGAACACATCATAACCATCACTGGATATGAAGAAAATGTTTACCGTGCCAAAGAAGATATCATGAAGATCGTCAATGAATTGAATGAACTTGTCAGAGAAGAGGTTTCAATCGATTCTCGAGTCCATTCGCGTCTGATTGGGTTCCGTGGTCGCAACATCAGGAAGATCATGGAAGATTACAATGTCGATATAAAATTCCCTCGAACTGACGATCCTGATCCTAACTTGGTCGTCATATCCGGACAAGAAGAGAACGTTAGTGATGCCCGTGATCATTTGCTCAACTTAGAAGAAGAATATGTAAGTCCAAACGTCTTATAGATATTTACAACGCTAAACACACACTAGGAAGTGTCAAAACATTTTTGTATATTTCTTACGTATTGAAAGATCATACTTTCTTCTTCTAGTACATTTTCAACTTACCTTTTCCAGCTGCAAGACTTTGAAGAACAGCAGATCCGTGATAAGACCCACACGCTGAACGTGCACCTGGAGGCGGTGTCTACCACGTCCCCGCAGCGCGACTCTAATGCCCCTAACGGTTTTGTAGTGGCCGGAGGGCCATGGGAGCAGCGCTCAGGAGGTCCCACTGCGCCCGCCCCCGACACGGCCAGCGTCACCGACTTTCCCGTTTTCGGCAAGGGCGCGCCTGCCACCGGCGACCAGCAGGCGGTCCCCGTTGCAGGCGCCTGGGGCGCGAGGCGTTGAATCTCGCCCCTACCGTCGCCATGTGGCGTAACCGCACCGAAACGTCTTGGTATGATCTAATAATTTGGTTTTCTGATCGAGTGATTTTCGTGTAGGTTCATTTTCTGTAGAATTTTTCATAGATGTTTTAACATATTCTGTATTGAATGGAGGGCAATCAGTCAAAGCCGTCCCCAGGGATTTTACGGGACTGGCGGTTCTGTCATACCAAACGAACAAATAAAGCGGTATCCGACCTAGCGGAGCTTGAAAACAGCTTTCGTGGTGTTAACACAATATTATGTTCAGTTGAAATTCTATATAGCGAAATAAAATCATTACAAGTTTGGTACAACATGAAACTGCTTTTATGGTGTTTGGTCTAAAATAGGAAATACAAATTATCCCGTCACGATGCTATGAACCATATTTAATTATAAATTGTTTGTGGATCATCAATATCAGCTTTCGAATCAAAATTACCATAGTAATTACATTGGGTTTGTTATATTTTTTAACATATAGTTTGAAAAAATCGGTATTTTAATGCTATTTACCAACCGAATAAGTTACGTTAGGGCATATCACCAAGCGGACCCTCTGTGACATCACTGATTACCTTAAGTTCGCTGCTAGAATAAGTCAACATCACCAAATAGACTGTTTACTGATTTTCTTTAACATACATTATTTTAATCAAAACGGAAAATTGGCCAAGATTTAAACACTTGATATAATTTGTTCCTAACACCGGTGTCAATATTGCAAACATCTATTTTGAAATCAAACTTATGAAGCAGTCTTACGTCAATGTGTCTGGGAAAATGCAGAATTAATCAACCAAAATGAGCTGGTATTTGATTAATTCGAAAATGTTTCAATCTATGATTACATGCGTGAATCATTTCAGTGATGTGATATTATCAGAAACAAATACGCTAGAGAGAAAATAGCAGCACAAGAACTACTCGTAGCGCATTTTTTTCTCCATTATTTTCGGGTTATAGTGAAACTGTTGCTCTATATTAAATGCCACCTGATAATATATGATATGGTATTTAATATATGATTGGTTAAAGTAGTAAATACCAACATGTGCATTTTATACGATTATGATTTGACGCAAGGCTGTTTCACAGATTGCAATGTTGGTGACGTCGATCTAGTATAATATAATTTAGTGTAATCATATATTTGTGTATTTTGTTATGTAATGCTTGTTATTTGTACCAAAAATTGATGCGGTCGCCTATGCCTGGAAAAACACATAGGTACATATCCAGACGTTTCGGTTTTACCCGTACTCGTTAACTCATGGCACGCAGCAACATTGAAATGGTTTCTTTCAGCGTAATATTTTCACTTCCTGTTAGTGTTATACTGTTAGCAAATCAAGTGATTACAAATGGATATTTTTAGAGACAAATGTATATTTCAGCAACTTATCATAGTCACATGCGTAATGTAAGATTATTTTTTTATGGAATTGTAATTTAATTGTGGTGTAGGTTAAGCTGAACAATCCATATGACAGAAAGTGTAATTTATTGATTAATATACTAGTTGCTATTCATATCTTCTTTTGTAATTGACTATAGAACTGGAGTCTGTGATCTTCCAAAATTTGTTTGGAAATATGTGGCGTTTCATGGCCTACTTCTTTTCTGTTCCTTGTAGAATGCAGAGCTATACTGAAATATATATTTTATATATCAGAGTATTTGTGAGTGATCTCGAATTTGTTTTCAAAGGTACTATGATTCCGAAATTCTTTGGAAAAATACACAAAGAAAAAAAGAGGGTTTTTATATTATACATGTTCATTTTTGTGTGTAGTTTTCAAGTAATCTTCCCTAAAAAAGCTGAAATCTTATTGCTAACTTTCTGATTCGTGATCTTGTACAGTAATCAACGTATTATAAAATTATTGTGGGTACCATTGAAGTCGGCTTCAAAATTAACAACATTGCCTTAATTAAATAAATTTTGTTTCTCTTCTCTTCTTTCTGTTTTTACAGGTGAATATCCAAAACATTGCTCATTGCAATTGATATTTTTGCCTTTTCAATTGTACAAACGTCACACCGTGAGACAAAGATTCACAGCTCTGCATTACAATTATCTTGCCACATTTTTTAACTCTTTTATTATTTCTGCTCAAGAAAACCTGAAGCTGCGTGGTTACGAGATAAACGAAGTCTTGGGAATTGTCGAATGTGAAGAGGTTATGTTAAAATACTAACCTTAGTTCTGTAAGTTGTAGTTATGGTTGCAACCTCATTCCCTCACTGTTTGCTGCATTAAATAGGCCTGGCGATGATACTGGACTCACGATTTTCTTCAATGGATGAGACAATGTTTTATTTTTAGGGTAATCAATTGTGGTACAGCGAAAATGCGAACCGTCAATTATAATTCTTTGTTCACTCTAGTCATTTCATGCGCGGCTACAAAGATGAATGGAAATTATTCAAGTCACAAATGCTGTCAGTTTATTGAAGTGTGAATATTATTTGAATGAAGTTTTTTGATATAATGCAACAAGGTTTCTGTCTTTTTAAAATTTTGCAAGTGAAATCGCAGTTTTATTCTCAAAGGGACATTGTTCTATTTGTATCTTCTCTGAACCCAAAAATCTAGAAGGGAGAACGACAACAAAGTAAATTAAGATATTTTTTGTGTATGGAAATTATGATTAAATAATTCTTTCAAATGATGTTTTCCACTTTTGAAGTTCGATTCACAAATATATTTGATGAAAGGCTTCCTTCATACAAATTCGAATGTAATGCAATTTTTTGCCCTCTTATGGATGCCACTCATCTGACGATCTTTTTGGAACGTGAATCGATGTATTTTGAAGTAACATTTTCAATAGACTCGCGAAATAACTGACTGACGCAACACGACGAAATTCTGCAATCGAGTTTCAACCAATCGTTTGGATGGTGCTCTGTTACAAAAAATTGGTTATGTACATTCCTGCAAACCCTTGTTGAACTACTGCACAATGCCCTCTTTCATAAAAAAGTATTGTTTTTGACACGCATTGTTCTGTGGTTACTTGGCTTCCGCAGTGAGTATGAACATTTTCCAGTAGTTTTGTTCTTGTTACTGAGGGACCGTTCCAATTATTTAGCATTCAGCTATGATATATGATTCCAATTATTAAGGAATACGGAGCAGACTCGTGAATTTGGAGTCTGGTACATTCAGCTTATTACAATTAATATTCACATGAAAGTTTCAGTAATCAGCTTTTAAAGTCAGTCGCGAGACATTATTGCGAATCAGTTAATATAATGTGCAATTGTAAACAATCTTGTCTGCATAGCAAAAAGTAGCAAATTATCTCATCTGTTGAACTGGTATATTCTGAGGCGGAAATACGAAACCGTATTTCATTGACGATATTATACATTCATGTCTTCCCTACCGCGTTTGGGCAGACGTCCGGCCTATATTGGCACTAATAAATGTAGAGATGTTATGATATTTAATAATTTTATATATTTCTTTTAGTAAGTTAGCTGTATATGTTCTCGATCGGTTTGTATATTACGGTAGATATAAGCCTTCTGTTATAACACGTTATGAAGAGATGCATAAAAAGTTATATCCGATTGGATGTTTATACTTGAACTGTTTGTAAAGATTGAGGCACCATTAAGAAATTCTGTAGTAAATTTTGCTGTAGTTGGAGCATTTGAAAAGTTATGTCCATCTCGGGCGCACCAGCTGTGACCGTCGCAGGTTCCCTCAGGCTGAGGGCTAAATTGATAACACTCGAGATATTTGTTGAAACCTCCAGCGAATAACAAAAACCGACGTGCATTATTTTGACTAATGTCATGTCACCGACACATCATTTTCGAGAATATTTGGCTCTTCGCTACTCTTTCTTTAACCTGCTTAACACTCTTGTCTCCAGGACTGGTTTGTTATGGGAAACGTATCATTAACGTCACTTTACGAAGGTTTATCGGACATGCAAGGCCAATTTCATTTGATAGTGTTTCTGATTCAGCGATCTTCAATACATATTCAAGATGAATGTTCGATCATTGTGAACAGTTTATTTTATATTTTTGTTCGTGTCATAACTTCTCTGCCGCTCGAAACAAGGCAGTGTACCGTGCCTTCCTATCATTTTTTTATACGAGAATGTGCTGAATTCTTGTTGCTGGCTAGCAGTATATTTTAGGTCCACAAGCTTGTCTTTTGTAGTATGGGTAACGGAATTTTTTCGAGTTGTATCCTTCTTTTGAAATGTTACTATTGTGGAACGATATAAATTATTTTAAATAACCTCGACTGAATGTGTTGAATGGTATTCAACGTTACTTAATGAAATTTGTTTGTAAAATTCAACTTTCAGCTGTTATTTTTATGTATATATGATATATAATATATATATACTGAGTCTTGCGGTCGATTTTGTTAGCCCAGGACGAACCTGAGGGAGAGAAAATATATTACATATAAAAAATTAATTGTTTTTTTCCACCCAAATCACCTCGTCAATTGTGGATATTGCTAAAATGAAAATTCCTACAAACCAGTGCGTAAAAGGAAGAGGAAGTGAAATGAAACAGCGTAGTAAGTTCATTAGAATATATATAATAACTTTCGACGATTTAAATAATAAATAGGGGTAAATTGCATGTCAGTTAGTTGACGACCTCGAAAGCGAGCAGCGACATCAGCCACTATCAAACATGTAGGTATAATCGATACTTTTGCACAGAAAAACAAATTGCTACGATCAGCACAAAAATCAATAGTGTATTTGTACACAGAATGTTTGGTTTTCTAGGTAGTATATAATTCGTCTTTGGAAATAATTTTACATAAAATATATTAAACTATTTAATTTAATTTAACATATAGAACCAATGATTCATAAAAATGAATCTGATAAGTAACAGAATCAATTATATAAACAAATAATCAAATTAAAAAAATATGCAAGTGAAAATTGGTTGATATCTTGAGTATGTTAACCAAACACCCTGCAAATCCAATATATCGACTCTTAGATAATAGGAGATAAAATTGTGCACCAGATTTTATGATTTACATAAGCATACAATACATAACAAAATATATATTTGTATATAGAAAATAGCAATTACTCTCAAAGAAACATAAAATGATAATTTCATCGTGCTTGAGCAGGCAAGGAAGAACAAAGACGAAAACTAATATATGCAGCACAGTGGCTCACGTCTATATCACAATAATAAAACTGTAAAGTCCTTCCTGATTATATATTCCAGTGCAAAACATTTCTTTCGATACGTTTGACCAATGCTAGCAATTTGGGAACAAGGCAAATCAATAACTGAGAAGAATAATGGAAAACATCGAGAAATCCCAATAAAAGTTTTCATTTAACCTTTCGCCTAGGTATTGCTCACCTAAACAACAGTGTTACTGTTTTATATTTTGAACAAGAAATGTTTGCACTTTTATAGCAACGCTTTGTACTTACAACGAAAGATTAATTTTTTACTCATTTTTTTTGGAGTCGCTCTCAAACTTGATCTAGTCAAGCTGGCACTCCACGTTTCTTCTAGATCTAGACTGTGAACCCTACCAAAATTATATACATAACAGTAGCATTACAATATTTTGTTCAGCAAAGACATAAAGAAGAAAACATTTCATACTAAATATACAGGGTGTTCAAATTTGCATTGGCACTCTTACTAATACTACCACACAGTTTGAGGAGTGCAAAAGACACGATATTTTTTGTTCAACATGAAATGTATAGTTTCATACCTGACAATTTCACATATTATTCATAGTATGGTAGTGCAAAAAGATGATCTGTAACGCTGTTGCTTGTAACTATGCAGGTCTTCCTATTTGCTACCTTCACACTTTGCTTTGAGTCAGGCTGGCAATCCACGATTTGTGGGATAGGGCAAGCTTGGCAATTTTAGGCCAGCGCAAACAGTCTTCTCGACTGTCGCTAAATCAAGCGCGGTTCAGAGGAACGTTCCAAGTGCAAGGATTCAGTCAAGCCGGAAACCTATGCGGTTCTAAATAAGTACTTAGAAAAATATACATCATTTGTCTCAAAAATGCTTCGACAACCCTGCATATTAACGAATGAATAAAATAGATTGGCAAACATATTTTCTATGATGGAAAGTAGTCATTGATCGCATAATAATATGAAACAGCTTACCTGAGTGCGGCTGATAGTTTGATAACTTGTTCTACTTGTTTTTATTTGGAATTATTTGTATGAAATGCAAATGTATATAATCAAGAGGAGCAAAATTCTTTTTCATTTTAATACCTAAGGTAGTAATGTACGAAATATCAAAATAACCTTAAAATAGCAGCAAAAATCTAGAAAAATGCTAAATAAGAAGAAACAAATTGCATATGGTGTGGGTGCTCTATTATAATACTATGCCAAAGTGCATAATGGTGTAAAAATAATCAATACAATTTTCAAAAAAAAATATATTAGAAATATATTCAGGCCAGTTACTGTGAAATCATGACGCGGGGAGAATTTTACTTAATATTTCTGACGATCTAAATTACTAAATAACAAAAAACTTTACTGAATGCAAAACCATTTACGTTGATTCAATTATAATTCATAACACACAACAGTTATCGTTAACAACAGCGATATAATTGAAATTGAATAAATACGATATCGAGCGTAATTAACAGTTTTTAGTTAAGCTTAAAAAATTAAAACAGCAATGGCCCTCCCATAAAAACCAACCATAAAAACCAATTACAGGTGAAAGAATTGCTGACACATCCTGTATTCTACGTTTCGCTCATAGTTTTTTTGTGAATTGATATTCCAAAAATGATTGCAATGTTCTTAATCGAGAATTTGTTGCTCTCCTCAGCTTGGTTTCCTAAAATTTTCAATCCGCGACGCCCTAAAGCTCAAAAATCATTTTTGGAACACTTCATATTTTTTTCCTGTTGTCAACGCAATTCATAGTAGTAGTGGTGCACCTTATTGCTAGTTTGAGAAATTGATAGATATAACAACACAACTCCTAAGCTGTAAGCACATCGAATTATCGCCCATTAGTATTCGCGGATAGTGACTGAAAGTCCGCGAAAACGAAACGCATCAAATATTCTTTAAAAAATTATTATCATTTCAGCTTACATTTAGTTGGATTCCTCATCCTCGATTCGTTTTGCGCGATATCCTTCAGTCACATCCGTCGATTGCCTTTCTATGATGAGATGCGCTCTCACATCGCGGGCAATATTTTTTTTGGTATTCATACTTCTGTGTGATTTTGTGAATATACCATTACGCGTATCCATTATAACAATAATATTAAATTACAAATTTGATCCTACGACACGGTTACTCTTGTCTTGTTAAAGCACCAGCGCTGACCGGCGACGGTGACATGTGGTTGAAGTCACTCACTCTGGAAACAGAAAAATTGGGATAATGAATGGTAAAAGTTAAAAAATGTTTCAGATTTAAGACTGTCAAAGGGTTGCTATTAGTTCATGAAACAATCATGCAGCACTAGAAAGAAACTCGGTGACGTTTTTCTAATGAGAGTAAGTGTTCAATTGCACCCCCTCAAACAAAGCAAATCAAGCTACGAACAGTGGAAAAGCTGGCCAAATGTCGAAGAAAATGTCATCTGAGGATTTTCGTCAATTAGTATCACTTTAGCGACGAAATTTCAATTTTTCTTTATCGGAAATGTACAGTATCTGCTTTTTGTAGACAGTTTGGAGCTGACCATCGTTGTGTGGAACGTCAAACGTGTTTTTGACACAAAAAATCTGATTTCACAAAATGAAATCTCTGACAGTGAGTATTGCTTTTTTCCGTCGTTATGGGTCGAACATACTTTTCGAATGACTTATATCCACTGTTCAACTTTGTACTTTGAAAAAAGCCTCGAAGGCGGCCTAAATCAGTATATATATGTACACTGTCGGCACAGAAAACGTTCGGTCCAGAAATTAGTGTGTAAGAAAAAGTCAGAAGGTGAAACATAAATGTAAGAGTGAGTGCGCGAATCTTGCAACGCGTGGCAACGCTGCCCTAGTCATGAGTAGTAGTGGAAGTGGAACATGTTTTATCTCTTTTTGGCATGATTCCGTTGAAGACGGCGCGATCGGAAATCCAAAGACATAAGAAATGGAGCGAAGGTTGCCACGTGTTGAGGTATTTCTTGAAATTATATTTTTTCTACTACCGCGCATAAAGTAGGTACTTTTGCACGCTATGAAGAGAGTGAAGTATTTCTTTTTGTATTAATAATATTCATGTAACAGTGAAAAAAAATTGAATGTTCCAGAAATAATGAATCCGATCAATTATAAGATTATTGCTCTCTCCCAAAGGTACAAAACATGAATATTGTAATAAGTTAGCCGTTACAGTTTTTCAACTATTTCGGCTCATTTTTGGACAGTCGTAAATTGGATCAATAATTCGTCTAATCAACAGAAGTATAACACATGCATGGCGTAATGAGTGGATGCCGTGCTTCGCAGTTACAAAATCGCGATACAGGCCCGTTGGAGTGAATCCTACTTTCAAACGTTGATGCTTTATTTTGAAAATACGCGCTCCGTGTAAAAATGAATTTTCCTAATTTCAAAATGCAGTGTTTGTGTTATTATAAATTTTGTTCTACCGACGTGACTGCCGCAACGTATGTATCGTTCAGTACCTACCTACTGGAAAAAATATTAATTCCTGGATAGATATTTTTCACAAAAATAAACAATAGCGTTAAATTCTAAAAAAATGTTTCTTGAACTATTTGATCTTCATCTTTCGCTTATTAGTGAATCAAGTACTGTCACCGCAAAACTTCATATGAAGTATTGATTTTATCTACGGTGATTATCAATCGGCTTGATTGCTTCAACAAACGTCGTGATGTGAGGCGTTTACTGCGATAAATTTCCGCTCAAACACCTAGGAAGTATGTGACAACAGTGTGTCGGACAAGACTAACGCTTTGCGCTTTATGATGTTCATTTCATCGTGTGTCGGTGATTCCGATCGCCGATCCGATGATCATTCTTTCCTAGACTACCGTTGGTGCGAAACGGAAACACTTCCGACAATGGGTTACACGCGCGAACAGAAAGTGAATCTCGTACTTTGGGCGAATACATTGGAGGAGTTACGACTCAAAATAATCGATTCTTGTAGCTCGATTACTCCTACAATGTTAGCCAATGTTAGAAATGAGTTTTATCATAGGTTAGGGTATTGCCAAATGCAAGAAGGGGGTCTATTCGAACCCTCAATTGGATGATTTTTTTCATTTTCGTTAGAGTTTTGTTTATTTTTTCCATTTCATTTTGAGGAAGTTTATATTTTATTTTTGTCGTTAAGTGTTTTTGTTTTTCACCGAAGGTGACAAAATATCACACTCCGAGTTCATTTTTACATTTTCCGTTTGAATATCGTACCCTGTACGGAAAATGTAACAATAACTTTTATTGCAAAAATCAGTGCGTATGAATCCGAGCGAGTAATTCATTTCAGACATCCTTAGACTACAACCTCCTACACGCGTCAGGTGGATACTGGAGACAAAAATAAAAGAAAGATAAATGACATGTCCCCACTCACGGACCAACAACACACGTAGGTCGCGTGCGCGGTGACGGGAGGAGCGTATTTATAATACAGTCAAATTACGAAATTAGGATTTTTGATAATTGACGTTATTCTTAATAAATTGATTCTTGTGTTCTCATTCATCTGAGAGCGCAAATGTTTTATAACATGTCACAAGTGTTATTGCTATGTGCGAAGTATTTACCAAGAATTTGTGGAATGTCTTAACAGTTTTGGTTCCTTACTCAAATGATAGCCTTGAATGATAAATTCTAGTTCGCAAATATATCTAACTGGTTGAAAATTACATTTGTTCGCATTATTTGTGATGTAGAATGTGTTATGAGCTTTTATTTTTTTTTGTATCGATATTGAAGATATAGTTAAATAGTTCATTTTAAATATAGCCATGCAGTAATATCTTAAATATGATGAAAAATCACAAGCTTTAGGATGATAGTTACAAAAAAAATGTCAAATTGACAAGAAAACACTTTGTAGCTAATTACATTAGTCACTACTTATACGTTTCCTACGCATTCATTTTATAAATGTAGGGTTTTCCGTAAAACCACTATAGCATACTATCCCACTTTATCATGAACAAGTGTATGGTAAAATATCTTGATACCGTCCAGAATTTGTTGCCGATCTTGTTTACAAATGTTGATAATTGAAACTGCTAATTTGACTAGACTATAACGGACACATATGAAGGCTTGATTACGAGCCTGCAAAAGAGAGATGAAAGATGTTCGATGCTCGGCAGCCACAGATCCGTACACTTACTATGCCAGCGTTGCCACGCGTTGCAAGATTCGCGCACTCACTCTTACATTTGTGTTTCACCTTCTGACTTTTTCTTACACACTAATTTCTGGACCGAACTGTTTCTCTGCCGACCCGTATACATATATGGTATGTGATTAAACAACAAGTATTATTAAGTGGATACGAGTGTTGAACAAGTATTATGCTCGTATCACAACCATTATTTTGAGAACGAATCATAAAATATATTAATTGTCATGAGCATTAATTACCTTTATCTCCAACGATGATGGAACGTCGTTTCTGCTGTTCGGCAGGGTCGCCGCCGGCGTTTGACCTGATGGGCCTGACGACGGCTCCTGGACTGCCCCCTTGCACCGCATTCACGTTCACGTGGTGTTGCTGCCCAGCCCTGATTGGTTTCGCGATCGTCGCAGCCGGACCCCGACGCGCCAGGTTCTTCTGGCGCACCGCCTCCTTGATGCGGTCCACTTCGTATTGGTATCTGGGACAACAGAACATATTTAGTTTAAAAAAATCTTGACGAGATATAGGAATGAACGCAAAATAACATACCTCTTTCTGTCACGCATGGCTCCCTCTTTGGCCTCCTTCAGAGCTGTCTCGAGAGCTTTCACTCTCTCCATGGTGGCGCGCAGTCTCTTCTCCAGCTTAGGCAGCTCGCATCTGAGGTCCGCGTTGTCTCGGACCAGCTGCTTGTGCACCTTGGTCAGTTGATCGAGGTTGTTCTCCAGGAAGGATATCTTTTGCTTCTGCGCCAAGGAGCCACCTTCTTCATCCGCCTCTTCGCTGTACATGTTTTTCTTCATGCGGGCCTAACGCGTAATTGCAGGAGATGATTCAATATAATTTTTATAAAGTTGCAGGAATCAATAGGGCACTTGTAGTGGTCGCATATCGACGTTAAAGGTTTTGCGGAAAGTTAACCCTACCTAAATGTCGTGATAATAAACAACGTTACCGCGAATCCTCAAAACTAAGTGTTAAAAATATAAAATTTATTTGAAAAATTGCAACATTCTGGCCGTTGGTCACTACAAGATCTGTACTGTTTTTAGAGGCAGACAAAATGCCAGTAAAGCTCTTTCAGTAGTTCAGAATTAACGACGAAAACAAGTGCGATGAATCAAAGACAATCACAGGACAAATTACGTTATTTTTAACAAGTGCTCTAAAAACTTTCCTTTGACTAATGAAAAAATATGCAGAAAATGAGAGTATCGTTACCTGCAGATCCTGTACGAAGAGTTTCCTGAGATTGTGCAGGGTCTGCAGTTCCTTGGCGACGGTGTCCTCGAGTCCTTTCAAGTCTTTCCTCGCCTGCTCTCTACGCTCGTTGGTGGCACTAATCGAGACACAATTTATCATCACATACAAAGTGACCGACAGACACTCTCACCCAACACCCACCTACACATCACACTCCATTTGACAATGGGATGGAAAGCGCTGTCAAGTTTGGTTAGGTTTCATTTCGTTTGTTCTTTATCGTTACTCTCGGCCGATTCAAAGCATTTATATTATTCATGGATACGCGCTAATACTTGTTACAAAAAATATTACCTTCTGTTCAAGAATGGCAGTTTGGAATAGTATGCTTCTGAAGGGTTTGTTATCATGAGATTTAGGAGTTTTAAAGCAACTTGAAATATTAATTTATCCATTTTCAATGCCAAGTTATTGATTGTCCACTTAAATATATAATTGTAAGAGATTATCATATTGAAATAGTGAGAATCATTTCAAATAATAATTGATCATACAACTCTCTAAAAATGATTAAATAAAATAGCACTGACTTGAAAGTGTTTGCGTTGAGCAATTAATATTTGGTATATAATAAACTCTATTAGAATATTTTATAAATAAAATGAATATACTTTCTCGGACAAATGAACATTACATTGCGTTACATTTACCTGTTTCCCGAGCATTAAATTAATCATTATTACCTATATCAACCTACTTAACGTGTATCACATCTTTAATTTTAGTTCATCACATAATTAAGCACTCAAAATCAAAGAGCTGATCGAACAACTTCAGATAAATGATTTGATCAGATCACTCCAAGGTTTTGCCAACGACTATAGAGAAACCTGTCCAATACTATTACTTGTTATTCCAGTCATAGTGAGGTTGACGGTTTTGAGCACATATTCACAAACTATATACGAGAAAGCAAACATACCTAGATCGAAATCATTTATCAAATATATAGCAATGATTAATTTTCTAAAGGCTCAAACGTAACAAAGAATTTTGCTAAAAAATAATAGCTTTTTTTATAAAAAGCTTTAAACTTCTCATCTTGACATAGTTCGCCACCTATAAGATTTTGAGTTCATAATTAACGATGATTTGTTTGATATATTTTTTTACAGATAACGAACCTATATTTACTTAGAATTATTATTGCACAACAAGGATATATTTTAGTTGCGGATATACTTGATATATGAAGCAAAATTTCAGTGTTATATTTTGAAACTGATGTTTCAAATCCATGGATATTTTTGTAAACTATTTTCAATGCCTAACATCACCTGTACTACTTAGCAGTGCAGGGTGAGACAATAAAAATATTTAGACAACCAACCAAAGAGAACGCGGTTGTAGAATGCCTTCAGATAAATAAAAATCTCATGATTGTAAAAATGTAAATATTCCAGGTGTTTTGTCACTATCTGAAAAAGCTGTAAGTTCACTTCAAATATCAAGTATACTAACATTCCTTAAGTATTAATTAACAAACGTTTCTCACTCTGTCGCAATAAAAATAAACTATCTTTACAATTTGCATATGCTATATGAATTTCATTTTTACACAATATTTACATTTTTACAGAGATAGAAAGAGCTATGATTTTATCTGATTAAAACCATTTAGCGCATATTCTGTTACTTGCCAGCAAGGCAAGCTTTATATTGTCAGGATAATGTCGATCACTGATTGAAAATATTACTTAATCGCGCTAATTTCTTATTACTGTCAATGAATTCGAATTAACAGTTCGAGGAATCATTACAATCCAATTAACTACGTTGTTAGTATAAATGCTGATAAGTCAGCCTTACAGAAAAATGATAATCTGTCAAATCAACAACCTTTCGCTGCCCTAAACTTTTAGTTCAAATACTCTTATGTACACAAAATCCTATAGGTTGAGACATGTCAAAATGAGACAAGTACATATCAACATTATTCGATAAAATAATAAAACTCATAGTTTTAATTTCGCTATGTCACATCAGGTATTACAAAAGATGATATTTTGTTGTATTCTAAAAGCAGAGTTACCATGGCGATACTCTGCACAAGTATTTTCACCAATGGACAAAACCCTGAAATGTATCTTTGGGAGATATACGCACTTATAACCACTTCACAGGAAATAAATCTGCAAGGTAAATAATCAGTATTTGTGCGAATCGAACCCACAATTCCTGCCTGTCTATGGTAGGCATAGCTACACAATACAATTATTTGAAGTCAATTCATGCCACGGATTATATAGTTTTTTTTTAACTGACTTCATGCAAACAATTTGTATACAAAGAATATCCATTGTATTATCTGAAAATAACACGTAATTTGGTTTTAAATGTCCGTGGGTGTGTTTCCTTAGCTGATATGACATACTAGGCACTTTTTAGGTTATGCTGGATACTTTTATGAGGATGACGAACTTCACCTCAAAGGAACACTATATTTAGGTATACAATCATTATGGTGCCGCGTTATTCTGAATTGTTGGAAATTAATATAAAAACCACTTCATTTTGTCATGTTTAATTACTTTCTAGATTTTGTTTGCATACTTTTGGAAAGCCCTGTATGAAAACTTCAACGACGTATTGTTAAACTGTCAAGTTTGGGCTTCAAAATCAACAAGAGCTCCCACTGGTAACTTGTGGTAATAGTGGATAACTGATTCTTTATGCAAAATGGTCTTAAACAAAACATAATTGATACCATTCGAGTAACATGTTTCTAGGTATAAAAAATATCAAAATAAAAAATATGGAAAACAAAATAAATACTATCTGGCAATGAAAAAAACATCCATCTCATTCAGATATATTCGTATATATCTCATACCACAAAATAAAACTCAACCAAACGGTGGGTGTGTGTGTAGGTGTCAAAATGCCAAAAAGAAGCAAAACTCAAACCGAAATAATAAATAAAATGTTAAAAATATAATGATGTAGTTAGTAGGGTTTTCTCGAGGGAAAATACTGGAAGGATTTGGTCGCGCAAACGTAAAGACACTACAGATGCAATGTCAATTACATTCCACTTACATGACCACCAAATACTGTGGACAACGATGAGTCACCAACAATAACGTCAACGAAATGAAAAGATGCAAGTGGAACGTATGAATGTGGAATATGGACATCGAACAACTGTTCACTGTCATCATTTTATCAGAATCCAGTTTGCATTTGGCCGCGTTATTCATAGCCTCTTTGTCCACCTTGGAGCGGATCTCATTCTTGTACGGAATGAAATCCTCCCAGATCGGACTCTTGGTATTGTTTATGGGAACGGAAGGGTAAAGGTCCTTAACGTCGGAGGAGGGATAAGAAGCGGTAGGGGTTGTGTGTGGGGTTGAAGCGTGCAGTTTATCGAGTTTTTGTTGATGATGCAAGAGGATGTTAGTGTCGAGAGGGTGATGTTTAATGAAGGGTGCTACTGACATGAGTTCCTGCAGTTTGTGCGACTTCTCGGTTTCATCCGTCTTGATCTTGTCGTAGTCGGATTGGAGCTGTTGCTGGGCCAGCTGCAACTTCTGGTTCGAACTGAAATGCAAAAATATAGTGAGAACACTCATATGCAAAAATACACTCATGGTAACTTAAACATATCTGAAAATTTTGTGCAGGTCGAGCTGGCCAAACTTACTCTTTTATCTCGTTGATGAGTTGCTGTTTCTCGGCGATTTCATCCCTGAGCGCGGCGACCTGCTTTTGGTGTACCACTCTCAATTGATCCATCTGTTGCTCCAGCGCCTGTCGCAATTCGTTTGCCTCCTTCTTCTCGCTCTCGCTGGCACTTTGCACCTGAATAGAACATGGAAAATAATTCATGGATACTTCACTATTTGTTGATGTCTTGTGAGGGTGGTCCGTGATCGGTTAACCATTGACTTAGTTGGTCGGTTTGTGATACCTGTCAGGTCTGGATAACCAGAAGCCAGACATCGCCGACAAAAGGCAGAAAATGTGCAAAGATTAGGAAGATCAGGTGGAGAGGAAAATCCATAGACATTTTTAAATTTGATGTTCCGAGTCATTTTATTATTCAAAAATTGATTCAAATTCTGGATATGTATGCAAAAATTAGCAACAATCTTACGTTTCCGTTCCTGTTTGTTCAAGCAAGTAGGTATAATCCCTGTTCACACGAAGACGATTGAAGATAGTATATCAATCGAAACGTCGTGATACTCAAAATTTTATAGACAATGGAAGTCCGAAATCAAACTTTTGAGGTATAATCCCCTCAATTCAAATTACAAAATTTTGAGATGTCGGTGAAAAACATTGTATTCCAAGAATTACTTTTGTTCAATGTATTTATGATATCCAGGAGTAAAACGTTACCTGTTCGGCAGCCTTCAGTTTGGCGCATTCTTCTCTGAGTGAGTCGATGCTTTCCTCCAAGATCCTCTTTTTATTCTCCGCCTCTCGCATCGACTCCTGCAAACTCTTCATTCTGGCCTCGTGTTGAGAAATCAACAGCCTACACTCCGCTAACTCTTTCTCATACTCGGTGACTTTTCTGTTACTGTCCTGTTCTTTGTTCTCAATTTCCTTTAAAATGAAATAAACAACTTTTATCAAGGCCAATCGCTACAGAATTTACGGTTTTTGGCGAAAAATTAAACTTTGCTTATGGTAATTCAACAAACTAGTACATTATAAAAAATTGATGTTTTGCAATAAAAAAAATCTAGGATTGTGCAATCTTAGGAATGACGAAACATTTGCATAGTAATATTTATTATTATGAAATGATTGTAGATAGCAGATTAAATTACTGTTCTTTATGCACAGTTATTCAAAAACAGATGTTGCGCTCACTTCACCAAGTCGAGTTTTTTACGCCAAATCAAATTATTTTGTAGAATCCACGGTGTTTACAAATTTTGAAAACACAATTGACGTTTAGGATTGCAAACCAAATGGGGGTTAGTTATGATTCAAATACTCACTTTAAGCCTTTGTGTGAGATTAGTGACTTCTGTCTTCATTCTGCTGATGTACAATCTGGCTACCGTGAATTCTTCTTCTAGTTTGGCCGCATCGTTGCTGATCTTCAGTTGTTCAGCATCGCCAGCGCCGCCTATATGTAGAAAATTGACGTAAAAAACTGATACTCGTAGATTGACCCGTTACTTCCTACTCATTAATTGAACAGCTACTTTTTTACTACAATCACCAAAATTGTCGGCAAAACACCGAATTTGCTCAACGACAGTTGTGAAAATAATCATTACCACATTACGCCTACTTCTGTTTTGCTTCTTGGTGTGATCAATGAGCAACTGGAATAGCTTTTGAAATGAGTCTCAAAACATGCATTTTTTGAAGTAGTCTTTTCGACTTGGCCAGGCGATGCGGCTAGAAAATATTTTGAAACCCTCAAAATTATAGGGATCTCGAGAAGTTTGGGAATATTTAAAAATGTCCCAAAGAAGCAGTTGCTAGATTCTCGTGGCTCAAAAATAGCGATAATTAGGCACACCAGCGGAAAAGGATGACATTTTTTGTAATGCAGGCACCTCTTACAGGGTTCTGTAGGGTTTCAAACAGCAAGAAATGGATTGCATGGGAACATTTCAAAATGATATTTGATATGATGTAGTTAGTGTACCTGTACCAGTACTTCCTAAGGTAGTTCCAATTTCTCCTAATTCCCTAAGTAGATTGCTTAACATCTCTGCTATACGCTTTTTCTGGTGGCTGCTCATATCTCGCAGCTGCTGCAGCTCAGTCGTCGTCGTGTTCAAGCTGGCTTGTTTTTGCATTAATTCTTCGCTAAGTGTTTCCATCTACGACATGAATATGTTCAATGTATCAGTGTAAATGAAAAGTGATGAGAATATCTACAAAAAACTTTTCAATAATCAAGTTACCTCTTTATTCTTCGCCTCAACTTCCTGACTCTTCTGGTCATAGTTCACAGCCAATTCTTCGAGTGCTTGGAGTACTTCCTTAACTTCCTCCTTTGCGCTTTCGTTCTCTTGTTGGATCCTGTTCATCTCAGCCTGTAATGCTTCATAGTCCCTATAAAAAATCAATGGAGATTGTAGGATGAGTAAAAGACGCAATAAAAAAAGTACCGATGACCGAAAATAACAGCATTTAGCCATACCTTCTGGTACTGGCGATAAGTTCGTCCTGTTCCAACATCTGCTCCTTGAGTTTCTCAACATACTGACTCTGCTGGTTAATCTCCTCATCCTTTTCGTCCAGTTGCTGATATAAACGTTCCCGCTCTTGCTCTAGTTTTGTGCGTTCTTCTATACCCAAAGTGGAGCCGATCATTAATGCTGGAGTTGCCGGCAAAGGACCTGACACAAAAATATTAGGTTTTTGAATGTAATTATGAGAGGGAAGTGAACATGAATAATACCTGAGGGTTTTTCCTGCACAATGCTCTCCTCCATGCCGCTGACCGGCGTGACGGCGTCCGAGATGAGCAGGTCCTGTAGGTTGACCTGCTCCTCCGGCTTCACAGTTTCGCCGCTCCTCCATCGGTTCAGTTCTTCTTCCAACTTCTCGACCTTGCCCTTCAGCCTGGCCACCTTCTCTTTTTCTTTCTCGTACCGCCGCTTCCATTCCTCCGCTGTCAGTTCCTCATTCACGCATACCACGTTCTTCACCGTCTTCGCTCTATAAGAAACGAAAAATGAAGTTTTATCATAAATCGAATCGAATTTGCCTGTTCGGTGAAACATTCAGCGGAAAATATAATGAATCAGATCGACAATAATAAATACAAATAAGTTTGGCTCACCTCTTGCCAAACTCCAATGTAGATTTGGTCTCGGCCTCATTGAAGCTAGCTGGCGAACAGCAAATGACGATGGTGGTCCTAGCGTTGCCTCCAAGAGATTCTTGCAGGATTCTCGTTAGCTTGGAATCTCGGTATGGAATATGGGACTTGTTGCCGTCGGCCAGCGCGCTTATCACATTACCCAGGGCCGATAAGGATTTGTTGATGTTCTTCGCTTCGTCCAATACAGTGCCTTGAATAAAACCGCGCAAATAGAACGACACATTTTTTCTACAATATCAAAAATAGGACTAACATAATACAACTTTTCCAAAAACCTCAAACAAACCACATCACCCTGTGCCCACAATCCTAAAATTCAATGCCCCTGGAAACCCAAAACCCAATAAGGAAGGAACTCATAGACGTTGAAACTTATTATGCTGGAACCATCTGAAAATCTGTTCACTGTGATAAGAAAAAAAAATGAGTATAAACAGAACTAATTTTGTACATTGTCTCTTGACCATTTGTGGTAAAGTACGTTCATACTTTTTTGGTTTGCAGACTGTTTTCCAGTTTGTGTATTCGATAATTACCTTCTGCTCCTGTTTTAGAGACCTTTTCGGACCCAGCCAAATCTACTAAGTACAATTTTCCAGACAATTTTTTCTGGTTTTCTAAGTTCTCTTGCTTGACATTTATGAGGAATACGGAATGCGATCTGGATGAATGCTCATTCATATCTGAAAACAAATAAAATCAATCGTAATAAATAATCGTGCTACATCACAGTGAATCTATATTACTTGTTACTGCTATATGTCTATTGGATTTCCCCTCTTCAATTGCTTCGAATACCTCTTCTGGGCTCGAGACGAAACGTTCTGTCGCCCCTTTCACATACGGTACCCTGTTTTTGTCTTCGTGTACGCTCAAATTCACCTTTGATACTGCAACGAAACGAATAATATACTTCAAAACCTATGAATGTACTTCGGTATAAGTTACTTCATGTTGTTTAATTTCGGTGTTAGCAATGATTGGCCAATGTGATGAGTAATATGAAATATGAAAAGAAAGCAGACTCTCCATATCACATGTCGATGACAAATCAATGTAATATATGCTTTGTTATATAGTTGCTACTCACCGTCCAATAGATCCCTGATTTTATCCATGTAAATTTCAAAATAAGATACTTTTATGTGGAATTCTAGATTTTCCTCCATCGCGTAGATGTGGTTGAAGATATCATTTACTATACGAGGAATAATGCCCTGTTTCTGGGGGTCGCCTGCAAAAAAAAAAGATAAAATCAAGACGGAATAGTGTTTTGTCTCAACAATATACCTGAATTCACAATACATTTATCTTGTTATGTAAATAATGAAAAACATTGTTATACCAGTATTTCCTAGTATGAACCTCTTTCCAAAATATTCGATTTGATTTTGAGTTCAAATTTTCGTACGCTATATTTTGTGTTTCAGACTTCCATTGTCCGAAAGATTTTGAGTGTTACGACGTTTCGACTGATTTCTATCTTCAGGTGAACTAAAGACGATTGAAGATATCAATTGAAACGTCGTGGAATCTCAAAAATCTAAATAATTCCCTATAGATTTCTATATATATCAGTGACCGCGTTGTAGCACAAATACTTTGTTTTAGTTTAAGGCAATGATCTGAGCATGTAAGTGGCATCTCGAACTGGTTCAAAACAGAAACATGGTGATAGAAAAATTTTCGCTCAGAATATTAAACATAATAAAACGATCACAAAACGTATAATACCGATTTCCGAAAATATTTGCGATCATATTTCCCTCACTTATGTGTGGGAAGTGGAAGGAGATATTAGTCAATTTAACCCGACACCCTGATCGAAATTATGCAAGGATACTACGGGAAGGATAAGAAAGACCTGAATGAAGACTTACCAAGCACTCCCTCCATGGTATGCGTCTTGCCCGAGGAGGTCTGACCATAGGCAAATATGGTGCCGTTGAAGCCTGAAAGTACGTCGGTGACGATGCTCTTCGCTGCCTCATTGTACACTTTTTCCTGGGATGCGTTGGGCTTGAATACTTTGTCGAATAGGTACACTTTACCCTGGAACAAATCACGTACATTTACATATTATTTTGTAGCGTAATGTAATAAGTTATTTATATTCAAATTCTATATAACGTTTTTTTCAGGCAACGATTATATTGAGGAGACAAAATCACCTCTCAACACATACAATTCAATATTAAGGTCATAAATATTATATTAGTTGAGAGTAATTTTCATCATTTTTCTTTTATTGCTTCCCCGGTCTCAATTTTTATGATTTTTCTCACGACAATGGGTCAATGGGATTTCGTATTCCAGATATGGTGTTTTCTTGATGTTGATAACATGAAAAGTCCGATTTCCGTCTGTCGCGTATCTTTGACGCGTCTATAACTCGGAAAGTACCATTCGGATTTTGATTTAACTTTGAGACAGACTTACTACAATAAAAGGCCAAAAGTTTTTCATTTTTTGGAAATTGGTTTAGTTGCGGAGGAATTATCGTCAAAAGACAGACAAAAACGCCTTGCTTAGACGTTTCCAATGCCCCAAATCAGTTTTAAAAAATTTTTGGTGGGGAAAAAATTTTGATTTTGGTAAAAGACGTACAATATATATAACTATAAACCGTAGATCCTTGCAATTCTCCGCACCTGTTATACATGAACGATAGCTTCCACATTTGCATTAAAATTGAGATGTATGTATATATTGCATGCATTTAGTTTCAAAGATTTAATCCAATTAATTTGTACAGTGCACTAAAATTTCTAGTTCTAGAGTTTAAATTAAATAGAACTAATGACGCCCGACACTGGACACCAGTCGACGTCTAGGATGAACTGCGTCGGCGTCGGCGGTAGGAAGATGCACATAAGCAAAAGATACCAAATAAATGAGGGGATAAGTTGATTCACTTGTTTTAGTAACTACTACCATATTGCATATTACTGCATTTTAATGGCATAAGGATGGTGAATGATTACGAAATTGTCCTTTAGCCTCTAAAAAATGGGATCAAGTCGGTTGAATTAGCTTTTTGAACACTGTTAATTCAGTTGAATTTCCGTAAACGTAAAAATGTTTGTGAACTTTTCAAAAATGAGTTGATTTTCTCAAATATTTGTAATATTTCAAATTTTATTCCAAAAGCTAAGAACTTATACACTTCGATTTACATAAATCATGATTTATAAACTAGTATCATTGGGTGGGAATTACAGCATAACAATTTTTTTAAACCCCACATCTTATTATAGTATTCTGTGTTCTGAGTAGTGTAAACATTCAGTATTATACAATATTATTTTATATATAACATTAGCGATACGTATCAAGAGTTAACTTATTAGAAGTGATGTATTGATAAACGAATGAATATGCGAATAATTGTATTTAGTTCATAATTGTCCAATTAGCTTTGTGGAATCTTCCTATTCAGTCTCTTCAATTAGATTAGCCGCTAACGAGCTGCTATATCCAATCACGGTGGTTATTGTAACACATCAAATCAAAATTTCTTTATTTATCCAGTTAGATTTACAGTTTACACTACACATCAGATAATCGGTTTGCCACCAAAGGGTTGATTTCTTAACATAAAGTAGACTTTTTGGAGTAAAATTACATAGAAACATTGACAATTTGAAGCTTGATAGGAAATTGGGGCAATATACTTCCGCCTGAATTCATTTCTAGAAAAGCCATATTGCAAAGTTTGTAGGTTTCTCTATAGATATACAATTTCAAGATTATCAATAGCATATGACAACCTTATACTTTCTTCTATTAGATTTCATTTCTAATTAAATTCAGTTGTAAATAATCAATAGCAACATTTGAGGAGATAAAAGGCGAAATAGATGATAAGGAAAAATGTTGATTAAGCGTTTGAGTGGTATTCAGATTACCAATGTTTTGATTTGAGGTGACCTAATCCTGTGTCGGCGCCATCTGCCGGGAAAACCCCGGTAATGACCGGATTTTCCGACGTATCAGATCAATAAAACGCCGCATGTCAGGTTTCATTCAAGGGCGTCTTCATCTGTTATATTCTCTTCTCCTTTTTCAAACTTACACCTCGATTAAGATTTCAGAATTTCCATAATTCTATCGCAGCATATTCTGATGTTCTGATAAAATTTCGCGGATATTCAAATTGTGAGTTTTTCAGGACCACGAAATATATGTTCTCTAAATTGAAGGCGAAAAATGAGAAAAGTTGTTAAAATGGATATTTAATTATTATTATTGAACGTATGTCGTTAAGGATGACTGGTTACGGGTTGGCAGTTCGAACGCTATGCTGATTAGAAAGTACCAGCAAACTAAACGGACACACCTACAAATGATCTGATCTATTATATCTATTGTGTTTTTGAGCTTCACATTGGCATTGATAAAAAGACACATTCGTTATTCGACGTAAACAAAATTATTACATTATGCCTTGGGCTGTTATAAGGAATACTCGTACACAAAACGTTATAATGAGAATATAATAAGTGCAGTGGAATTGAGCGGTGATCAAATTAAATATACAAGGATAATTTAACTAAGATGGAATAGATTAAATTAAATGGATCGAACCGTTATTCCGAAACATTTATTCAAAAAATTATTGTGCTCTTCACGAAATTTTGTGTCATTAAAGAAGTAAGATATCAAATTCACTTTTCAATTTCCCACGCATAAGCGAGAAGTTCTAATTCATAATAATTTGTTTGAAACTTTCGTTAAATCTACTTCACAGTATGTCTCTGTGGGTTTTTGTCATTGTCTAATTTTAGTAACCGCTGCATCGATTTTGGTGAAATTGAAAACACCAATATATGTGGAGTCGTAAAAAGTAATACTGCAATATTTTTGAATCTTGGTGCATTGGCTGCTATTAGAAGAAGAAAAGAGGAAAATGCAGATAAAAAGATTGTGTAATTAACACACAGTTTCATAAATAAAACTCTTTTTCTTTCAGTGACGCGTTTCGATTTATATTTAAATCATCATCGGACTATCAGATTTGACCGCTTCAAGGCTATCCAGATTACTTGCCAACTAACCAACTAGATCCTATCATGGATACAAAACTAGAGATCTCAAATCTAGCAAATTATTAATCCTGCCTAGCTATTTCTTTATTAAATCATTTTTTCCTTTTTTGCGTGGAAATTTTTTTTTGGCAACTGCATTTACGCTAGTGTTGAAAGAACACTACAAAACCTTGACCATTGCCGTCAAAATTTTCTTATGATATTTCATGTGTTATTAGATATTTCACGTTTTAAGATATTTTATTCCTTAAGCTATTTCATTCTTCTTAATAAATTCTATAACTTAAGATATTTCAAGAGTAACTTAATCTAGAATACAAATAGACGGAAACTTATTTTTGAACGTTTCATAAGTTCTTGATCAATTTATTTGTAAACAGTCTGTGAAAAATGCCCGACAAAAGGGGATTTTTTTCACACTGTAACATAACACTTGTTTTGAGGTCTCTGGAAATTTTTTGCTCTAGGTTTCTCAAGAGAGGCTCGATTTGAGATTTTTCGAGCCTGGTCGGAAGTACAGCGTCAATCAACCTGACTCTCTTTAATTACGGACTCGAAAAACTATTGTTTATCATCGGGAGAGTGGCAATTGTCGTTCACATCGTTTTGATCAAGTTATTTCGGTTAATGTATATGGTTCACTGCCCGTGTGTTACAGCTTTTCTTCCTGAAAACAAACAGGATACGGAGCACGCTATGTTCATTTTCTATTGTTAGTCTAATGGACCAGACATCCGGCTTTACGATTTCACTCTTTATATCTTCTACAGAATAACTGACTTCCAAGGTACCTGGATAAGGTAATACGGAGATTTGTTTTCCTCATCCTTTCTAAACTAGGTCGTATATGGAGTAAGGCACATCGGAAATAAAACAAACGGATTCATCTTTACATATATTGGCCGTTAATCAAAACCAAATATGATGAATGAGTGAACTGTATCAAAATTTCGGCTGCCTGAAAGCCGAAACGTTAGTAAAGTTCTTGTATTCATCATATGTGATGTAGCATAGACAAAGTAGACAAAATAAGCTTTTTTCGCATATACATATAGCTTCCATCATTCATGGGAAGATGTCAATAATTAACTGTGGAAGGATTTTAAACTCACTCAATATATGGTGACTTGATCTTTTGAAATGACGGCATGGTAAAAAAGTTTGGTTTTTCCCACCCTCGCAACCCCCACAAAAAGTTTTTCGAAACATGTTCAGACCGTCTGAAAAAGTCTTTTTTTATTTTTCCACAATTAATCCTCCGACACTGTACAGATTTTGTATAGTACTTTCTGATTTATAGAGGGGCCAAGAATCACTGGACAGACTACGACACACCGACAAACTGACGGATGTATGTTTCGTACAGCATCAAGAAAACGACAATATCTCGAATTTAACATGCTTCGCGAATACGATCTTCTCCCAAATATTGGCACGGGAATTTAAAAGCTCTCGCCACTCTGTATAGTTAGTATCTAGGCGAAGTTTTACAGACTTCAAGAATAGGTTTGTGCAATTCCTAAAAATACGCAAACAACGCAAAGGCAAACTCAGCTGTTGGTAACGAGTTCTTCGAATTCCAGGCGTAGGACGCTTTTAAGAGCAGCTCTGGAATGGCTGACTGCAGATGCTTGGCGAATAATTACTCTCACTAGTCTACGCCGTCATGTGGCACATCAATATGTTGGTACAATTGTACATATACACGGTTGCAGTTGGTATACTTCCTTCTAGACAAGGGCCGAAGCTAATAACTCTTCATTGCATTTTTTTATACGTGATTACAAATATGCTCCATAGAATGTATCACTCAGGAATTCAAAACAAAGTATTTCATTGAGAAAGAAAAGCAATTTTTCAGTATGACCCTTTCAAAGTTTTTCAGTCCTTTTCAATTTTGTATTACGCTCTAAAAACTACTTTTAGTGTGATTGATTTCAGGAAACATACATACGACGATGTTTGCCAGTTTTCCAAATTAACACCCGCCCTCGGCGTCTAAATGTTTAAGTTTTTCTATACTCGATGTATGATAAATTGTTCTACAATACAGACAAAACAGATCTTTACCACTTCGAGACGGGACCAAGGTTTTCGGATTTGCTATCAAAGCTACAATGAAACAAAAAGGAGCCTGTAAGGTCTTCGTTATTGTCACACATAAAAAAAATTTACATTGTAATATAAATTCCAAGCTTCCACGTTCATTCTCTGTTCATTGCTTTCACTATACTTCACTACCGTTATGTTCTGCTAATATAGATTATGAGATAATATTACATGTGCATATTGCATATATGGATATTCACCTTGATGACGTTGTCAGCTCGAATGTAATAAACAAAGCTTAGATTGTGGTCAGTTTCATCACTCCAGCGGTTGTTGACGTTACAATTTGACTATAATTTATGCATAATTTAAAATCAGGTATACGAACTAGAATCTACAAATAACTTGAAATAATAATGTCGGAAGTATAAAAATAACAACCGTTCAGATAATCAACTTTTAATAATAATCAGTTACCGCATACGTTTGTCTTTTAAAAATGGTCGACTAGGGGGCCAAACATTTGTTTGAAAAGCTATAATGCGCGAAAGTTTCTCAATAGTATTGAACAGAAATATGACTCGGATTAAAAATGATCAGACGATAAGTTCCGGTAGCACAATGCCGTTATATTTACAATAGGCATACGCACATTGATTTTCTTCTGATGAAGAGTGCATTGAATATATATATTACGACAGCCAGTCTTGAATTATGTGTAATATGACATGAGATTTGCCACCCCTAATAGCGGCTTCAATAGAAAAAAAATGTTACACCTCAATCTCACTAGACTTTCCTTTTAGATATTGCGAGATCTTTTCAAGAATAGAGTAGCGTCACCTATAAAGAGAATCACGCCCACTTCTCTCGTTAGTTCTACTCCCTCAAATGCAAGTATAGCGCCACTGTTGGTGGAGGATGTAAAATTGGGTGAAAGTAGCATCCATATAAAATTACTTAACGATATTTTATGAGATAGTTTTCACCTCAACACTATACGTAAGTTGGCAGCGCCATAGTGCGCGACTCTTGGCGTAGAGTGTTGATGTTGCTATCACACCCTTACCGGGTTACGTATATACTAACCGATTGCTCTCTACAGTTAGACCGCCAGGCTATACTGACGAGTCTAGGCTAAAGACGAAACATGCATGCTGTGATGCATAGTGGAGAGCATACACATAATACACGTATATCGGAAAGAATACGGAAGTATTTAAGCTATGCTAGGATGATAGATTTATCAGACACCTACAAACAACCTTCAATGGAGTGGCGAGAGATGCGGGCGAGCGACCTACTTTGCATTGGGTACGAGACGATGGCAAAAATTTCTAACGCAGCGCTGAAGTCACCTTCGAGTGCCGTAGGCATAGACGCTAACAAATCAAATTATATTTTCGAGAATATAATATATAATATTCAGTGGCGGGTTAAAAGGATCGAGTATTGAAATAATATCTCTAAAAAACAACTGATAAATTTGCTGTGATAATCGATTTGTCAGATCAGAGCTCTCTAAGTTTCTAAGCTATGTTCAGAACTGCTAAGATACCACTCGTGAACTTATAGCTTCTGGATGGACTTATTGTTAGCCGATATTGAATCAGAACAATTTTCGTTTGCTCGGAATATCCTACCATTATATATTCAGTCATATCATATTTTGATATCGCAAGTGTATTTTCCTTTATTTTCTATAAACAATATCGTCACTTTTGACTGAAAGCCCGAGAGAAATCTGTCTCATCGTATATGTCATGAAGCCTCAAGAAAACACAATTTTTCGCGACTCCAATACTTCCTCGCCAATTGGCATGGGAAGTAAAGACATTGGCAACAACGTTATGACAAACCCTGTATTCGATTCCGGTCGTCGCTATGAGACATTTTTCCATTGCTGGGACACCTTGTATATATAACTTATGTGATACTAACCTATATACATTGAGAGCAAAAAGACAAAGAATATGTGACTCATTAAAAATATATGAGAGCATGCCTCCAATTATAAGCAAACCTTCATTTTTCTAAAATTAGAACGTTTGCCTGGAGTGATTGTACAGTATACACTTGGTAGTTCTGTCAAACAGAACACAGAATGATAGAAACATTCATTTTTACCTCACTATAACTGGCTCTAATGTTAGAGAAACTACAAACAGGCTCTTAATGTGTAGGATTTGCGCCAATACTTGGCTGCTCACTTGGATGTGCAATTTTGGGTTTCTTATCGACATGACTCAGCATCTTAATGATCTTAATGTGGAACTTCAAGGCAAAGGACAGTTTATTCACAATTTGTATGATAAAATTTTGAGCGCAAATTGAAATTGTGGAAACAACTTTTGCAGAATAATGTATCTCACTTTCCACATTTAGAAAAAGAACATGTTACTATTTCTCAAAAAACACGCACAATATATAGACATTTTAATCAACGAAGACGAAGACTTTTATTTATTGTAATTGTGGACGAAGGCAATTTCGTAATACATATAGAGTAGGATGAATAGTAGTAGGACTGAATCAATTTCATTTTTTTTATGGAACTAGTCGGTACAAATCCTTAGTGGTCCTCGAAATAGCATAATGCGTGTAACTCGATTCTTTCTGCGCGTACGCCTTCTGGAACTCGCTCTCCAGGATCCCCTTGAGAGAACACGTTACGTCCTTTGTACGTCTTCTACGGAGTTGTATCGGTATCTCTTGAGGAACCTTTTGAGTTGAGGAGAGAGGAAGAAGTCCCGCAAAGCAAGATCTGGACTGTATGGGGTGTGGGGCAACGTGCTTGGACAGAAACTCCCTCAGTAATAGTGCCGTGTAGGTACATGGGGTACAGACTCCCTGTGAACCATACAGTCCGAGGGTCTCCGTCGCGGTTTTTCCGAGTTTGAAGCAGAATTCATGGGATATCGGAGTTCAAATTCACGAAGACACATCTTAACAGAGATTCTCGGAAATCTACGTGCTTACTCTCCATTTAACCTCAGGCGACAGGAAAAAATATCGCTCTTTCCGAATTCAGTTTTACTTTTTGATCCCACCCTGTACATTTTTGTGGTCCAGAATGTTGGGAGAGGAAGGATGCAATTTGGAAGAATATCTCTTCCATTTAGAGAAGGCGATCACAATTTATTTGGTAACTCCGATATCCCCAACACGTTTGGAGCATAAATACTATGGTTTGCCCTTAGATGAGTTGTTTAACGACGTCTATGGACAGATTACTGTATTTATATTATACAATCATAGAAGCGCGTATTATTTTTCGTAGCGTGTCCATCATTGTGCGCTTTTTAATTAAAAAGTTCCAAACGAACTGTTTGCAACGGTAAATTTATACATGTACACTGTTATTCAAAATTAAAGGTATGCTTGAAGCAATGCACTTAAAATCTCCAATTCATAATATAGTCTTGGGAATGTACAGATCAAATCCTGCAGCTGAATTTCTACGCAGGTTCCCTCAGTCATATATTTTGAGATAGATCTACATACTTGAAAGAATTATTGTAATTACCATTACATACAAACGAATAATTTTGGATGAGAAAAATCGAAATATTCCATACTCGTATTTTTTTGGTCTGTTTGAAGTTACATAGATTCTTAATCAAGACAAAAGTGTACACTTCATAAGCAGCTTATATGTCATATTCTCACAAATCTGTCAATCTGACAGTATAAGCACCTTCACATGTAGCATGCCCTCACAATCATGACTTCTGACTAGGTGATGACAAACCTCTTGCTTACTATTCTGCCTAGTCCCATTTATTTGCCCTCAATCAAACTACAATTTTGCACATGTTTGGCTGTGATGACAATGCATTCTAAATCCAATATTGTGGAAATGACAAGATGGCTAATTATCTCTCTAATACCACATTCCAGAGGGGTATCAAGTGAAGAGACTTAAAAATATAATACAGTATGCATCAATCTGAATACATCATCACATATGCTCTAAGAAAGCAGATTACTTGTTCATAAGAAAGTCTTGAAATAGTATCAAATGAAAAAGCTTGATTAGCAAACTTCCAATATGGCAGACAACCTTCTTCATAACAAAACCTTATGTATGGGTCACAAGTGGAAGGTAGACACCTGATATGACATTAGTCTTTGTAACAGCAGCTTTTTTAGGATTAGGTTCATGACAGGCAGCACTTCATTAGTTGGCAGAATTTTATCGGATTACACTGCAATCCGTAAGTGGACAACTAATGATATTTAGAAAAATTAGAAAGAAAAATTTGTCGCCAGTGGGGATCGAACCCACAACCTCCTGCATTCTAGGCAGGCGCCTTTACCGTTAGACCATGACGAACTGGTCAGGTAGAACGGCAAATGCGCTATGGAAGGTACATCCCTCCTGTGCAATTCTTCTTCCTAATTTTCTAACCTATACAGCTCGATCTTTGATATTTTTTCTAAATATCATTCATTACTTGGGTTATGATGCATTATTACCCTTACTTTGGGTTTATGCTAATGAAACTCTCTACACTCAAGCATCCAATAACATTTTATAAGAAAAGTTCTTATTTGGAAACAAAACAATGTTATCCTAGAAAAAACCAATTAAAGCCAATGCCATTGCCACTGTCAACATTTGTTTTTGCCATTTGGTAATTAGAATAAAACTGCTGACATAGGAGTAACATTGGTAAAGTTTGTCCAAAACTCAATGTGGTCTTTTAATTAATGGCCAGGACAAATTAGAATTAAAGAGAGAAAAAGTTTCTAGAACACATGAAATTGAGATTGAATTTATTTGAATATGGTCATTTCCTTGAGAAACTAAATAGGCGAACAAGTTTAGTAATATGTTGTGATATTGTTTTCAAATATAGATAAAAATATATAATAAGCTATGCTATACCTGAGAGGTTTAGTAACAAATTGAGAAAAGGATATTAAAGAAATTTTACTAAATACACATACACAGTCAACACAATAAGCTTTGAGTTTGTTTATAAAGCAATGCATAGATTGAAAACAAAGTCATAATACACTACAATGTTGATTTTATTTTCCAATAAATGTAATCATACTATTATGGTGAAATTGACATTATGAAGAAAAATTAATTTTAATCATGCATGTTCCACAAACTGGAAAAATATAGTAGGATGTAGTAATATTTCCCATTGTTCTCTCATACATATAGGTGCATAGTCATAGCAGAATAATTTGTATTAATTCATCTTTGTAACATCTGTATGTAATTAGTTAAAATACTATACTAGGTATAAGAGAATAGAATAATTATCACATGAAAAATTAAGGCAAATGATGAATTTCCGATGTATGCAATCACATCCTATTTATTTTGGTGAATGTGACTGCATTGTGGCACCTGGAGGAGTGCCAAGCCAAAATAGAATAAAATATTCAAGGCAAAATCACTAAGCAGCTGTCCGGAAGACATGTTCTAGTAAAGATCGTCCGATCTCGATTCATCAGATTTTGATGGACAAAAAAGAACTAACCGTACGAATGACTCAATCCCTCCGTGTGACGTAAACTGTGGCAGGATCGGATCACACACGAGTAAAAACAAATTCGAACCATGCATGCCTACTACGGAACAAATAGAAAAAGAGTGCTTACCGCAATGGAAATGCAATTGTCGTCTCCGCCCTGAGGAAACTTGACCACGAATTTGCTACCAGCCTTTTCCTCGGAATCGTTGAGGGGCCGAAAGCGGCACACCACCTTGATGCTGTCCTCGGCGGGCAGCTCCCGTTCCCCCGACATTTCCCTTGCAAAAACTCACATGCACTTACGATAACATATTCGGTTGAATTACAGGAGATTGAATTTTTAGGCAAAGTATTTGTTTCCACACTTCTGGCCGCACTGACGTTTCTTTCGCTACGAATAGGCGGCCATTTTACATTTCTCACCAGCGCCAGCAGGCCACGGAAAAATCAGTAGTCATTAAAAGTCCGCATTCGAATCGCGCATTCCAGCGCCATCTATGAGTAAATGTAGCATATACAACAGTAGAAGGAAGAAGGTGGCGTTATTTCGAGATTTGCCTGGTGCCTGACCTGTGTATAGCATTCCTAGGTTTACTAAATAATAAGCAGGTTTGATTGATCAGAAAATAAAATTTCATGTAAATTCTGGTAGGGGAGTCAGTCACAGATCACACTGTCTCAGTATTGAGTTTCGAGCCGAAGGGGGTGGTTTTCATAAAATCGGCACAACGTAAAGTCACAGCATATTATGATGTGGAAAAGTTAAGCAAATTATGGTCCCAGTTCTGCATTTGGAGATTGAGTAATATATAAGATTTCTTAATCAATGATTTGGAGGACAAGGCTTACAAAAGTGTAATTGTACTGATAAATGCACTACTAACTCCTATGAATGCAAGAAGTTAAAAATAATAACTTAACTTTATTCAAAGTATTTTGCTTCGGCGTGTTTTTCGTTGGTTTTGTTTAGATGTTATTAGAACTATTTCGTCAAGTGAATATTTATTCATGAATGTGTTTATATAAGAAGTAATGAATTAGTAATTATAAATTGCTTAGGTTCACTTTTGGTTTGTTTGCTAATTATTTAACAAACGTAGGTTCCGAAATAACAAAGAACCTGAAGCGTGTCTACTTTGATAGGTATGACTATATAACGTACATAGCAACATACATAATACAATTATTGAAGTAACTGTTTTTCATTTACATTTTGCTTCTAGTTTGACCTCTCAAAGTTATATGACTTTGAATTACACCATCTATGGTATTATGATTTATATATGTTACGGGTAAAGTTAGATAAGCATTTAAACCTAGGTTTATCCGGGTAAACTGCGTAATACCCAAGACTCTTGGGTAAAGTCCAAAATATATTTGGAATTGTACACGTTTCGGGCTTTACCCGGGTAAACCGCGATCTATCCGTTTTCCCTTGGCTAAAGTTGGGTGTAGGATTTTATTATTGCATCATCTTTCACCACCGCCACGTGGCCACGTGCAGTTCAAAAATGGCAACCGAAGAGAGTGGACGCGCGAGTTGGTGTCTTCGAAAAGTGCAAACAGTTTTTATTTTAATAATGAACAATACCAAGAAATGTTGAAATCAGTTTTAAGTTAGCAAAAAATGCTAAAACCAAGTCCACTCTACAATATCGACGTTTGAAAAGGTTCGACATATGTTCTGTTCGAGGCATCGAAAAGCGTATTGCTCGCGTATCATCAGGTGAATCCAGCATAAAATATTACGTTAAAAACGACGAAATGTTTGATATTTTGCATGATGCACATCTGGCCATTGGACATGGTGGTAAACATCGTATGGAAAGTGAATGTAAGAAAAAGTACAAGAATATCAACTCAAGGTGTTATTAAGTTATATCTGCGCTTGTGTGAAGGGTGTCACAAAAACTGAAATCTGTCAAAAAAAGGACTTGTGGTTAAACCAATGGTTTTTTCGGAGATGAACAGCCGTTGTCAGGTGGATCTTATTGACATGCAATCCTATCCAGATGGAGAATACAAATTTATCTTGGTATATCAGGACCACTTAACGAAGTTTGTTCAGATACGTGCATTGAAATCGAAAAGGGCTGAGGAAGTTGCTAAGATCCTGATAGACATATTTTGTATTTTTGGCGCCCCATCTATACTACAATCGGACAACGGGCGGGACTTTGCGAACCGTGTCATTGAAGAGTTATGTTCCATGTGGAATGGCCTTAAAATAGTACATGGCAAACCACGTCATACTCAGTCACAAGGCAGCGTGGAAAGAGCAAATCAAGATATACACAAAATATGCTCATGACGTGGATGAACGATGAAAACTGCAAGCGATGGTCAGAAGGTCTGCGATTTGTCCAATTAAAACAGGGCATACCACGATGGAATAAAACGAGCTCCTTACGCCGCCATGTTTGGACATGATATTAAAGTCGGCCTATCCACATCAGCTTTTCCAAAAGAAACTATTGAAAATGTACGAACCGAAGAAGAGCTTGAGAACGTGGTCAGGGAATTTGGTGTAGAAGAACAGCGTCAACAAGAACAAATCGAAGACCAGCCTATAGATAGTGGCCCAGAAATAGACAATCTGCAAGAAGATATTACTGAAAGTGACAATATTGAAGACATTGACAATAATTATAAAGAAAACGCCAATAATATAGAAACTTCAGGAAATCAGACCAAATGTGCAGAATGTGATGAGCCAAGTACATTAGGGAATATAAGGTGTGAACTTTGCTTGTGCCAGAAAAATATACAGTCAAACAGAAAAGAAGCAAAAATAAATTCTGAAAATCAAGCAAAACAGATGAAAGCTTCATCTAATTCGAAGTTCCCTTCATGTTCCGTTGGAGATACAGTGAGAGTAAAAATTCCAGACGTTGATCGAGGGAGGGGTGATTTTAGAAACATTCTCATGACGGTTATCGAGAAAACCGATATAAACTAGCAAACGAGAAGGAACAATCGTGGACATGTTTTCCAGGAACCAATTTTCTGTGTGCAGTGATCTAGAAAATGTATCACCAGAAAAGAAGAGCTTACAACAGCTTGCAAATGAACAATCACTTTTAGGGGGTCAAGGTTATAAACGATGTAACTGTAAAACTAAATGCATGACCAATAAATGTAAATGTAAAGCTATTGGGAATCTTTGCAACTCAATATGTCACAGCAGCTTGTCTTGTTTGAACAAATAAGTACTCGTGAGTAGATTACGTTTGAGATATTACAGTTTTAGAATTCTAATTTTTATTTGTAAAATGTGTTTTTTGAATTAAATATGTTCTCCAAACATTAATGGCCTTGTCATTTATGGTACATCTAACTTTAACCAAGCAAAAGCGGATAAAACGCGGTTTACCCGGGTAAAGCCCGAAATGTGAAAAATTTCAAACATATTCTGGACTTTACCCATGTTTCTTGGGTATTACGCAGGGTAAACCTAGGTTTAATCGCTTATCTAACTTTACCCGTAACATATATACTGATTTACAGGTGGTTATTATACCTAGTAATAATATTTTGGTGTAAAATGAGCACGTGTATAAATAAAGATGAATAATACCTAAAGATATTTATTCAGCACAATTACATAGTGTAAATAATTTTAAGTAACAGCCAAATAAATATGTACAAATCCACAGTAGCCCTGATCTACAACAAACAGAAACCATTCAAAATGGTTGAGGAAAAAATATAAATATTCAAAATAATAATGTGAGAAATTACAATTGTTGTTTGAAACTTGTAGACAAGGTGGATTTATCAAAAGTTTGATTTCGGACTTCCATTGTCTATAAAATTTTGAGTATCACGACGTTTCGATTGATGTCCTATCTTCAATCGTCTTCAGGTGAACTGAACAGTTCGTCTTCAGGTGAACTGAACAGTTCACCTGAAGACGATTGAAGATAGCACATCAATCGAAACGTCGTGATACTCAAAATTTTATAGACAATGGAAGTCCGAAATCAAACTTTTGATAAATTACAATATTTCATCTTTCAATATTATCATGTATTGCCATTCGCTCACTATAGAAGATTCAATCTTTCAATTTTGTTGTTGATCTACTTGTCTTCTAAATGTGCCTGATTATTAGGAATGGCTTGATATTGGAAAAGGATTGTGGTACGTAATCAAATCCGTATTGAATTTTTTCAGGTCCTTTGCCTAATCTTACAGTTTTCCAGATTACAGTAAAAATATTAAGGTTTGCAACACCCTGTATTGGAATACCTTGCTTTATTTTGAAATGTCGAGCAATGAATAAATCTTCATTAAACATAGTTTAAATCGCAGTGAGTGACGAATTGCGTAGGGAAATATTTGTATTATTATCCAAACACCTTTATCAGGTAGTAAAATATCGCTCTAACGATATCAAGTATATGAAAAGCATGAATAGAGTGATTATATGCGCGTTGATTGCTGCTGCTATATCGATTATTTCTAATTTGGCAGAACCTCAAAGTTCTCCACTAAGCTTCGAAGACTGGTAAGCTACAAAATCCCGTCTTTTTCTGTTAGAAAATACCACGTGAATTCTTAACAAAAGTATCGATGGAAGCAAATTAAAATTATTGGTTAGGTGAGTCTATTGAGGCTGGAGAAGTTTTACTTTTTTCGTTCCAGTGTAGTCTGCGCATCACTTGAGTAACCAATCGTCAACATTTCCTATTGGAAGCATTTTTTTGGCTTCTCGCCATGTACAATGAATGAGATTTATTAGACTATCATCAACTTTTTGTAGGTACGAACAAATTTTCGGAAAAAAGTATGTGACAACCACCGAGGCATCTGAACCTTTTACCCCTAGGGGCAGATGCTTGGCTTGTGTTAGAAAATGCAGAGCTGGCTATGTCAGGATCAATGGGCGCTGTTTGCGCCTGTTTTCGGAGGACTATGATTGAACTTGATTCGAATTGAGGTAAGGATGATGGTACGTCTTTTATCTGTAGCTGAAGGTATGGAGTAAGTTATAATATTTTGTCCAGGAGCTTTAGGGAGTGCTTTGGAGTACATTCGCCCACATGTGAGCAGTACTCCAACGATGGTCGGATCTAGTCTTTGTATAGTAACAGAAGCTGTTCTGGAGAATATAATTTCCTGGAGCGGAAGAGAACTTCCAGTTTCTGGGATGCCGACCAAGCAAGGCCTCCAATATTCTGGGAACTCCAGAAGTTTGATAGAAGATGAGTCAAGTATTGGTTGTCCCTCTTTCTCCACAGCCTGAATCTTCCGCGCGTTGAATTGAATTCTGTTCATATATCCCCATTCCACAATTATCTCCATGTCATCATTGATCTGAACAGCCTGCTGCCTTCGCCGAGATTCTGGAAGAGGCGTTGATAAACTATAACGCATATTTTGTGAGAAAAAAATACACCATTAATTTTTTGTGATATACATAATTATATGGTTTCAAACTGGAAAATGCAAAAATAGTATGTAAGCACCAATTAAGCTATATAGTAACGTGTCTTAATTAGTTCGAGTGGATATTTTAGGCAGACCCTCGAAGAATTGTGTTCGTATCCAGAATCAGTGTTCATTGAACATTATGAATCTCTAGCGGTTCGATGTAACGGATGTCCCAATGGGTACTTCGGGATTTTGTTTTTGAATAAACCCAACAAAATTAGATAAATAATATTCTTGTTTATGTTATTAAAATGTAGAGGTATGGGAGTTATGTTTTAAAAATAATATTCTCTAAATGCCCCCCTCGGCTGTTTCTACAGATGACCACTCTTTGTCTAAAATTGTCTATAAGCTTTTGGTACAACTGCGGTCCAATTTCATCAATAACTTGAGAAATGTTTTGCTTCAGGTCATTAATCGTCTGCGGCTTGTTAGAATAGACTTTGTCCTTGATAAAGCCCCACAAGAAAAAGTCCAGTGGGGTTAGGTCGCATGATCTCGCAGGCCAACGAATATCATCATTGCGAGAAATAACCCGGTCAGGAAAACGGTGGGTAAACGTGTCCGTAACAATTCTAGGGTTTCGTTCGCAGTATGACACGTGGCTCCATCTTGTTGAAAGAACATATTCGTCAGGTGTAGATTATCCAGTTGGGGCCATAGAAAGTCTCGTATCATATTGCGGTAACGTTCGCCATTATCATTTACCGTTTCATTTTCATGAAAGAATGGCCCTATAACCCCTCCAGCTCACAATGCACACCACACAGTTACTCGAAGAGGATGTAAAGGTTGCCGGGTCTCTAAATGACAGATGCGCAATATACCATTTCTAGGTTAAGTCACTACAAAATGGCGCTAAATTTAAATCCCGAAGTACCTACTGGATACATATCCATCAGTCAAACGAGTTTATTGATTCTTACTGTTCCAACACCATTGGTCTTGTTGCTTGTTCTAGGCAAGTAACTTTGTAGTTTTTATCTGTCCTTTTTTTGCAGGAAGATTTCTTCGGGCCACTTCAGAACTTCTGGATAGTATGTAGAACAAAAATATCATGTTATGTTTCATATAGCTAATAGACGATTATATTAATGAGTTTTTATTTACATTGTTCATTGATTGCATTAATAATAAATTTCTAACCTAACATTCACTTGTGATATAAGAAAATATTCTTAATATATATAGATGAGATTATGGATATAATAAAGCATTTATTCTCAATAATACTCGTATTTTTTGTATGTACTATAGGTAAACGTACTAATTATGGATACCCTGTTTTAGTAGCATAATACTACTTGAATATTTTTCATTCATGTCGCCGTAGGTAATTCGTGACTTTCTGTTGTTTCTTCTTTTTTTATACTGGAATCCTTTTGAATTTTACCTGGAATGTAAATTAAAAATGTGATTGCACTTTTGAAGTATGGGCGTACATTGCTTAGAAAAAAGTTATTATTAGAATATTTTCTAATCACCTCGCCTCACAATTTAAGCAGTCACAAATAATGTAATAACTGAAATCAAAAATTTTCTTAAATGATAATTATTGTCATTTGTTATAATATTTGCCCTTTAGTTAATATTTTTTATACATGAAAAATACTTTATTTATGCTAATTCACCTATAAATATTGTTAGCAAAATAGTAGGGCTTTATAAATACATTTACTAAATTAATCCAGAAATCGACTGGTCTCACTGACGATAGAACACTGTTCTATCGTCGTTGACTGGTCTATACTCAATCATTTGCGATGTTTGTGCTGATTTTTGCAATTTTGTATCATAAAAAATAATATCTGAGGCTGCATACCTTTCCACAACAATGCTTTTTCCAGGCCTATTAGAGGAGATTCTATCAACATCGAGAGCAAAAAGGCTAGGAAAAATGCCAACATTATATCGGTACACGTTGAATGTATCTGAAAAATATTGTTTTTTATCAATACATTGCTTCATTATGAGAACCCAAAACCCCTAATATATTTTTTCAATCGCGAAAGTCAATTGATCAAGATTGTAGCTGAAGTATTATCATATGGAATACTTGGAAAGCATAATTGTTTGAAAATTATTCCAATAATTGCACATGGATGGAAATTATGTTCAAATGTCCAAAACATGCAAAAATAATGCTTCTTTTTCTGGTAAAATATACAAATCGTATTACAAGACTAGGTAAAGTTCAAAAGATGAAGTTTAGTAATGGGAATTATACGACGTTAATTTTTTTTGGTCATTGTTATTTTTATTGAAATATTCGCATACATTTTGTGAATGCGAATGCGAATGTGAAGGAATATTCGCGGATTCGAATATTCGTTACATCGCATGGATACAGCTTGTAGTCAATGCAATTTTACTTACTGTCATGAAAGCACTGGCATATTTGGGATGTCTTATTGTACCTGCTGTGTATATTTGAATGATTCCATGAGACAGGTATACCGTATATGATAGTCTACTGAGCACTACCAGAGGTGACCAGGATAGTATACCCTCGACCCATGCTGAAATAGGATATCTTCAGGAATTGGATATACAGAGCGGTCTAATGAATACCTACTGCAAGGCAAAACTCGAAATAATGTATAAGCAAGTCAGGTTTGGTTTTCAGGGGGACAAAATTCGACTAAAAAACCCTTGATCCCTTAAACCCCTCAAGTGATACCTTGCTGGAAATGTAAAGACTCTAGACTCTAGACGTCGTGAAATAACACCAGAAATTGTCAAGGATATTGTTTGAAATTTGTCCACAATGTAGATGATTCAGTAATACTGATTCGGACTTCATTTTTCGTATCTAATACTGGGTGGGTATTCTGTATGTCGCTTTTCTGTACAATGTTGTCTGTATTTGGGCGTTGTTCCTGAAGGATAACATTTCCAGCATTTACTTGATTAATACAGTGAGTTTTTCAGTTTTAATTTGATCGATTTCTTCATTTTTCTAAAACCGTATGGTTGACATTTCAAAGCTCCATATTTTCTAAGTGACTGTAGCGATCTTATAAAATTACGTTTGATCCATTCCCACGAATATTCGGGGGATGACAGCCCTTGTCAGGGGTTGAAGAGTTTGCAACGGTTTTTGGGTCAAAAGTTGTACCCCTCAAAAAGAAACTTGACTTGTTTCTAAATTTTTTTTTGAAAAATCCTTTCCCTTAAAAAAGTATAGTTATAACCGACGACGTTATAACCAGCTTCTTCTGTATGTAGTACAGGCGTTATATTATAGGTTTAGTTGATGTATTGAGTAATTAATTCTCTTTCCATTTTTAAAGATGCGAAACAAAGTCCCGACCAACAAGTTGATGAAGCAGCCTGCTTTCATCAACAGGATCACCAGGAAACCATGTTCAGAAATTATTATTGATTTGTATTAGATGTTTTGAAGTGTTCCTTGAAAAAATCAATGCAACAGAAGTCCTGGATAACAAACTGACACTCTTCATATGACTCCAAAAGAAAAATTAATTCAATAGATCAATAGCTAGACAGGATAAATATAATGCTAGATTTTGTATTCATAATAAGACCTAGTTAGTTAGTTGACAAGTAATCTGGGTAGCCTTTGTAAAAACAGAGTTTTATGTGTGAAACCTTGTGTTCGAATTTTAGTCTATCTTCATGATCAACTCACGTCCGTATCCTGAGGAAATAGCAACCACCATCCAAGCTATACTGGCACTCCAGCCAACGTGGTGCAAGCTGGCATAGAGTGCAGAGTACCAAGCAGGCACTGCGACGTTGTAAAATATGTAGCCAACGTGTAATGATGCGAACAGAAGAGGCCCACTAGCAATCCACCCTATGTATACCCACTTCTTTGGAATCTTCAAATTGTCGGAATCCATCTTGTACTTCATGTACCCGGCCAGTACTCCGACGAAGTACGACGCTGCCCGCATATGGCCGGGAATGTATACTCGTAAGAAAGTTGAATCCGTGTTTGGATGGAGCAGCATTCTGAAAGTCAAGTAGACGGAATTGATGAGAAGCTATCTTCCAAATACGCATACATTCTTATTTTGCTCTCAGTTGCCACGCGAAAATAGGCATGATCTATTGGTAAATGTCATGAAATATCAAGAAAAGATCATATCTCGAATTAGAAATATTGCAAGACTAAAATACAGACTTACCCCGTGTATTGGCCTGGGAAGTAAAATTCCATTGGAATCATAATTTTGCTCTAAATGAATATGCTGAACATGAATATACTTACTTCATATAGAGAAGTAAGATGGGGGCCTCGTCATAGTTCAGAACAGTGATGAACATACTGATTGCAGAAGCCATCATCAATGCAATGGTAATCATGACACCCAGTCGTGCTCTCTTCGCCATAATTAGGCATAATATGGGTACGAATATGAAGGCGTTCATATCACATGCCATGTACCATGACTGGAACATACACTGCAAAAAAATTTATCATCACCAAACTCGATTAGGATGATTCCTTCTATCATAGATAGGTGTACACGCCCCCAAAACACTAAATTTTGTCAAAAGCTCCTTCGTTATCTATGAAAACCCCAAGGAAATTTGTTTATAATATTTCACACGTATTACTACTAACTTACGTAGTATTGAGTATACACGTAGTTGTTGATAAACAGTAAGTTAGCCCACCAAACTTTCCTACATTTGTCTTGTTCGGAAGCTACCATTTCTTTCCATAGTGGTCCATTACCCAACTTGGTAAGTAGAGTGCAGTAAAATCCTAGAATAACTGCATATGTCGGAGCCATCCTGAAAAATATAAAAATGTAGATGTTCCAATAAAGCTGTTTGGGAAATCAATTTGCCTTTCAAACTAATAACACTACCTGTCCTTAATTGCTTCCCTTAGCGCAGCAACTCCATCGAGTGGCGTCTCCTTTTGCCATTGCAGTCGGTGTTGATGACTCACGCTAATTGATTCATGTGCATAAGTAACGTGAGACATCACCACCGGCCAAAGCACTGTTATTAAAAAATCAACATTGACTATAAATTTAGAACATCTACCTTTTCGACAATACATCGTATTAAAAAATTAAATAAAATGTCGTTCAATATTATCAATTTTGAAGCATTCCTTAAGATTACGGTTTACTTTAATAAATAGCGATAAAACTGTTTGCGAATATGAGCTGTTTATTGTTTTATTATTTATAAGTGGATTAATATCCTTATGAAATATTTTGTAAATGCTCATAGCACATGGAAAAATAGAAAAATACCACTTGTGGACAAATTCGAAAGAGAATTATATCTAATTTTATAAAATTTGTACTTACCTGATGTATCTGTGTAAATACAGCAGGAGGATGTTGCTACGTTTGGCTTTAGCTAGATAGGTCAGTATTATATAGGTTCCCAGAAATCCAGACAGCGTGAAAAAAGTGTCCACTAAAATAGGTCCATTAAGAATGAACATTAATCCGAATTTTGAGTAAAGCTGAAAAGAACATAACAAAAAAGACTATACTAGATGGCTGTCAAATTTCATTAAGATTTAAAAGTCAGTCAACAATTGGCTACGATGTAGTATACAAAATTTTAGTGATTTTATTTATTTATTTATATGTGATTTTCCGGATGTCTTGTTGAATAATGGAAAAACAATCGTACCTGCTCTATAATCTTAGGATTAGATATCGCAGATCCAAAGTCGAACATGCTCCTGTGTAGTAAAATGATGCAGAACATAGAGTACACCTTCATGCCCGCTATGCAGTTGAAATTGTTGGTACTTTTTGAAGTTGCGTTAGATGTCAGCTTTCTAACGTTTCTCGGAAATGAAAAACATACAAACAGTGTATGTATGCCATCTGAAATGAAAATGTGCAATGTCTATAGAAAGACAGGTGGAAACGAATTTTAATTTATTTCTAACTCTATGGAATCTCATTAAGTGCTGTTCGTAGACAAAATGTAGCTCCAATAAACTGAATACTGCAATGATATTGAAGGTCATTGGAAATATTGAAAATTTTCATTTATAAGTACTCAGAGTGCTGAGCAGTTATCAGACAGGATCTGCCCTATTTTGAAAATCAGTATATCAAGTTCGGCATTAATTGACTAATATGAATTTTTATCAGCTTACTGTACCTGTTTTTACCATTCAAAATCAACGCTTTAAAGCTTTCCATTTCTATAAAGTTGCCAAGCAAGAAGGATTCAATTTGCTTAACCTGTAACATCCACCTTGCACCTTGTGTAGTGCTCGAAATGATGTCATCTATAGAGTTAATATAACAAAAGTATCATTCGCGGTTTGTCTATGTAATTTTCACCAATTTTCGATTGGAGGTGTCCATGTCATTCCAAACTTACCATAAACAGGACTATTTATTTTGAGATGAATGACGACTGCCGTGCATTTTTTAAGATATAAGCAACATGGGCTGATCCATCGAACCAAATACAAAAGCAAAATAGTTGGAAGCTTACCTTTCAGCCTGTATATAGCAAAGTCATCTCTTTTAGTGAGTACGTCATATATGGAGGCTAAAATCACCAGGGATAAGAGGGCCGCTACAAAGAATCTATAAAAAAGTAGAAGCTCGTTTATAAGACTAGAAAGTAACTTCTGAAACCCTATCTTATAGTTCTCTTTTTTGTATAATCCAATCATTAAAAGATTAATCTGAATACTGACATGCCATCTGTATTTGATATAATTTGGTGTTACAGTAATAGGACATCACATCTCCAAGTGTCGCCTACTATGGAGACGACGCCCATTGGCGACTCACGAAGTGAAAGGTCCTAATATCTGGACTGCCTTGAAGTGGCAACATGTCCCTTACGATATATGTCAAAAAGGGTGAACCGATTTACAGCGACATCCCTTGTTCTTCGTGAACACTTTTACGAGGTACCGTCATCTCGGTTCATTCAGATCAGAAACTGACAACCGGTTCATAGTGTAGAGCATACATTTATTAGAAATAATAGGACAATAATTATGACTATTTTGTTCAATTTGTATAATGGACTAAGCAAAAGTTCCTTTCATTAGCACTTTCAGGGGAAGATCCAAACTCCCCTGAAGATGCTAAAGCGGTCACACGTCAGGTCAGGTCAGGAGATACAAACTTCTTTTATATAATTAGTTATTTTTAATTATTTTGTAACCATTGGATTAATCGGCTATTCTAGCAGATGCTCGAAAAATTCCAAGATTCAAACACATTTATTACAACTCACTTACAAGTATATCTTGTCTCCTCTTTCCAATACAGTGACTTCATCGATATGGCAGTGTCTTTTATCCACTTCTACTTCCAGTTTGTAGTTCGTTTTGTTTGTGAATTCACTCACGATTTGCTTGAGACTATATTGTAGGTCTCCGTAATTACATGAAGATGGTAGACAGAAGGCAAACATCATTTCATTCCTCGGATTCCGCTGAGGACTCCTGTAACTCTATATTAAAATGGTTTGATAATGTGGGTACCTTCCCTCTTCCATGACCCTTACCATATGTTTAAACAGAGGGTGATTGAGTTTTGTAATCAACGCTCTTTCCAGCTAGGTACCTCCAGTGAAGGTGATTGAGGTTTGAGGTTAGTTTGTCGAGTTTAGTAACTGACCTTTTTGTTCCGTTTGAAAACAATGATCACTGAAATCTATGGTATGGTAAGAAATTATCGAGTGCTAAAAATTGCAAAGCAATTTTGTTGTCTTTTGATTAATCTCTATCTATTAGAAGAAAATTGTGCTGGATTGAGGATATCGAAATCTTATAAATGTTATTTTATTACCACAAAAGCTGCTAATTAGGGAATAACTATTAGGAATATGTATTATTAACTAACTAGTCTTCCCTGAATCACTACAACAAACAATCATTAAAAAAATTGATACACAACGTTTTGAGAGATTTTTTTCTTTATGGGCCTTTTTTACAAAATAGCATAAAGTAATTTCTTCAAACTATTAAATCCTATTAATAATATTTAGAAAATGCGCATTGTCATATGATACTTACAATAATTTTGTCCCAAACTGTGAAGTTATAATAAGCAGTGTAATCTTCATGCTCGTAGTCGAAGGGGCGGATTGTGGCACTGACGGCTACTTCAGAAGGAGGTACTATTTTGAACTTTGCCATGCAGTACTTTCCGTTGAATTCACTCATTTCGTAAGGTACCTTAATCTCCAGGCATTCGTCGAAGTTTCCAAAATCGTATGCTGAGCCATACAGAACGCCACTTGGGAACTTTGTTGTTGCATCGAACACTAGAAAAATATGATTTTCAGTTCAGGCATAAAATGATTGCATAAATCTTTGTTCTCCATACCCATACTTTTATAAAAGTTTTTTCCGAAACCATTGAAAAGGATAGAAATTATTGTATGGTTCCTGAGGCGTTTTTGCAGGATACCTACAAATATAAAATAAATCTACCCGGTGTTTCATTCGTATTTATAAATTGGGGTTATACAGGGTCTGTCCCCTCCTTCATAACACCTCTATTTTTAACAAAAAGATTGCAGATAAGAAGGTTGTGTAATCAACACACAGTTTGACAAATAAAACTATTTCTCTTTCAGTGACGCGTTTCGATTTATCTATTCAACAAACTAGATCCTATTAGCCTTGTTAGCAGTCTGACAGGCTGACGATGATTTAAAGATAGATATAAACACGTCACTGGAAGAAAAAGAGTTTCATTTGTGAAACTGTGTGCTAATTACACAATCTTTTATCTGCTTGATGGAAGAGTTTCACCAAGTAAGAGCATCTATAATCTACATGAAAAAAAATTGCGTCAAGAAGGATTGATGCTGTTGTTCCCACGCTATTATATCAGTCCATAAATATTTTAGTCGGTTTTTGTAATTGTCGCTTTCTTCAATTAAAATTGAAAAATATTGGACGCATTGAGAAACCCTAATCTATAGAGTTTATCAAATTCAATGTTCTTACTGTGCTATCTCTGATGTTAACACCAAGAGACCCGATTGATGAAATCAATAAACAGACGATCATGGAAAACTGTGCACCGACATTAATAAAAGTTATATAACAAAGATTTTGAATTATCTCATTATATCTTGCAGTTTGTTACGGATCATTTTCGCAAGCTGCATTTTTGCAATTTTAATAACGCTGATTAATATTCATTATTCAAACTTGTTCAGATAATTAACCATTAGAATAATACATTGTAACAGAAGTAAGTGATGTCTTGGGTTTTTAATACATAAGTATTGTTGGCTGTTTGGAAGAACTGCAAAGGATCTGGAATCATACGAAACTTCTGAAATGACGATTTACGACAGCCTTGGTGGTCGATAATGTCGAAGATAATAGATGAGAGTCATCTTCTTTTGCTTAATAAGGATCAGAACCAGAAAAGATCTATCGAATCCAAAGAAATGTATTACTTCGACCGCAATTAAGATGCTTAAAAATATTGAGAGGAAAGTACAGTCAATAAATCTGCTTGTGGACTAAATGCAGAAAGCTGTGTACTTCCACTCGCCAATAGAAATTGCTGGATTAGGTTTCAGCGGAGTCTAGCAATTTCTTAGGAAAATTTTTGTACAAAATGTACAGATTGATTTGTATCAAATTAATTAAAATCAAAAAAATCTCTGAACACGTTTCGATTTACTGTTTCTGGACAATTTGTTATTTTTAGAGGCGGATGACGCGCGTGAATTTTAATTCGGAAAACAAGTGAGAGACGTGTCTGCATAACTAAATTGGTAGAGTGTCTATTCAAGCGGAAGGCGCGTGGTTATCGTCCCGCCGTAGGCCAGTCTCTTTAGAGATTCCAAATGAACGTTTTGTATGTTGTCTCAATTTTGTGAAATAGCAAATGAACAACCTTACATTACAATTCAAAACCTTTCCAAAATGATTTTTGAAAACTCTGATGCTGTGCCACATTTATTGATTAAGTTCAGACCAGTCGAATAGATATTTAAAATTGATGTAAGAGCAGCAGATGATTGTTGAAATGGTTCTGAATTAATATATTATAGGAAATAACATTGCCTTGCAGGTTTTTTTTGCTATTCACACAATAAATGTTTAGATTTGATAAAATGAAACGAAAAAAATCACTGGAATTGAAAATTAGTTGATATGGAATAAATTTATAAGACTAAAATTGTAGAGTATAAAAATTCCATGACCATAAATTAAAAAAAAAAATTAGCGTTAGGTCTAAACGGTGGAAAAATGGTCTAGATTCAAAAACACAATTCAACCTGAAAATATGGATTGAAATTAACAAATAATACCTAAGCATTGAGCCTGACGATATTTTCACAATAAAATCTTTGTTGATAATGAATGGAATGAATGGTTTTTCACAAGCTAATTGAAATAAAGAAATAGCCACAGCAGCCAGTGGCTTTTTCGGACATACCAAATGAAGGGTCAATTTGGAAAAATGTTCCATTTGACATTTCAAACGTTCGAATTAAAGCATTGAATCTAGAATTATACCTCCTAAAGATGAATTCTTGCTGCCACGTGTATGGAAATAAAATGTATGTCTTGTCTGGTCATGAAATATCAAACAATACTTTATATTCTACAGTGAAATCTTTAATGCGTTTTCACGGTCATAAAATCCTGCATTACTTTATGTGAGCTTGAGAAAGGTAAAGGTAAAAAATGCTCTATTAATCCATCTCGAATCACGTTACCTAACGTAATTAAGGTAACCAAGCTATAATTAAAATTGATATACCCGGGAAAACCGGAGTTAATAAAGTGCTGAATTAGGTTCTAATTTTCCTCTATTTATTTGGTATCATTTTAGAACATTATTCAATCAATTATCTAATATAGGCTTATTTACAACTTTATTCTTCCTGCATGCGGTGCCTCTACTGAATATAAAAGCAAAATTTTGCAGAATGACGATTTAAACAAAAGTGTTCACAACCACAAATGCTAAAGATCGAATTTTGAGCATCGTTTGTGGCTTGGGTTTTTTTAATCTTGGCGAATATAATCTTTAGGTCAATTGGAAATCCTTTTTCTTTACTTGGTTGGTTTGGTTTGGGTCGTGAATGTTCCCTGATACCTTGACTGCAAGCTTACGTTGAGAATACAAAACTTGCATAATACGACGATGAAAAAAGTGTTAAAGAGTTAGAAAACGAAAAGTAACCAAATTTACACGCTTCATTATGAAATTATTACATAATCATCACCCCCACACTTACACAACTAATTGAACAAACCAAAATAACTACACAAGAGCGATTTTCTACACATTCCACTACCAATGTCAGGGTCAGCACAAACGAGAAGTGGGCGTTGCAATTAGCTCTGGTTGTGATACAGAAAAAACAAAAATGGGAAGAAATAAACGACTAGCAGTACCGGCTAACCATACATAAGCGTTACATGCGACTATGACAATCGACTTTTTGCATAGACATGTGATTACTTTAAGATATATTCGAACTTTGCCTTGAGATGATGGGGAAGGTCCTGCCGTAGTATGGGCTTAACGATTGGAGAAGATAAACCCTTTACCTTACATTTTGCGGACGACCAGGTTATTTTTGCTGAGGATAAGGACGACATAATATATGGTGAGAAAATTGGGCGACGCTTACCTCGATCGGCAATGAAAATCCAGATTTATAAGACACTAGTTGAGGAAGTGGAACGAGGTCTCGTCCTCCTCCCAGCACTTCTGACAGAGTGGGTCTTTGACCACTCCCATGAGTGTCAGGTGCCTGTTCAATCTGCACTGACCTGTGAGGATCCCTACTAAAAAGTGGAGTGAATTCCTCTTCTGGTTCAGTAGCCATAGCTCTCTACGTTTGTTGGGTTTGCTATGAATCTCTTGGACTGCCTGCAGTCGTCTCTCTCCAACCATGCTTTCGCAAGTTCGTTATATGCCCAGGCATCTAAGGCAATACTAACCTGGCCTCTGCTAATGCCCAGCAAAGGTTTGGAGCCAATGCATGCGCCTCTTGCTCCAATTCTCGCCAGGCAGTCTGCTTTCTCGTTACCTGGCACCCCGCTGTTACATGAGGGTTGTATATAAAGTAAAAACAATGCGGACTCCCAAATCAATTTTGTAGCACGTATTTATTGCAAACCAGTCTGTATAACCATAAATGCTGTATTCTAATTAATCAATCCTACAACCAAATACTAAAGCAGTATTTTGAACCACAACAGTTGGAAATATAATCGAACTCTTGGCTATTGTATGGATACCTTGATTAGTGGTTTTACCAGCGAAAACCATTCTGTCGACGAGAATGATTAGATGGGTGTCGATTTAGAAAGGGACAAGCGGTTTAATCAGTTTTGCTGGTTTATCTAATTAGTGGATATAAAAAAGGAAATAAGATTATCATTGTCTATTCATTACACGTGATATTGTGCTCCGCGTCTTTGCGTTTCAATATATGTATTGTTGTTAGTACTGTTGTTTATTATATGTTATTTTAATAAGGTGGAGAACGGAAAAGTCTGTAATATATTCCACTTCAGACACTAAACTTTATAATGGCGAAAGAAGTGAAAAAGTAAGAGTACGAGTTATTTATATGTACCTAATACCGTATGCAGCACCAGCTTTTTAAAACGAGACATGCCTAACATTTATATTGGAAAATATACCTGTTAGAGCATTTCAATCATATTTCCGGGGCCTAAAATCCGTAAAAAATATTCAGCATTCTTAAGAAAAGCTAGGGAATAGGGAAATCATAAAAAATATCAATGAGATGTTGGTCTATGCCTGGAAGGTGGTGTAAGGACGTGACGTTTTGAAAAATTAAACTGGAAACTGGAATTCCTATCTAAAAAATAAACATAAAAATATAATCAATGATTTTGTATGAACAATATTTAACACAATTCAAAAATTATCGAAAAAAATACAGCATCCATTTGAGTCTCGTTCTTCAGTTTGTGCTAAGCACCCCAAACCCTATGTGCCAAATTATTTATGGGTTTCGAGGAATTGGCTCATAGTAATTGAAAAATAAAAAATAAAAGGTTAGTGTTTACATATTTCCCAAAAATAATATGGTTTTTAAAATGTTTGTATAGTTTTTAAATAAATATCAATAACGAAGGTTTCAAGACAACTGATAAAGAAGAGCAATGAAGGGGGTCCAGGGCCCGAAGTTATGTAAAACCCGCACTGTTTCAGTATCCATTTCCAGTTTTACTGGTTATCCAAATGGATACACAAAAGTACGTTAAGAGATGCCCTGAAATGGAAGCAAGAAAAATATCACCGTACCACCCGAAATTAAAACTCACTCTCTGCCGCCCATAGTTTATACTTTTTCAGCTCTTCTGAGTAGAAGATGCTGTGCCTCCTGCACAGTTCTCCCTGGGCCCTCATTGTCGGGATGTACAACTCGATCAAGTTGTCTGCGGTGCCATTATCCCGCAGGATCTCGTCCAGGTAGATCCCACAGCATTTGTTCCACCGAAGCGCGAAGAAAAGCGCGAGCAAGACGACCACGGTCTCTCGCATTGCGAACAGTCAGAGGAAAGGAGACCGTCGTGAACTGGAAGACGCAAAGAATACTAAAGTAGCTTTATACATATTAGAATGGTATCGGCAACTGTTGACAAGCAATCGGTGAGGGTGACGTCGTTTCAAGCTAGTGTAATTGTGCTAAGACATTACAGACAGCCGCAGTTTGATCATCGTAGCTACTTTTACGGGGGAGTCTGTAGAAAGTTGGTTGACACACGTTGATATACCAAAAACTACTGGATTGTAGTACAAGTACTCCAGTTTGCTTTAGCAGGGGATGTAGCAAATAATCAACATTATGAGAACGTTTTCGAGTTTGCTTTAATTTTGCTACAGATATACAGAAAACGTTCAAAACTATATTGCTTGGAATTGGGTTTTTTTCGATCGCAAATCTGGAGATTTCTTAATTTTTCAGTCTTGCTTGCATTTCCAAGTGTCGCGCTAAGTGGTGCTGCTAATTGGCATTTATACGGAGTCGAGGTCCTAACAGCTGGGACTCTAATAGTGGCGACAGATGCCCCTAAAGCATCTAACAAGGGTGAATTGATTTACAGTGATATCCCCTGCTCTTCGTGAACACTTTTTATCATTCACGTCTGAATCTGACGACTCTTACTAAGTGTATGCTCTTCACTATACATATGACAAGATATAGACATGCATGATTCGTCTTTAGCCTAGACTCGTCAGTATAGCCTGGTCGGTAAAAAACATTGCAAACAATTTAATCGAGTAAGAAATCAAGCTGTTAGAACGTCGAGTTCGTAAAGATACCAATGGGAGCTCCGCGAAACTTGGAGTGAAATGTTACTATCACACCATTACCTGGGCTGGGAATATACAACCAAATTTTATTGTCAGACTGCCGAGCTATACTGACGACTAGCTCATACAAAATGAAGAACATACACCTCTAAGAGAATCATTTCACTATGCCCTAAAATGTTTAATAAGTTGAGCAATATACATCACGAAACTTCCCAGTTTTGAGGAACTTCCTGTCCACCACAAATGTTTTGTTAGATAGTAGAATAATTCAGTTTTCGCACTTCCTAGATTGAGATTTACTGTGAAGCCTTCCCGAATCATATTTCAGAGGCTTTTAGTTTTTTATGCTTTATTTCGACGACCATCTTACTATATTAATTATATCCAGGAAAATGTATGTAAATGCAACAGTGCTATACCACTGAGATTGCTGATTCGATAAAGTAATTATATTTTTTAGAGATGTTGATGTTTACCGCTCAAGTTAGTAAATGTCAATTATTGCAAAATAGCAAATCACACTTCATTGTTGATGCACAGGTTCTATATAAAAAATATCTCACTGCTCACTGCGATATTCTATCAATTTGTGTTTTTTCAATACACACTCAAAAGTTGAGATATTTAATAAACCTTGAACAATTCCAAGTGACGGTGTTATGAGAACAAATCAAGCATATTTTTTTAATAAATCTTGCGAAACTTTTTAATGTGGTGTGTAAATTGGTCGTATTTCAATATATCAAATTATATTCGATGCATCTAGAAACAAGTGCGTCAATTATTTCATACCATTCTTCGAATGAATAATTATAAGAACAATTCAAACTAACCCTGTTCCTCAGAATATCATCCTGATTACAAATTACATTATTTACAAAAATCAGTTTTTTCACATCTTCTGTTTTCTCCGAGATTGTGTAGGGTGCCAAGTTGTGTACGTTGACCACAAAACAAGTACGTTTGAGTTGCCAATCAGACTATTTAACATCGTACGAACAAGGACTTGAGAATAATTGAAACCATTGAATCAATAGAACTGGAGTATTTGGGACACAACATGAGATTGTCGAGAAAGATTGTTGGAGATCTTATAACTAGGTCTATGTGTCGCTGTAATAAATTCAGAAACAAACTCTGGATTAGCAACATTAATGTTACGTCATTCTGAAAATGCTTTTCTAAGTATTATTTATAAAAAAATAGTATTAAACTATTTTCGTGTTCGTGAAAAAAGATCATTAAATTGATTGCCGTATTTATATTATAAAAGTTTTATTTTGCTATTTGACTTACCAATGTTCTTGCATATAACATGAATGTTTTTCATACGTTTTAATGGCAGCAAAAGAGCACTGATTTCAAATAAACCTAGGCGTTAATCGCCTGATCAGTTCATGTATAATACAAGACTTTAAACATAAGAACATTCCATTTGGTAGCGATTATTCCTCTTCGTCGTCCATGTTCGGAAAAAGAACGACACCTGTTGAATTCCAAATAATAATTTCATACATGAGAACAAAGCTGGTACAATATGTGATATGAATATTGATTGAGCAGCACTTTAACCTGTCAATGAGAATTATGCATGATGGACCATGTTCTTAGAATCTAATTAAACTATGTTAAAGCAGTATTTGTCATTCTTTCATTTTTTCCCACCAATTGGTGGAGGAAATATTACAAGCACAAAACGTCGGATGACATATCGCGGTTTTTAGATGTTTCGAAGTAGAATTACAAAATAAAATAATTTCTTCCAATTTTGTACCGATGCAGTCGAAATCTCAATAAAGTTTATCCAATAAACATATCTGGTTTGCCTGATTGACCGAGTTGTCTCGCGTAATAATACCAGAGTCGTCAGTACAACCAGCAGTAGAAGCGGGACCATCTACACCAGGTCGAACTTCCAACCTCTGGAACCTCTTCTAAAAGTAGGTAATTATTTTGGAGATTACAGCATTGCGGGAATGGGCTGCCGGGAAGTTTTTTCCCGATTTACAGCTTTATCTTTTATCGATAATTATTTAAGTATTTTAAAAATTCAGTTATCAAGAATAGGGTCCAGGAGCAAAAGCGTATGTTATATTTTATTGATCAGACTTATTGAATGTAGTTTGTGTTTATCCTAATGTACATACAAATTGCTAGAAATGTTAGCTGTAAAAATGCTTTTGCAATAATATTTGTATGAAAAAATTTAAAAGAATAACTGTTTCCGCCCGGGATCGAACCGGGGACCTTGTGCGTGTGAAGCACACGTGATAACCACTACACTACGGAAACGTTGAGAGAGATATTTCTAAAGCATGTAAATAAGCGTGAGCAGTATGGTTTATATGTAGCATATTTTTTATAATAATAGTAATAGACATAGAATATCTACATTTAGGATTTATAGCATGATAAAACTATGTAAATAATAAGTTATGGAATACTGATTTCTTGTCTATTCGTACTTGTTCAAATAGTTAAATGAGTAAATATACATTATAGTCCAGAGACAATTTTCCAATTGGATATAAGAGCAAAATTATATTTATTGCTAGAATAGTTGTGAAATAATATAGTAATTTATTGGCAAGTGCATTACGCCGTCATATTTGTTCTAATATTTCCACAAACATTCAAACATTAAATTGAAAAAATAAGGATTCTCTCCGAATATGTTATGAATGGATTGATCAGAATATATAGGTAAAATCAATTCAGCATTCAACGATCGTGATAACCTAAGTTGAATTTCCGTAGGCGTGAGTCAGAAGTATATAATATATAAAATAAATTGCAAATCTGGCCTATATTCAGATAACAACTCGTATTGAAAAATTCACAGATGTTAACAACAATATGCACTCCAATAACCTTAACATTGATGTTCCAAATACCATATACTTTTTTCAAAAATACTATTTGGGACAAAATGCTAAATGCAATTCGATTTTAATGATCTACATATTCTGACTGACCAGCTGCTTATTAATTGACTACCACTACTTGCTTTTTCTGTTGCAACAATCGTATTAATAGTACCTATATTATACTTTTTTGGTAAACAGCGGCTTCAGTCCAACATTTTTGTACCGCCGCGCTGCTGAAATCGCTGTATTTGAGGCAGAGTAATTTGTAAAAAAAGAATAAAACGTTCCAAAACATTTTATAATGACGATGTGTCAAGACACTAAAAAGCCATGCTCCATTTTTTATTTGATTCACATTATAGGAAATATAATACTGGAGAATATTTTACAGTACAGTTTCTGAAGTAGTTCCTCCTTCCAATAGTTTTTACTTATGTGTTTTCTTAATGATCATTTCCTGAATTTTTAAACATGTTGTTCCTTTCTGTGAAAATACACGTAGATGCATCTTCATGGAACAGTAAGAAGAAGTTTCAGGACTACAAGGAATCAACCCACTGTAGTCTTTGAGGAAATAGTGTAGTAAACTATGGACGCGTCATCAAGATGATACTCAAGTATACGAAAATATCTGTAATATGAAATCGTAAAAAAATAGATACTCAATCAAAACGTATAATGCACAATAGAGATTTAATTTCGGGGAAACAATTCATTATCGATACTTGAGTTAAGCTCACATATAACGTATGAACAATTAGTTCTAATAACCATTCTTAAACAAATAATACTAACAGTAACAGTAACTCCTCTGGAAAACTAAAACAAGTGCCAAACGTGGTATAATGGATTTTAAAACTATATTGATTTTTGCGCTTTCGGCAGTATCTGTGCATGCTGTGGTCCCTGAGGTAAGTGATATGGATACACAAAAAAATGGAACGCATAACAGAAATGTCTTGAGGTTATCTGTAGGGATACATAAATCTCTTTTCTATTTTAGATGACTGTGAGGTCCAGCAGTGTTCCAAATTACAAATATGAAGTAGATGCCGTTAAAGCTTTGGAGGAAGCATACAGTACACATCCTGACGATTTTTACTATATCTCTAGGACTTTTACAGAATTGTTCGAAGCAAATCACCCCTCTTCAGATGGATGGAAGGTCTTCATTGGCTGCACCTCATATTATGTATACAGTTCCAGAAATTTCATTTATATCGCTATAAATGTCAAGATTAACGATGACACTAGTGTTGTCACAATCTTCAATTAAAAAATGAATAAATGTTGTTCGTTATGATGGTTTATTTAATTTATTGAACGAAAATTTCCTTGAAAGAAAAGATTGACTTGGTACTTCTCGTGCATTAGTATACAGTATACAGTAGCACGTCGAGGGGAGGGGAATTGAAGGAACCCCCCCCCCCCCAGATAGGTAACAAATGTTATCTTGGTTAAACATTATCTGTGCATTATTAATTTATTATTTTCAATAATATTATAGATTATACATTTTGAATTCCACCCAATAACTTTTGGAGTTTCATGAAATGGATGATTCTGGTTTTATGAGTTTCACGTTTATGTCCAGTTCACTAGAGATAAAATGGAAAAGCTAAATAATGCGATTTTATTAAAATCTATTTATTATAACAGCTACTTTAGCAGTCATTAGATGATCTCAAAATATTTTTTTACGTTTTGTTCTGTTCTTTGATAACGGCTGCAGAGGCAGCCGAAACATCAGTAATGATTCATTTGTACGTATGTGGTTTCAATTAGTAACCAGCGAAAAATATGATGTACCTGAAACAACTCAATAAGTCCGGACACAGCAGTGGTTTCTCCATTATTGTTAATAAAATTTTGAAGTCATTGATATAATATACACTGTAATTGCGATAAAATTGAAGTGTACGAAAATGTACTATGCATTAATTGTTATATCAGAAAAAAATTAAGTATACTGTTAACGTATCAGCGACAATAGAAATACATTCCCAGAAAATTTTTGATAGATTGAGTTGATAAATGTATCCTAATTGATATATATATAGTATAATAAAATCGGTTCTCCAGTATCAGGTACCACTTAATAAGGTTTATTGTTATTTCCACAAATTGTTAAAGAGAAAATTATGCATTCCAAAATTATTTTAGTTTTTATTTTTGCAGTTGTGTCAGTGCATGCTGATGTTCCTGAGGTAAGCTTACAAACCTGCACAGCAAAAAACATTGATAATGGAGGGAAGACGTCACTTTAGTAACTTATCCTTTGGTTGTTTCTCTGTTTCATTTTACTTGTACTCACTGCTAATTATGACCCTATAGGACTTATAAAAGAGTTCGACAAGGGCCTTCCATTAGTTTTAATAATAGTTGCCTAAATCGTATGACTAAAAAACCTGTCGTTTATAACTTGAACAATGATTTTACTATTACTAGGTTCACTTTTACAGCTAGTATTGTGTTCTGACTCAGGATAGGTCTCAGTACGTCGAATGATTGGAACTTATACTATATCGCCCCTTTCTGACTGAAAATCTTGAAAGATAAAGTCAGGTCTTATTCCGCCGCAAACTTGCAATCGTTTTATCGACAAAACCCAAATTGTATTCACTTTTGTGATTATATCTAACTGAACGTAATAGTATATGAATATGTATATTTTTCATAAAGAATATATGTCTGCTGTTAGCTTCTCTTTTCTGCATACTTAGATTTCTATGTATCCGCATCTTGTAGAACAGTATGGTGATTGTAGTGATCGATACACAATGTTAATCCGTTTTCTAACATCCAGCTTTCTGGATCATGTATCACGGTTAGTTTTCTTTGATAGCACCTTTTTGTGTTACTTCCTCTTCATTCTAACTTATGAACATATCTATTCTATGGAGTTCTAGTGTGTCTCCAACCACCAGATCATTTGGTGAGACCCCAGCTGCCCTTAGAAGTGTTTCTGACAATACCGCTCTATAACTATTAATAGCACGCAATGGTGAAATACTTCTTTCGGTTGGATTTTGAACATTTGTGGTAGGACTGGATTCAGGCTGTCAAACCAGCTGGTATCAAGTACACTTTATTATTCGGTACACAACCAGCCAAAGATTTACATATATCAATTATTTTTTCGGAAAAGCTGTTATCAGTATATTTTACTATTCCTATTCCACAAGCTTCTCATCATTTTGGAGCACAAGTGAAAAATCTATTACTCGTTTGTTTTAAGATGAGCTCAGCTTTGAATGTTTTTGACACGCTAAACATTATTTTAGTGTTTTTGTTTTTTGCGAAACTTGGAATGTATGTCAGTTACCAATTGACTAATTTTGATAAAATTTGGTAATGAGTATGTTGTAGACCAGGAAAAATGCTTTGTTTTGACATTAAATGATATTGATGAAAAGTGGGTTAAAAATCACCCACTATCGATGTTATGTATGAGTTTGTGATATGGCTAACAGGTGATTTTATTTGTTCATCATCATTCAAAGAAGATGAAATGACTTTTCCACAATTGATTTCAACTGTACTAATGAAATTTGAGCTTCAAAATGAGTTCAAGAGCATAACAAAATCTCTCGCAACGTGGCACATGAAATTAATAATTCCTAGAAATTTTTTCTTCACCCAGGGCTCTTCCTTTTCTTTCTTCTTTATAGTTCGCCTGTTTTTTCTTGCATGACCCTGATCATTTCAAATTTATTTTTTCTTCCAGATTTCTATCAACTCCAGCCACGTCCCAAATATCACGTACGAAATAAAAGCCAAAGAAGATTTGGAAGCAGCATACGGACTATATCCGCATGATATTCATATGATTGTCTCAATCTTTTCCGATATGTACAACAAAACATTCCCGGAAACGAATGGCTGGAAGGTATCAATAGGCTGCAGTCTTTTGTATCAGCCTGCTGCTGATAGGGTTATATATGTCGCTTTAAATGTAGAAAGCAGCAATGGAACATCTGTTATCACAATATTCAACTAGACCGTAAATTAATACTTTTCTGTTTTTAGTAGTGAGAGTATGAATAAGTCTGTTAATCAATAAATTGCACAATTTTTGCAAAGTTTTATCAGATTATACTGCGAATTTGGTAACAGTGGAGATCGAGCATTCTAGGCAGCCGCTTCAAAGTATTATATGAACTTTTTGGAAAAACAACAAGTTCCTTGAACTAAAGAAACGAACTATTGTCAGTTTTAAATAAATTTATAAAAATTGTAATAATTGAACAAAAAATTTTCAAATGGAATGCAGCCTGGGTCGATGCTGGATTTCAGTTGATTAAACGTTATTCAAACCAACAAATGGATGAAAAATACATGATTTTATCATATGATTACCCGACGGGCGTTTTTAAAAAATAGATCTGTTATGAAGCCTGAGAGCTCCTTATCGAAAGTTGTAACGTATAATGAATATATCGAATGATATCTAACTTATTATAATGAGGAAAAGATATAACGAAGTTTTTAAATAAGGTTATCACTACAATTATTTCAATACATGATCCCAGATACGTCGACACTAGAACTGTGCATAAGAGTAAATAAAAAACAAAAAAATTCCAAACAACCGTCCGCATATATTTTTCTGGAAGTATCGCAGTGCAGTCAATATATCAATTTCTATATAAAAAAATAAGTATTTAGATTATATTTTACTCTAAAGCTGTTGAGCCAGTAGTTTTGTGGTGAATGGACAATTTGCTCCAAAGAACCAACAAAATTCATCGATTGGCTTGTTCAACGTGAGGTTCTTGAAAGTATCACGAAACAAAATATACTAATCAACAAAATTCTTGAAATTTTATTTTGAACTGAAAGAAAAATCAAATTCATTTATTTTTAGAATATCATTTCGTTCAATAATTGTTAGCCGCGACTACGATTCACGTGGTCATCCTAAAAGCCCAAAATTTAACAACTTTTCGAGCATCACGACCGAAATCTGGCTAATAACGCGAGTGATGTTAGCTTCCAAAGCTTCAACAGATTCTGGCTTATTCACGTAGTCCTAAAAAAAATAATTCGAAGGTGTGAGATCACACGATCTTCCAAAACGTGAAATCAGCTACTCATTAAATTGGGTTCTCAATAAGTTTAGTCTATTATTTCGGGCGCTGTATGGCAGTCACTGACATCATTGCGGCCAGCATTTTCTTTAGAAATGAATACCACACCGTGGGTAGCTCTAGATATCCATGGGGTTATTCATTTGTCCGAATAAAGCAATTTTGTTTATTGACTTCTATATTAAGCCAGAAATGGACCTCATCACTGTATAAAAATCTGCGATAAATCTTCGTTGAGCTGTTGCAGAGATTGTTCACTAATGTGCAAACGAAGGTTTGGCAGCTTCAGTTTCTGCACAAATTGGATTTTGTATGCCTTCAAACCAAGATCTTTATGTGGAATACGCCAAGTCGTTGCATACGCCAAATCGAAATCATCCTGCTGGAAATGGCGACGCATTGCTTGATTAAGGATATTCAAGCTACCGCAGAAATATTCACTTCACTACGTGCTGATTGAGGTCTGTTCTGTTGCTGATTATCTAGTAATAAAAATTGCGTTCGAAATTTTTATATAGTATAGGCAATAGTGAGCTCAAATGGTCGAGTATTTCGACCACAAATTGCTCGGAGTCGACGACACATTTTTTTGGGCTTAACGCTGATTTTCAGTCAGGACCCCCAGGCAATGCAATAACATCCTTTAAAGTTGATGAGGCGATGTGAGTAACTTCCAGATAATTGACTTCAGGTACTCAATAAAATAATATTGTTATTGAACAATTTCATGAACATTTTCAAGAAAAATTTTCGTTAGACGTAACGATTTTTTTCTTGTTGCGTGCATGGGCCCCTAGACGACGCTGTCCCCTAGGCAGTTGCCTACTCTGCCTAATGATTAATCCGTGCCTGCTCCTTAGCTATTTTTTGATAACGCTGTAAAAATAATAAAAATATGAGTATGTATACGAAAATTCACTGATGCTTCTTATTCTCTTTCTAGTACGATTAAGTGAATAATATATATATATATATATATATATATATATATATGCCATCAAGAACAACGATTCTTCTCTGGGGCTATGTATTCTAATTTATTAAAAGTCAGAGATCCGTTACAAGCTCACTGATTCATGTTGGAATTGTTATCTTAGCACTCATTATTTGTTATATGCGCAATTCGAATGCAGAACTTTCATTATAATATAATTACCATAATTATTAACAATTCCTATGATTTATATTACACCGATGACTTTTTTTGAAACTGGTTTCAGTTTGGTGCTACTTTGTTGTAAATACGCCTGCAAAATGTTTGACGTCTGTGTTTGAAAACTGGTGATTTATGGGATTGTATCTAGACTCAGATTTAAACCCCCCTTGTGGACATATACCCCCCCCCCACCCGAGAAATTGGAAGGACAAAAACCTCACTAGAGACCACATAATTTGGAAAAACTGTTCACACAACCCTAATAAATGTTCGACTGAATTTTCCGGTATCATAATACCAAGAGTCAACTCGTATTATATCAAATTCAACATTTTGTGTGAAGGTACTACCTGGGTTATTGAAAATTTTAATTATGTAAACTGTACATCAGAAAAACATATAAACAAATTCATTGAAGAGCTATTATTACACATTATAAAAATACATCCAGAAAACAGTTGAAAAAATGAATGTCATGTCATTATTAGGCTAAGAGATACCAAAAATATGTAACCAAGTTGAACTCTGCACGTGTCACACATTGCTAGCCGCTGAAAATACATGTTTTGTTTCAAACTCAGCTATAAAGCATTTGAGAACTCCATCTATTTACAAGATACAGGTAAAAAGAAGAATTGTGTAGGTTTTCACACTGTACATGCAAACTTTAAACGACACCATATCAAAAATTGATGCCTGTTCTCTGAATCAGGATGTGTATGCGTGCTTTATTTCTTTGAACCTTTGATAGAGTCCAACATCATAAACTTATAGAAATTTTAAAATAAAAAAATATTGATAGTCAAGATATCACAATTATAGCAAATCTGTACTGGAATCAAAGAGCAAGAATTAGAATTGAAGACCAATTTTCTGTATGCTTTCCCCACTTCTGTTTAACGTATACAGTGCGGCCATTTTCAGGGAATGCCTAAACGACTGCCAAGAAGGAACTACCATAAATGGGCAGATAATAAATAACATGCGTTATGCCTATGGCACTGTTGTAGTAACCGATCGACTGAAAGATCTCCAAACGGTCGTACGAAAACAGTTGCAAAAATTATGGGCTGAACATGAATCTAAAGAAAACCAAATGCATGGTTCTCACAAAAAATAACGACAATCGGAAATCTTACAATAGACAACACGCCAATTGAGCGGGTAAGAAAATATAGATATTTAGGAACTTGGCTAACCGAAACTGCCGACCAATGTCAGGAAATAAGAGTTCGAATGGAGAGTGCAAGAACTGCATTTGTGAAACTGAAGAAAGTTCTTTCCAGCAGAGATATAAATTGGCGACAAACATATTCATTACATGGTTTCTAATTATGAGTTGAATATTCGAATGGTCTACTGAATGAATATTCACTTTTTCACAAATATATGTCTTTGTCACACGTTTCAACCATGGGCGAATAAACGCTCACCAGGTTGTTAGTATCTCTGAGTCTATACGATGCCTTCGACTTCTTCACAACCGCTCCAGATTTCATAACACGCATAAAAAAGCGATAACGCCCATGGTTCGAAAACAACCCAATATCATATTTTTCCACGGATACGCGATAGCAACGGTATAAAAACGTCTATCACGTCTTCTGATGCAACAGACAGTCCCTATCAGCGTCCGCCATGAAGTTCGTGATTCTCCTCAGCCTGGTGGCCTTCTGCTACGCAGTGCCCTTCCCCATGAAGAGCATTGACTTCACGGAGGACGGCAAGATCGTCATCACCGAGCCCACCGGCAAGCGCGTCACCATCTACAAGAACATGGGCCCCACAGGCTCCAGGATGTTCCAGATCCAGGTCGAGGGGCCCAACTTCCCCACCAAGTCTATACAGATCGACGAGGATCCACACAAGGTGAGAACTGGGCTTTGGATGCTTTTTTCATTTAGTGGCTGATTTATCACAGAGCAATATTTAAGAAACAGGAGAAATTTTTTTTAATTGAATTGTATTTTTCCTACATACAGGCAATCTGAATTCCATAAAATATTTCATGATCCTTAAAACTTCGGATTCATTATATTTCCCCCTGGCCACTTATTTAAAGCATATACAAATGAATATATTTACGGACGTTTCGGTTGCCTCGGCAGTCTTTATCAAAGTGTAGAAAGTAGTAGAAAGGTAGAAATTCAGTATGTAATTAAGTGTATTTCTTTCCGAAGAGTTTTGGAGTACGTAAGGACATCTCGGCAGGAAGGAGAGGCGTCGATATCGTCATCGACAGTCCCTATTTTCCTAAAAAAGTTATTCACGTTGACAAGAACCACCTACATGATCATATTCATTATGATCACGACCATCATGATCATGAGTATAATCATCACCATGATCATCGCTGTGATCACTATCAGGTTTGAACTGAATGTTATGATATGGTCAAGCACGAATTACTTTGAAGCTTTTGCTTATCATTGATTGCTTGAAAAATTTCACCATCCCCTACTGTGAAGAACTTGAATTTTCAATGTGACTAATTTCAATTCAAACAATTAAAGAGTTAAGCTACTACTTAAAACAGATTGAGATACATACAATGAATACTTTTATATCAGATATAAGGTCAGGACAATATGTTCCCCAAATATCTCTGAAACTATCGATTTTACCATAAAATGAGATTTTATCGTCAATAGAAAATTCTTATAGAAAAGGTTCAGTGCATTTTTTCGTCCATTGATTTTAGGAATCTTTATCATCTATTATTCTGTGTTGGAGGAAGGGCAATCAGCCCACATCACAACACTTAGGATCTTGTACATCCTCCCCAGAGGTTTCTCATGATTGAATGTTCTGTGTGTGTTCTTAGTGATGTTTCATGGTGTCGATGGTAAAAATATAATGGGGTCAAGGATTTCGATCCGTTACCCTTTTTCCCAGTCGATCAGCTGTGATATTGCTTTTGTCCTTTGATCCAATCAACAGTTATGTTTTTGTTGAAAGGACATTAGCTACTGGTGAGTCAAAAATTCCTGTCTGTTATCTGATCAGGTTCTAATATTTTTGTTCATAATATTTCTGTGGAAAATTTCCTTTGCAGCTATGATTATATCAGCCAGGTCTAGTGGCTTTACGCTACAATTCCATTCTTAATGCCAAATACGATATGAAAATATAATGCCCTAGAATACTGCATATATTGTTGAGTATTGTCATTTACTACAGATGGAAGGAATTTTCTTTGAAGCTACAGATTCTAAGAAAATATGCATCAAACCATTTTGTAGAGAACTGTCTAATGTACAAAGGTATCAGCTTATCAATCAACACTCATCTCCACGAAGCAAAGGTTCTAACACTTGGACTGCGTTGAAGCCGCGACAGATGTCGCTTACGACATCTGTCAAGAAGGGTGAACTGATTTACAGCGACATCTCTTGTTTTTCATATATACCACCCGATTGCTCTCTAATTTGATTTGATTTGATTCTACAGTTAGACCGCCAGGCTATACTGACGAGTCTAGGCTAAAGACGAAACATGCATATCTATAGTAGCTCTGATGCATAGTGGAGAGCATACACTTAGTGACAGCTTGATTTATCGTTAAATTGATAGTTACTGAGATATTTAAAGTTTCGTAACGGTCTAAAAAATATCATAGATGCTTCAGAGGGATGATTTGTAATATCGAAAACGTCATATTTTCTTATCAGTTTGACCTTTTATTCGTCTACTTAAAAACGACTGCGCGGAGTTCAGTTGTTAGGGTCCATATTTTTATTTCGCAAATATTTTTCCGGATTTTCCTCATTAAAATCTATACTGCTTAATTGGATATGAATTTCTATAACGATTTAAGAAAACTTGGATTTTTCAATTGAAGACAGTGATCGTCCGCAAGATTTTAAGATCTTCAGGAGAAGGCAGAACAGACGTGATGGTGGATAGTCCATTTTGGCCCCTGAAGTACATACATATCGATAACGAGGGTAGACAGGTTCGAATATTGCTGTGGGGTAGTTATGACAGCTTTGGGCTTCAGCTTATTGATATACTTCATTGGAATTCTGCTTTTAAATAGGACAGAACATCATCCGGCAGTCCACCAGGTTCAATGCTATGGCCAATGTCATGAATAGCTAGATATAGGGGAAATTCCAGGTACCTTTAATTGTTGGAATATCCTGCTTTGATTTTAAAGAGTGGATCGTCTTTTATATCCTTGTCTCAAGTTTTGATTCTAACTCTATCCAAATAAATCTTATTTGTCTAGTGATCTGATATTGGACGTACAGAAGGTACCTGTAATTTTTCATTGTTATGCAAATTCATGCAGTTATTGTGGGTGAGGCGACAAATGGTCCAAGGAAGTGCCTAATATTTGGTATCAAAGCTCAGAATGGATCAACATAGCTAAATATAAGCAACTATATCTGTGTGGCGTAATCAGTTTCAAACAAAATGTATACATATGTTGATTTTTTTCCGTCAAAAAAGGTATTTATGGAGATGTCATTATCGCTGTTAAGAAACCAATATTACTTATATACAGTATACTACACAATCATACTCCTTTGACCATTTGTATTCCATTGCTACAGGGTGCCACTATGAAAATTGTGAATAATCATTTGACTCAACACTAAACGTGCCCTTATTTCTATCCAGGTGTACAGTACCGGTAAAGACTCATCCATTCATGAAGTAGAGAAACGGTCTAGCAAACTGCCCACCAAACCACTTTCCCAGTCGGAGCTTCTCGACGAACTCCTGAAGGAATTCCAAGGTGCACTTAGCGACAAGGAATACGAGAAACTATTGAGCAAAGTGTACAAATTCGTCAAATCTGGTGATTTGGACCCTGTCGTCTATGAGATGCTCTTCGAAATGAGTAAGTTTGAATTGGAGACTATTTTATATGCATAATCCATTGAAATCGTACATACACGTTGAACCTTAAGGATCAAGATTTATTTTTTTCAATGTCACACCTTCGGACATGCCATGTCTATGTCCATCTTTATTCATCTTCAGTGAAATGAACAAACAAATCATTTCACTTGAAGACGACTGGAGATACCAAGGGAGATAATCAAAAATGTTGTGAAGCATTTAATAGATATATAAAGTTACATGAAGCATTCAACAATATGGAGTTTATACGCTGTTTCGAAACTGCAGATGTTCAAGGAAATCTAATAAAATTCAAGAATGAAAATCAATTTATTTTCAAGATTGCATGGTTATATATAATATAATTGAAATTGACATATTATTACATATTTTTTACAGCTGTTACTCCAGCTGAAGAGAAGAAGCCCAATACGGAGGTTTCTCCTGATTCTCAAATCTACCCGATTTACAGGTACATAACTTACTCTTACATTTACACAATATCAATTTGCTCATTGTAGCCCTATAGAAGTTACCAATTAACTAAATGCTGTACTATTCGCAAAAAATCACTTGAATCTCTGTAATGATTTTTTTACTTTCCACTATTACGTGTGCATATTTGTCAGCTGCAGCCTCCACTGTCAATTTGATAAGTATTTTAGTCATGGCCGGAGGGATTCAGCTTGCATAGTCACAAAATTATTGTCTAACGCAGTGGCGTAGCAAACAGGTGAACCTGGAGGCTGGGCCCCACGTTGCCAAGAGAAAATTTATTATAGGCGCTAGCGAATAGCCTTGTTTGTTGCCCCTCGGTGAAGAAATGTCTAGCTACGCCATTTTTTGGAGAAATTCCACAAAGAGAAAGAAAACAGAAGATCTTCATTGCAATTTTCATCTCATTTTATAGAGCTTTGTTAGATTGACTGATACAAATAACCAGTAATTATTCCCGCACTAACATCGTGTCGATCTGGTATTCAGATACAAAATTTGACAAGTGAAAGACGGAACCTAGCTGATCTAACATTGCCATTTGAATGTATTGACTAGGTCGACATGACATGTGGGGTGGAAATATCTATAAACTATTTGAAGTAAATTACAATCTTTATAGTGAAATGTTAATTTTCCAGGGACTGGATTAACTACAAGATGAATCTGGTGAACGCGAAAATCGGCGCCAAGACTCCCTATGAAAACCCCCTCTTGGGATACAACAGACCAGTATACGGAAACGACCAATTCCTCTCCGGATACAACAGACCCGCCTATGGATTCGATCGACCCGCTTATGGATACGATAGGCCCGCTTATGGATACGAAAGGCCCGCTTATGGTTACGAAAGGCCCGCTTATGGATACGACAGGCCCGCTTATGGATCCGAAAGGCCCGCTTATGGATCCGAAAGGCCCGCTTATGGATCCGAAAGGACCGCTTATGGATCCGAAAGGTCCGCTTATGGATACGAAAGGCCCGCTTATGGCTCCGCAGCTGCGCGCGCTCCTATTGAAAGAATTCCATACCAGGCCCCATATCACTACGGACCTTATTCCCAGGACTACCAGAGGACGGGTTATGAAGGTAAGAGCAAAATAATAATTATATGGTTTTGAGCTCCAGAAAATGCAACGAGTTGCATCATACGATTTGGGTCTAGCGTCATAACTAGGGTTGAGTGACGTCGAGAATACCTTGTTGACAATTTAATTGTTGGCAGAACGCTTATCATCCCCAGAAGCGCTGTGGAAGGACATATGACTATTCACATTGAGTTTAAAACGTAAATTGTACTATCGGGGAACAATTCCCCCAAAAGCTCATTCCACAAAGCCGAGGTTCTCCAAAATGACGTACTAAATGATGTCGACAACGTTAACAGCTGATTGAGCACAAAAAGTTCAATTCTTTCTTCAATCTTTAGTTCTTGAAAGGTACTATTACATATTCTGTTTCTCATTTTCAATGTTTGATGTATTGCAATTAATTGCACCGATTTAGTGAATTAGGAAAAAAGAAAAACAATAGACACCTCGTGTGACTTCCACATTCACATTAAAAAATTCGACTTCGTCGGTCACTGGTAGACATTGTCGACGCCTATTTTATAGACGGCATATTCTCGACATGTCGAGATCAACAATACAATTCTACGCGTCGACGCTCAACTCCGGTTATAACATGGGCTTTGAGTCACCGATATTTTGGCTCCGCAGCCAGCTGATATCGAACGATCCACTAGCGTGCGACGTATACATTTGTGTTCGGCGATCGTAATTGTTTTTTGTGGTTACAATTTCAGTTTCAAGTTTTTCATCTTCTTTTCATTGTGTCTCGTCTAGTCAGATGTAGTAAAAATAAGATATTAACTCGGGAATGTCTATGGTCAGCCAATAACGCATTTTACTATTCTATTACCATTCACAGTATTTATATATAATATATTATTATCATTTTAGGTGCTGTCCACCCATACTACAACCGCCCTGTGCCGACCTATTAGTTTTAAATACTCGTATTTTGTACTTGTGATGTAAACTGTTTTCAATAAATTTAACAAAAACTTTTTGGATGTGTGTTTTATGCCCAGGTAATATTCGTTTAAGTGTAAAACGAAAAACTGTTTGCTAAAACAGTAACAAAAGTAAAGAATAAGATAACGTCATGAATAAGCTGTCAAATAAATGCTGATAAAAGTATTGCTTACTTAACAGACAGCACCACAAATAAAACTCTTATTCTTTCAGTGAAAATCACACATTTTTGTTACCTGCATGATAGAAGAGTTTCACCGTAAGAGCATCTACAATCTACATGTCAAATAAATATATTAGTCATAGTCATTAGCAGCTGCTAATTTTTTATATATATCAAGGTATAGCTTATATCTTCTTATATGAGGCCTATACCTACGCAGATCAACACTCTTATCAACGGCCATTTAAAAAATCGGTATCTGAGGAAGTGAAAGGTTACAAACATTTCAAAGATATTTTTCAATATTGAAGTCTTCTCAACCAGAATCACTATTAATGTTAGTCATTCAATTAAATATGAAAGTTAGTTGTAATTGATCAGTTTAGTCCAGTTCGATAATTTTTGTGTTTTTGTTGTGATTTTGAACAAAAATTGCTGTTCACTTAGAATTGTTTAGTAGGATAGATTTATAAATACTTAATAGCACAGATATAATAATTTGTCTGCGTCTTACTTGTGGTGTTGTGCATTATTTTATGCTCTGTGACAAAGTCAACTTATCATCTATTTGTTTAGTAATGCAGCCACTTTTCAGAGGGGCGAAGAATTGATATTTTGCCAACTATCTTTGAAATTTTATTTTGATTTGTCGCTTGTACCCGAAATTTTGGTAGCTTCTCTTGCATAGTTTCCAGACTTAGACTCAAAATCTCGAAAAAAAATAATCAAAAAGCGAAATTGCTTCCTTTAATGTAATGCTTCAACTTTAATTAAAATACCATATCGTTTGAGATTTCTGGAGAACCATATAAATATCATAATCCTACTTTATTTTAGCTTACTTATCGTATAAATGTTGGTGAATGCAGTTCATTGTAATGTATTTTGTTAGTTTCTACATGTTAGATAGCTAGATTTGTTATGGAAAATGACTTGATAAGTATCATAACATCCGGAATATAAATAATACACATGTAATATAACCGGGCTATGCTAACAATACAAGGCAAGACTTCATACAAAATCGCTTATCTGGTTGCCTGTAGAATTTTGAATTGAACGTTACAAACGTCAACCAAGGCAAGTGTCATCTTGATATTGCTGATGTCAAATTCAATATTCAATGTCAATAAACATTAGAGTTTTGAGCTTTTCGAGTTGTTTTCGACATTTTTCGGTTGTGAAGAGTACCGATTCCCGTGATAGGGCATGGAAGTAAGTGGGAGAGCCACGCGGCTGTGAAACCATCACTAGGTTTGTCAAAGACGCGGGAATAACCACGGAAATGTGATTGGGGCACAAGCTAGCAGTGTATTGTTATGAGAATGTCGCAGGGCACTCCATCCAAACTGGTCAAAGGGTCGCCGACATCGGCCAAACCGAGGCCGCTTAAAGCGACACTGCCTATGTCTTCTGTCGTCAAACAGAGCAATAACAAGTCCAGCAGGAGTACGGCTGTCTCTCCGACTTTCTCTTGGAAGACCAGAGCTTTTGGTGATGAGCCTTCTGGACAAAGAAGCCCTGGTTCGTCAGATTTCAAAGGTTATTATAGTTACCAGCTTTTCCTATAGTTGTAATATGACTTATTAATTGGATACCCTTGTGTGATTATTGAGGTACTGTGAGACAAAGAAATTATCTTCTGATTCAGCTTGCATCTTGAGGGTTCGAATGTTGTGATCAATTCATCCAATTGCAGTCTTACTCAAGTGTGCTTAATAAAGTTGTGAAACCAAAAAACAAACTGAATTGGTTTTTGATTTTTTGTTGAGGGAGAGCTAATTAGGTAATGTTCAACTATACTTTTTCATATTTTTGACTATTCTAAAGTAAGAATAATTATAGGTGGTTCAAAGATTTTGAAAAATAGTTTTGGTGTGATTTCTGGAATTTATCTTTGTTTCTCTATTTTACCTCATACATATATTGCAATTGTGTATGTTTTCATTAAGACCCAATATTATAAGATTATAGTGGAGTGAGATGATATTGCTTCTCAAAGTTTTGATCATCATGTAGCATGTTTTTTTATATAGAAAAATTTCTGCCATTCTGGTACATCATATGTGCTTATTCTATTAGTTTCAAGTCATTGGAACAGTCAATACTTTTTTTATTGAAACAGAGATTGGAATACCAGGCAAATCACTCTGTAACAGAGCTTCAATCAATTTTTGGGGTTGGTGTATCTACAAGGCATAGGTAGTATGAGGGTAAATACAAGAGTAGGCATTTTTACATCTGTTGCACAGATATGGAGAGGTCTGTGATTGAACTTTTGACAGTAGATAAAGGTGCATCTGACTCAATTGTGATGTGACAGTTGTGCTGCAGACAAAATATCTTTTTTTTCACAATGGTTTTTCAATTGAATGTTTGCTTACCGCAGTTGAGAATACTGTTCAAAGTTAAACAAATATTAATTGCAAATGGAGGCCTTTATATAAATGGATAGAATATTAGTTGAAAGGTAATTAAAACAATGAATTCATTATTCTCTTTTCAGTTTTGTATTAGTGCAAGAACTCAATCAGTTTACTGATTTCTATGAATATGGCATAATACATTACATACTATCAGTTGCTTCTCCAATGTTTTTTTCTTCTAGGGAAACAAAAAACTTATGACAGTAATGGTGGAGAATGTAAAGTGATCAGAAGGACTGCATCATTAGACACAATTTATTTGAAAGGACAGTGGCCAAGAGATGTGTTTTATTGGAATACAGGAATGTTGCAGATAGATAAAGCCACACAGGTGATTATATTCAGAGATAGGAAAAGACTTAAATTTAATATAGGAATATAGCTCATCTTTTATGTTAGTAATAGTAGGTGCTACAGGAGGCCTAGAAATTTTTTTCTTTGGAAAAAAATTAGATTGAAATTTTATTACTGGTTATCAGGTGACTTTTAGTATATACATATACATATAAAATAGTTTGATCTTTTTCTAGACTGATGATGCAGATTGGATAGATTTAAGAAAGATACACAGTATATCAGAATTGGATGATACTGTAGATAAATTAGATTCAAGGCAGACAATTAAGGGTACCAAAGATCCTGCACGTAGGAGCTCACCAGGTGAAAATACACTTAGTTCCAGTTCACAAACATACCCATGTAAGTAGTAAAAAGTCATCACAATGGACTATTCAGATATTATTAGAGAAGTATTCACTCAACTTCCAATAAATTTCTACCTTAGATGAATCTACTCACATGTGACGAATTAGAAAGACAAATACAGGATGTTTCAGGAGTTACATCAATGTTTATTGTTTCATTATTTACTAGTATATTAATTCTGAAACTCCTGCTTCAGGGTATGTGTTATCACCAGTGTCCAAATCGCTTCCAGTGACCTTGAAGCCGTTACCGCGCTCGTCGATTCGGAGCAGCGTGGAGGGGCTGAACCAGGAGATTGAGAGGATAGTGCTACGGGATGAGCCGGGTTGCGGGCATCCTCGGCCCCCCAGTGGAGGGCTCAGTGGCGGGCGGTACTCGGAGGGAAGGAGGGCTCCTCTGGCGGAGATGTTTCACGGGGAGGGATGGCGGTCGGTGGACACGCAGACGCCGGGGGCGGGGGACGACCAGCGGGCTAGCCGGTCGTCGGGTGAGTCGTGTTAAATGTTACGAAATACATAGTCGGAGCATGACAACGTTAGGGGTGGGCCAGGGGTGACCTAGACCACCTCAAAATTATTTCCTCCCTTTCCTTGTTTGCCTGAACGTAACTAATGTAATAAATCCAACAGTGAAATGAGCTACCGTATCACGTGTATTTCATTAAATGTTGCAGAAGGCAGTGAAACGTCGAGTCCGGATCAGGACACGAACAGGCTGGGTTCCTCGCCTCAAATCAACCGGTTCCTCGCTCGTGAACCTCCAGATGGATGCGAGAAGGTGCAGTCGAAGTCCTTGGACGAGAAAGGGCTGGCGATGGAGCAGATCGTGGCGCCCCCTACCGCGTTTAAGCTGCGACCAAGTCTGGGCTCCGCCTTTCAGATTTTGCACCATGTCACCCCCAGTCAAGACTTGTCACTAGTGCCCCCTGACTTAGAATAACTAGCCGGTTCATTTGTCGTCGTCTTTACGTCGAGTGGTTGACGCAAGTTTATCTGTGATGTAGGTTATAAGAGTAAATTTATATTATACAGGGCCACCAAAACAACTAGAAAAGCGGGATTCTGAACCCACTTTGGAGTGGCTCGATTAAGAAATTAAAGGACACGTTAATACGACTAGAAAAATTGCGCTCGTTATTATTGAAAAATGCACTGCTATTTCAGGAGTTTACTTACATTTTTAGTATTTAAATATTGCCAATCAAATCAATTAATTGAATATATGTGTCGAATTTTTTCTGCCCTAACCTCCGGCCCAAATCCAAAATTTAATCTGTGAGAAGTGCTTTTCGTATGCGTGATGGTTTCCCCAAGAAATGGCTAATTACCAAGATTGCTATTTCCAATTTTGATTGAAGAAGCTTGGAAATGCGTACCTTTACCTTTTAATTAATTAATTACACATTACAGTGACAAGTTTGAGATCGCCGCAGTGTATCCAATTGTTGTTGATTATGTACATTATTTCGTGAAATTAGAAAAAATCGTATTAAACAAGTTATGAAACGACGTTTTATTCAACTTGTGCTGTATTGCTGGACTCGTCAGCGCATAACTGGTTACATAAATGGGTGTTCTTGCACCCTTAGCTAACCTTTCAAGCGATCAGTGTATTTTGCGTTATTTCCACCAAATTGTCACCAGGATTTGTTTGTTATTCGTTGAACGTCTGGATAAACATTAATTGCAGATTCACGTCCCGAAGTGTTGAACGTTGAACTCATTAGGTTGTCGAATATATGTATATATTCGATTCAAAATTGTCAATTATATTTTTATAGGATCTTTTCTGCAGATATGTTTAATATATCAAGTAGATGTTAGGTTAATGGTTAATAATAAAATACTTGCAAGGTGATATTGAAGCTACTAATGGTTTTTATTTGTTTCAACATGGGTAAACATGTAGCCATCACTTGGACTGAGGACGACTGAAGTTTCTTTATATATATTTTTACAATTATTTTTCCTAAATATGTTGATCCAACTATCTCGTTTTTCATACTATCATAAGAATAAAAATGTTTATGGTCTATTTATGTGCATCATTTGAATTTTCATCTTAGTTACCCAGACAGCTGGGTGGAACATGTACCATGGCACCCCCTGAGAACGCTGAGCCCAGAAGAAAGTGCCCAGATCCCCCCCTCTGGTTGGGCTTGTTTGGATTATATTGAATTAAATTATAAAACTCAACATCTGTCATATATATATATATATTTTATCATTACGAATAGGTACAGGTAAAATCCACAAATGTCCTCATACATGATCACTCGACTTTCGCTCTACTACACAGATTATTATATCCGCCCAGCCTCTGCACGAAATGCCTGGGCAAGCCACTGTCGATGAGGTCCTCACTACGGCAACGATTAATGTTAGGGCTGTAATGTAGCACCGCTTCCCAGCACATCTCGCTCAGCTTGGGAACGCAGACCCATGTTGAGTAGATGGCGTTGCTGCGCCGGATGTCGTCGTTCACGCTGAAAGTAAATCTCGTGAGCACAAATTGAGAAAAAACAAGTTCGTTAGATATGTGAAATGACATCATTGCGCTTCCAGCAAGGTAGATAGCGAGTGTTTACCTCGGAGCCTGGAACGATTGATCATTCTACTTAGCATGTAGTGTGATGTTTCCCTTTAGCAAAGTAATGGATTGATCAACAATGCAAATGCATTATCTGCTAGCTAATTGATAGTTTATGTTAGGGTCTTGTTGAAAATAAAACTGTTATCCTGAAAATAGTCATATAGTTATAATGGGTCCAGCATTACTCTTTTTCGATTAATAACATTTTGTCAATGTCGTTTTGGAGAACCTCGGCGTTGTGAAATGAGCTACCGTGAATTCTCTCACCTGTAGTTTCCTCCGAAAACGTAGAGCCTGCCTTGCGGAGAGACGGCAGTGGCGTGAAAGTACATTGGCCGGGGCAGCCGACAGGTGTCGAAGCAAGTCCACCGGAAACTGCGTAGATCCAGCCGCCACAGGTCGTCGAAGATGTTCACTCCATCGTGGCCACCTATCACAAAGACCTGCGGCGCATCGTCATCGTCCACGGTGACCTGCACCGCGCCATGACATCTCCGAGGTGGAGGGTAACCTGCAGATAGATCGATTGATTTGCATTTGTGATTGCTGTGAAAAAAAATGGTGGCTGTGCTCCTATTGAGGATACATTTACTGTCACAACCAAGGAGGTTATGTACAGGGGAATACAAATACAGTGTCAAATGAAGCATCTGTTTGCTGAAACTGAAAATCTGAAGCGTGATAAAAACTAATATCAGGTTCACTTGAGCTGGGTGACCTGAACAATTTGTAATTCATATTCTTCTATTATTGCAGTTAAATCGTTGTATTGGTGGTGGTTTAATCAGCAACAACAAAAAAATGTAGAACAGTAGTTTTCATGGTTCATTGACTCCCCATTATTGTTGCTATAGAAATAATTACCTTTACTAGGATCCTCCACAGTCTTTTGTCTACGCCACACGTGGTGTTCAATATCGAAAGCAGGAATATATTTGAAGTCGAATGCTTCGATCACTGTGCCGCCACCTAATACATAAATGCATCTTCCATCGAATCCCACTTCATGTCTATACCTTCCTTTTGGTTCGTATTCACCATGCCCATTGCATATGTACACTGTTTCCCAGTTCATTGATTTCAAATTTAACCTGAAAATTGAAAACATACAGGCATTGTAATAACTCCATAAAAACAATGCATTAATGTCTAATTGTACTAAGTATCTGTCATATATGCTAACTATTCTTTGCTGCTGACAAGCAATACTCATGAATATGTTGTGTAAATAAATTCTCACCTATGAATATCACATGTGTAAGCCTGACCTGTAGTACCACCAATGGTGTACAGGTAGTCATTGTAAAAAATTAAAGCTTGTCCATAAAGAGGTAATGGATGTTGACCAGTGGTATTCACTTCCACCATCAGACCATCTTTGTCATTTACTCTACATGTATAGAGTTGATTACTGCTCCTGAAGCCGAATGGTGTTCCAGTGCCACCATATACCTGGAGGAAACAAAATAGATATTAGAACTGATAACAAAAGTATGACAAAGATAGGGGTTTTTTGGGTTGGAGATAATTTTTCTTAAATGATCTTTTTATCTGCATGATGGACAAGCTTCATCATTTGAGAAGTGCTTTAAAAATGACCTGTGGTATTAGGTCAAAAAAATAAAAATGAAATTTTGGCACTGATGTCTCAATTATCCAACAAAAGGACTGAATACATACCATCAGGATATTTTTGTGCAATAGTAATGCATTGGAGGCCAGCTCCATTGGCATGGTGTCACCATTGCTGTATCTTGTCCATTCTGCTGATGCATAGTTGAACTTCCACAGTTCCTGGAATAGAGTCTGGATCCAGTACCCATCCAAGAAGCCATGCTCCCTCTCTGCCACTTCCTCATCATCCTCCCCATCACGTTCGTAGTCGCGAGCTAGAGGATTGTATCCTCCAAAGGAATAGAAGTTGGCAGAGTCGGCAGCTATGCGATGACCACTGCGAGGGAATGGCACCTTGGATGTGGAGGAAGGTTTGATTTTCTCAAACCTGAAATGATATCATGTAGTTTGGAATATAAGAAATAAGATTAACTACACTGCATTTGAATGTTCTTGCTTTCATGTAGGGTGATACAAAATGAATGCAAAAAACTTCAGGTAGTAATTACTTCTTGAAAATGAACACATGAATGTTGGGTCAACATCAAACTACTGCTATATATATTGTATATAAGCTACTTGTTATAACCAGCAAAGGCTTGAACACCCTATATACTACATTATACAAATAGTTGGTTTCTTAATGTCTTATTGCTACATTTATCTGAATCATTTTAAGAACCTTGAGCACTGTGAGTACTTTAAACCAAACAGTCCATACATATATCTAGTTAAAACTGTATTAAATTATATTCTGCTTTTTAGAAGTTGTCTTCACCTTCATTTCCTAAACAAATATTGGGTCTATTAGCACATAGTTATGTCAAGGTGTTGACATGTAATAACTAAACTACCATCATCAATTTTAACTTTGTATTTTATAGAGAGCCAAGGTTGGGATCTCCCAAAAATATTAGAATTAAGCACTTAGTGAGATGAGGCATTTATATGTGCATTAAAAAAATACAGATAAAATATATGATACAATGATGTTACTATTGATTAATTTTTGTGAAGCTGGCTCTCGTATATATAATGTTGACTTAGGTCTAGTGAAGTTTTGCTAGAAAAAATGTATAGTCATATATGCTTGGAGAAGGACATCATACCAATCAGAATATACATAGTACTACATGAATAAATGAAATTATATCTAAAATCAAGCCTTTTCCATTCGAGATACTTTTAAGAGTTTTGAATTGTTCCAAAAAGAGTAAATAAGTTATTGTGCACAATACCATGCTGGGTCTATGACAAAGATAAACTTAGGAAGCTCACAGATGGTGCATTGTTGTACCTGAATGCCTGAAAGGCATATATTTTGGGCCCCCCGTCGCTGTTGCACATCCTGACAGCAAGTGCGTACAGAACGCGGATGAGTTTCCTCAAAAAGACACCAACTCCTGCAGAATACATTCATCGTCCTGGCTTGGCACCACGCGATTTACCAACGTAATGAACATTTCGTCGGACGGTTCCAGATTCGCTTTGCAGTTACACAATAATTTCACTGAAGGTTAGACACGGTTTCACAACCGATTTAATGCCGTTCTGTAGACTCGAGCAATTTCAACTTCAATTGGTCGAGGTTGACGAGTATTTTGACACCGGCATTTGTTCGTGAATGTAGAACAGCTGGGTGGGATTGAGCTGAATAATAAATCACACGTTTATTACAACATCCTCGTAGAAAGGAAAATGCAATTGGTTATTCGGTCATCACTCTTGTTTTTAATTTAATCATGGATTATATGTTAAGATGCACAACAACTGTGAAATAGTATCAGTATTTATTTGGACTGAATTCCAAATAACATGTGAAATAAAATTTGAATAACAGAAATCAAGGAGAAACCATTAAATCTTGTTTTTTATTTTTCTGTCAGACACAAAACATAAACACTGTCAAATCAATGTTATTAGAAAAAGGCGGCTGAGTTCCTGAGTAGTGTTCTGTGGCTTAGTTGCCACACATGTCAGATATAGAACATGGAGAAAAAGAAAACCACAAAACGCGTAACAAGTAAATTACTGTCTAGTGTCAGGCAATTGAAGCTGTAGTGCCATCTATGCAGAAAGGTCGGAAATTCGGAAGAAGGAACAGAAACAGGCCAGAGATTCCTCTTATTTGAAAAACTATACACAAGAAATACTTGGATCTCAGGTTTTGATAGATATTCATTAGAAAATTAGAATATTGTCTTCAGTTGAAACGTACGGTAGTAGCAGTTAGGATAATTAATGAGGAAACATTTTTTATTCTAAAATGGATCGATTGATGGCTCTTATCTTTTAAATACTGATCTCTAGTCTAGCCCACAAGTGCTCTAAATATGGAAATTTCCTAGTCGATTGAAGATGGTACTGATCTACTGATTTCGAATTTTCGATAACTGGGATTAGCGGTGTATTACGTAGCGATGGGCAAAACTGCTCATTTGAAAAAACAGTTGAAGCAGCTCCTGCTTTTTCCGAATAAAGCAGCTTCTTAGTAGTAGTTGTGTACCTACGCAGTTCATTACAGATATGGTTTTGTGTGTTGACCAATCTGAAAAAATTGTTTTACTTGCAAATAAAATTACCCACGTATTATAAATTACAAATATGTTATTTAGTTTATATTTGTCTTCTAGAGAAAAACTTTCCTTTACTGATATACTATCTTCAAAATACCCAATAAATATTACTCATTTTAAATGTTGTTTTATTTTTCTGTATTCGCATACATAAATAGACAATCCTACAGAGCTCATCCAATAAAATTATTTATTTTACCAGCAGCTTCAATGTAAACACCTTTATTTACAGGCACCTCAACCAAAACACACATAATTATACATCTTCCGATATATCTGCTGAGCCTACTTGATAGTACGATACGATGACATATAGCAAATATAATCAATTGGTAATTGGTTACTTATTCATATTGCTAACGCAAACGACCCAACTTGAGCCAAATAAATAACCGTTGAACTGCTATTTCGTTTTTATTTTATTTATTTAGACTGAATTTTAACTTAATCCATACTATCACATCTCACGTAAGTCTTATAATGCAGACGCATGATAAGATTTGGCTTGAGTCATGGTTTTTGTGCGAGTAGTTGAGCAGGTGATCAATTTTGCCAAACTAGGACAAGCCATATGGATCATCTTCAAAAAAATGGTGTCAGGTATTTGTATTGACTCATTGCTTTCCATGCTGTATCTACCATACGCTACAATGACACTGGGCAGATTAAAAAAGCGGTTTGAGATCTGAGGCATACCTTTATTTCATATACCTATAAAAAATGATATTGTACTACTACCATTTTGTATATTGAAACGGTCTCATTTTACTATAACAGGAACAGGAAGAAAATCTACCCTAGGCAGGTGTTTTTATCTACAGAAAAAGTAGAAAGGGAAAAAAATGAACTCTGTGTTTATTACGTTGTTTCAAACAATGCAAACTCACAACCGGTGAGCAATGGAGCAATAAATATTTCATTTACATTAGAAATTGATTTGAGGTGTTGCAAAAAATTACAAATCCTAATCAACGCATTGTCCAACTGCTACAATTTACTGGTACTTGACGCAATAACAGCTGGTTCCATGACAGAATCCACCTATGTAGTTGTTGCTGACACAGTATTGGCCACAAGAGTTACATTCGCAGCTACCTACATCATTTTCTGGTAAAGGTGCACGAACGCTCACTAAAGGACGTTCTTCTGTAAATAACGATAAATAGCTTTTAGTATAACCAACAATGAAATTGTTTTGTTCAGCAGAAGAGACATTTGACAGACGAACGCTAGCGGGTCCTGGACTTTTGCTACTCTAGCGCTATTCTGGAGAATTTCAGAACTATTATTTACAGCTTACAGCTGGACACTTTTTCAACAGATCCCCCCTCTTTAACAATACCCACCATATTCGTGAAGTGTCAAAAGTTATTCTTCTCAGTACTGTCAACAGCTTCAAAATATGTCACTTTACATGTCAATTTCAATAAGAAAAACTTTATACATATATGAGTAACATTAAACTCATAATAATGTAATGCCAGAAGGTCAAATCAATCATATAGATAGATAATGATAAGCTATGTAAATATTGGAACTGTATGATAAAGTAACATTTTAGAATCGATTCAGATTATCAACAAAAAAAGCCGCTGATGGAGACTCCGATCAAGTCCTATACAAAGTGAACCAGAATTTAAAACCTGATTCAATTAAAACGAAAAAATTATACTTTATTATGCTGTTATCTTAAATAATATATACCTAAATAAAAAATAAAGTTAAAATATAGAAAAAAACAAATATTAAAAATTGGGGAATATTGACATTAATTGATTAATAGGCATCCGAAAAATTAAATACTTTTTTATTAACAGAAATCTGGTTTCAATTGAAAGTGATGCCACACCCGATATATGTGAACAGTGGCATTTCATAAATGCAAGTTTTTAAGTCTGATTTATTAGAATTTAGGAAGTTTCTCTCAGTTTTCTGAGATGCCATCAATGCTTAGGGAGGTTGCTGTGGTGAACTATATATATGATTTCTGAGTCTCGCTACAAAACAATGAAATACTTAAACAAATAATGGATGAAAAATCTGACAGTCTGACTAAAATTTGAATATAAATTGAAACGCGTCACTGAAAAAGAATGTTTTTTTTGTGAAACTTTTTATCGTAATGTAAAATTCCTATCTGACTGATTAGAGTTTCACCAAGTAAGAGCATCTACATGGAAAATAGTATTTAGAAAATATTCACCTGGTTCTTCAGCAGATGTAAAAGCTGCTACTAGAGAAAAAATAGCGAAAATTACAAATATGAACTTCATTTTGTTAGTTTTGTGTAACGTGAGTAGTACGACTTGCTCTATTAATCTGGTGGCTATATATACACTTGCTGTTGAAAAATATTATCAGTAAGTATCTGGAGTGACTTCATTAGATTAGAGAATTTTTGAGGACTTTCTAGAATTCGAGATTAAGAATTAGTCACAATTTATTTAAAATGTAAGCATACTATCACCAGTTCGTAAAGATACATAGCAACACAAAAAATAAAGGCACATATTCTGATGCATTGATTTGTTTGTGTTCTGATACACAATTTTCTATTTGAGTGATGGAAGAGTTTTGTCAAATAAATTGAATAGTACAATAAATCAAATTTTGGTATCTTCTTGAATGAATATGTTTAAGTGTTATGAAAAAAATATGACACGTAACAGGCTATATCATGAAATCCACCTATCGTGTCTTTAGAAAACACAATTTTGAACGTGATATTCTTCACGAAAACGAAGAACGCCTATTAGGCTCCAGATGCGCTGTGAGACGATAAATGTCTACATACCATTGCCTTTAAACGCTGTAAACTGTAACCATCGCAGGTATATCAAAAAGAACGACTTTTGGACCAGGCTCGTTCAAGGTATTGCAAGCTGGATCTGCCTGTTGGGCTTCTCCAGACTTTGATGTACTGGCGACTCTTGATGTCATTATGTGAGGAACTGATAGTAGTAGTAATTTCATTTAGAGTCTCGAATCATCGCACTCGATATATCGATAGTGTGTGGCATGAGAGACTTCCGATCAGGCTTGCTGCATATGAGCTCTTGGCACTATGAAGATATCTTTAAAATAGAGACAGAGCAGCCACCCTCCTTCCATGTTCTAGACTGTGGAATTTTATCATTATATATGGGTCGATTTATTCACATATTTCTTATGATATGATGTCGTCATCGCTAAGCTTCTATGAAGCAAATTAAAATAGTTGTTCATATCTGTGGTTCATATCATAAAACTCAAGCGCCTTGTAGAGGAACCTTCGAACGAAGAGAAAGATTATAAACAAAAGTGGTGGTCGCAACTTGTTTGTAAGCAAATGATTCACTTGGGGACACCGAATAATATTTCCTTATGAGAATATTAAACAAAGAAAGGTAAATAGACAATAAAGATGTTCGCTGTCACGTATTATAAGGCAAATTAAATTAGGTCGTAAATGTGAGTGATACTAGGCTATGAAGTTGTAGGGGAAAGTTGTGCTACTGAATGAAGATGCCCGAAGAAGAAGTAAGTTACAGCAGGATTTGAAAGAAATTCTATTGTTCAAATACTCATTTAGTTTCTTATGTTCAACGGTGGTTAACGGTATGTTCGATATATCGTCGTTGCAATTTGCCCTCTAATAGAGTAGATATTTTAATTTTTCCAATGCGGTTCTTCGGATTCTAAACATATACTTTTTCAAATGGAGCTACAGGCAGCATATCAGTTAATATTCATCCTACATAAAAACATTAAGTTATCAATTCACTACTGCTCGTTTTGTGTAAGTGGAATGGATCAATCTTCTGACATCTGCAGATATGATTCACCAGTTACTGGTACGGCTTCTCTATTCTGTATCAGTTCAAAGTATGGTCGAACGTTAGAAGTAGCTATGAAACACTAAATGGTAGCAAAGTAAAATACGATTACGAAGCAACTGATTTCATTCAGTTTTTGTGTGCCGACCACAGCTCTCCCCCAGTAAATCCGAACAACATTATAATGCATGTAATTGCAGGTATTACGAAACAAGTGACCAATTCTAATCACTGACCTTCGACAGTTCCTAGAGTCGTTCCTGAGACACAATGGAACTGGTAAGTGGAAACAGCAGTGATAGTGGCCACCCTTCTCGGTAACTGCTGCTGTTGTGGCTGCATTTTGGCAAACGGTGGACACTTTCTTTTGGCTAAACGCGGACGCGGATATACTTCGCGGTACACCTTGTGCTTAGTTTGTGCTGAGTCGGCGGTTTGGTAAGTCGGACTTTTTTCAATACGGAGGTGGACGCATTAGAGGGGGGAGTTTTGTTATCGCAAGGATTTTTGAATTCCAACCAAAGCCTTTTTTGGTATTTAAATATGTATTTATCGCGAGCTTCAGGTCGAGCATTACCTTCGATTTGTCTAATCGGTTTTTTAACACTGCATGTCTTATTAATTACTTCGATTTTGTTGGACCGAGAGTAATCTTATTTTTAACTAATCTAATTGAAGGTGTATTATATTTTATTATTAATTATTTTTAACCAAAAGCGGGATGAATCACGCCTATATTTCGGAAAATATACTATATTCATAAGTCTGATTATCATCAAATTCAACCCAGCTGAAGAGAAAATATCATTTTGCGATTTAAAGGTTAATCTGTGTACCAAATAAATACATTTATTGCAGGGGTAAATATTTTATACAAGAACGTATTCGGTCAACAACTATATTTTCTGAGATCCCAACCCCCCCCCTTACACCTATTTTCAATTTTCAATCCCTTAGAATGATCAATGTTTTCGGAAACGACAAAAGCGAAGTTTGAAGTTTTTTGATGATACCTTCACTACCACTGAAGCGATTTTTGAAAACTACAAAGCTTTTTCGACCTTGTAATTCTAGTGAAAAGGTGTCAAAGTTTCATCAGAATCCTAAAAGTATTTTCCGAATTATAGGGGGTCAACGATATAAAAATAATAATGATTTTGACGAATTGGGGTTATTATATGATTTCATTAATTCATTCATATTAACGAGTCTCAAGAAAGCGAAAAACCATGAGACGTTGATGGCCTCCATGACTTATGGCGCGTGGGAACTTTGAGGGAATCCGTACCTGTACTTATATTTGCTTTTCTCTAGTTTAAATCTTATTATACCTTATTTACACAGTTTTTGATTTTTTTAAATTATAAGGTCGAGATTAGGAGTGAGTATAATATATTATATGATCCATAGGCTTTCCATCCAGGTAATCATCTGTGCTTGTCGGCATATTGGCCTTCAAAATATATAATGATACAAATGATGATCTAAAAGAGTAGCGTCAAGTAGGTTGACTACACGATATATTGAATGCAATGTTATTAATGTATTTGAAGATTCTGATAGGAGTTTATAACTGTTGAACCAACTGAAGTATGATTTAGAAATACTAGAAATGATGGAAATTATGAAAGATTATAAGTATTTCGATTGTTTTAAAGCATTTATTTATTATTCTGGTTGTAGGCGATATGATATAAAATTCAGATCAATTATAACTTTTTAAATACTCAGCCTCAATATTGTTCCTTAATTATAAGAAAAGTACCATCAAAAGTTGTATACAGATTCATATTATCCTACATACATATAATATTAATTTAATATTAAAAATCTTATAAGCTGTTCTACTATTGCAATTCATTTGACCATTCACATACCAATATTAGTTATTCACCTAAACAATATCATAACTAAAGGTCACGTTAGCACAGAGAATGTGTATTAAGCTTTCTTCACGACGCGACGGTTATATCAGAAAGTACTTTTTCGAATTTCATTAAACCTGATTAGGACAAAAAACCTTTTGAGAATGGGTTTATTGGAAATGGAGTTATCAATAAAAATTACAAAATAATAAAAAATGCACAAACTACTTTTTCGGACATTATCCAGGCTTGTGATGATTTTTCAATATTTTTGGAAGTTCAAAAATAGGGGGTTGGGATGGTGGTGTTTGTAGAATACGCTCTGAGGTCTATAAAATAATAACCCCAGTAATAATCTGCACTTCTTCCACTACTATCACTGCTAAATGATGATTCTTCAAATAGCTGTGGACTTTTCGGATGGTACACAAATATGAATGATATACATTTTTTTACAAGTTATACCCTAGGGCGTAGTTCAGTTATTTTTACAAAGAAGGCTAATTTTTTGCTGTTTCTGGTTTAGTGACTTTTACTGATGGAAGTGCAATTTAGCCTTTAAAAAAATTGCCTCTGGTAGGTGGATTGCGTTTCACACAGCTTAACTTTACCTTTCAAAATAACTCATTATCCACTATGTGCTCACATCATATCTCTCCAGTTTCAGCAAAATCGAAGCGGTAATTCATTGGGCGGCCCATCATTCTTGCAATTCAGACTGTCTTTAGATCACAATGGTTTCCTGCTTATAAGTATATCCTGATATACTGAATAAACATAGTTCTACTGAATGATTCTCATATGTCGTATTCTCAAGCGAAATAACAAATAAAAGTGATTATCCAATTACCAGGCGACTTATAGGTTATGTAAACATTGCCACATTACAAAGGCAAACGGCATAAAAAATAATTTTTCATGCGCACATGCCTGTAACTTTCTCCGTCCCTACCGGCATGCATTTCTGATGATCCAAAAAATATGAGTTGCATAATTGCTTATAATAATTGTGCTTATAGCTCATGCATGGCCAATAGAAATATATCTGTTATCTAAGTCCATAGAACATTATGCAGACTTTTGTGATATATTGCTTGAATATCGACATTAACAAGTTGCAAATGTGGATGAATTTACTGCAGACACGTATATTATCTATAATATTGAGGAAATTGATATATACAGGGTGTCAAAATAAGGCACATAATAAGGCAATGCATCAAAAAATAAGTCTTACCTAGGATTAAATACCATGCTTTGCTTTCAGATGTTGGAATCAACTGAAGAAGAATGCCCGACTCTATGGATATGTGCAATAATAACGCAGAAAGCAGAATCAAGAAGGAACTAGCTAGAGTAGCCGAAGAGGAACTTAGAGAGACAGATAGTACCAGGAGGCAATGCTTGCAGAGTCTCCGTGAATGGGTGGAACAAAATGGTGATATCGAAAATTGCCTTACAGGTATAATATCAGTTATTTGTGATAATTTATTGGGAAGATTATTCTCTGGTGTAATGAAATCAGATTTTACTAGTCTCCTAGTAGATTGTCAAAGTGAACTCGCTTGTTAATGCACTTTTTTGTGAGTCAGTGGTCGACAGGAGTTCCTTATCATACTTGTTTGTCAGTACTGATGTCCCGGTCTGGTTAGCTGTTGTAAAGTTTATCAAGATGCTATGTTGTACGTAAAACACATACTTGGCTGAATTTTTAGTTTGGTATAATTGTAACAAATTTCTTTTCATGATTGACTGATTCGGGATTGTTGGTGATACTGTTTTTTGGCCACAACAACGATAGATCTCGAAAGCTCGACTTGTTGATATTGCGAAAAGGCATTCTAAACACTTTTGATCTCAGTCATCCTCCATAGTTGTAACATCGTCGATAAAATTCAACTTAGTTGATGCCGTTCACTTTCTAGCTTTCTAATTCTATGTCAATTCTGGGAATATATGAATGCTCCACTGTATCTCAAAATTTATTGGGTATAACTAATACGATAAAGTACATTGCAGGAAAAGCTATGCCACACTCCATTAGCAGTAAATCACCTGACGTGATTATTGGGCGGAGAACAAACAATAAAGATATAATGCAATTAGATACCCTCAATAAAATATAGAAAGATATCAAACACTTTGACAAATGAGTAATGGTTTCCTTATCGCTGTGCACTGAAAAATCGTCAAATTTGTACAGTTTCAATGGCGTATAACAATACTTGATTTTCCATAACAGATGGAATGATTGTGAATTGTAAATAAATGATATGTGATTGAAGAAAATGACGTTAAGTAGGTTGGCACTGTTCCTGCCTTGCATTGGTATCAGTTTAGGAATGTGAATTTCGATAGGATTTTCGATGTGTTGATAGTTGGAGCTTAATTAAAAAACTGTGTATAAATACGATTTTCTAAAACCGCAAAAATCCCAAAATTATCATTATATAGATTCATTTAAACTGCATTAATGTATAGTAAAAGCCACTAAAACAGCGTCTGTCGAAACAATTGCATGCACTGACGTAAATGAAGGAGCCCGAATAGTAGGTCATAAACATAAAACATAGATGAGCAATAATTATTATCTACAGAAATACTGTAATTTTCGCAATTCGCTTTTTGTGCGGCTATTGTATAAGTCTATGGGAGGAGCTTCTCTAAATACGTATGTACGAGGGTCACGCTGGAAGTCTTTAGATATTCCTAATCTATACAAGTTTAAACAAGTTTGAGCACGCAGCTATTTTGTCTAAAGTTGTACGTGCTTACACGCAAAGGCAGTGTTTGAATCGTTCAGTAGTTGACTTGCCACGGTCTCGAATGCATCATCAAGTGTTGGCCGAACGTTTAAAACTGATGTCATTTCTCTGGAACAGGGGTTTCCGAAGTTTTTTCCATAGCATATGCCACCTATCTTAAATTTTACTTATCCAAAAGAGTATTAATTTCTGAAATAGGGACATAAAGATCACACAAAAAAGGAATACCACGGTCACTTATCCGGTTACCAAATATTACATAGATTTAGAAAAATGTGCCCTATCGTACTTAAGATGACATTGCATATATCTACATATATTAATTGTGCTAAGAATGAGAGCTGGAAACGAAATATTGGAAACCCATCCAAAAGGCCTTTTACCCTACATTATTAGGAACTTAACCCATTAAAGCCCAATTTATTTTTTTTGTAATTTTCTGTCAATTCTTGGATATGTTGCATAAAATATACATGCTTTAAGAATTCCAACCAATAAATTGACAGAAAACAATTTTAAAAATAAAAAAAATGCTGTCCTCATCTGAGGACGCTGGGACAATCTTCGGTTTGTTATGGCAAAAAAATGAATAGACGTTCATAATCCACACCAATTTATTTGGATCAAACAACAACATTACTATTATTGTTTAACATATATTTAAGTTCACTTATTGATTAATTTATTATGATATTTCGAGAAACAATTTATGTACAATGTCACCTCACATTGCATACAGAATGTTCTGGGTTTTCCAGAGCAGTTTGGGAACTGACAACGCCGCTGGTTAACTCTTTTGCCCAGAATATGTCCTTTATCGTCATATCTGAGATCATCAAAGACTTTTCTTCTTGAGGTAGAAGGCAGTGACAAAGAACGCCCTTTCAAAACTCGGCTGCCGTGACCTAACTTGAGGTAAGGTACGGCGAATGGCGTCTAAAATCTTTTATGGAAATTGATTTGCTGCCGTGAATTTTCCAATAGAGGATGCACGAATTCACAACCGCCATATCAATCATCCTTGTGAAAAGGCACCAGTACCACTTTTTGCCCCTTACAGAAATTGACCCCAACACCCCCCATAAATCTGTTATAATTGTTCACTACGAGTGGTTGGGGAACTGTTACCTTCTCTTTCAATTTCTTATTCCACCGTTGCATGTTTAGTAATGGCTCTACTGAGTCAAAATTTGTTGCCAAAAAAAAAAGACTTGATGTCTTTCCATCGTGCTATCATAATTCCATTGCTGTTGTCGAATTTATAGTCACAAAATCCTCTCGGTTTTTTGTCCATCTCTTTGGCAGACATAGCTGCATTTTGCCGTCCGATTATCTTGAGTTGTTCCCGTTGCCCCATTTGCTTGAGGTCACATAGTAGATTGTGGCTTGATAAAAAGTTATCATAGTCTTAAAAACGTAATTCAGGCCGCTCATTTTGAAAGACTTGTAAAAGCCTGAAAACGCATAACGCATAACGTCTAGGCCCAGCGTCATATTTTGAACACACATAGTTTCATAGTCTTACATAAAGAACAATATGAAATAATCAATTGATTTGTCATGAAAAACTTTCTGTTATCTACAACTAATCATTTACAGAAGCATAATCACTTACCAGTAAAACTCAAAGACAGTAACACTCAGTATTATTTGACGCTGCAAGGGCTAAGAAAAGTATAAACATTCGATAACCCTACTTCGCAGAGCAAAACAACTGTCGACTTGTGGTAGTTCAAATCGACGGGAATTAGTTCTAAAAGACCTATGAAATGAGCAAATTTCACAGTAGTAGCGTCATCTACCTAAAATTGCATTAAGTACGCACTGTCCTCAAGCGAGAACGCTGGCCGCTAATGGGTCAATGACACAATTTTGAAATTTTGTTGGGGGTGAAGACTGCTTTCCTACCATGTCGGCTTTATATACGTTTTTATTTCTATTACGCAGATGACAATTTTCTTCTACGATTCCTGCGGGTGAAGAAATTCAGTTTACCAATGACTCAACAGCTCCTGTTAAAGTATTTAAACTACAGAAAAAGGTTTAAAGAAATAATGTATAATCTAGATTATACCGATCCGAAAATCAACGAGCTGATTTCTAACGGGTAAGAAAAGATATTATGTATGCAATAGTAAAATTTTTTTTGGAATGCTTTTATGCTTGGACATATAATTCTAAGTAATCTTTTAACGTCGAATATATTATACTAATAATTTGCTATATGTGAGTAGCAAGGGAGCTTACGAAAGTATTGAATTGCTGACAATTGTTGTTCTGTTAAATAGTATTCATCAAATTGTGAAATATTACTTAATTGAGAAAGTTTGCATTGGATATAATACAAAAAACTGAATCAAATTCAATGTCTTTTCCATTGGCAGGAAAATTACAACGACTTTGACTAACAGGTATCAAAATTTAGATTTTTGGAGTTTCTTTTATCAATTAATATGGACATTATTATTACTGTTACTTTCTGTTTATTTATTAATTTATGTATTTATTAGGCAGAGAATTTTATTGAACAATATGCTTTTATTTGCAGATTCATCTTTGTAAGTCCATTTAGGGATTCTCAATGTAGAAGAGTAATTATTTATGACATGAGTAAGTATTTAAAACCTATTTTGACACTATTATTATTATTATTATGATACATACAGTTATTCAATAGAATAGATAAGGATTTTGATCAAATTTTAGAACTGTTAATTTTGAACTGTTAGAAGGTGATCATGAATGATTGTTCTGACCGCTGCTGATCCAATCCCAAGAGGAGCCTCAATCTCGGTGTATTTACAACTTTAGACAAAATAGCTGCGTGCTCAAAGTTGTTTAAACTTGTATAGATTAATATCTAAGGACTTTCAGGGTAACCCTCGTGATTTTCCCTGATGCATATATTATGAAAAATCAAGAAAACATAGTTTTTCGAATTCGACAGTATTCTAGATTAAAAAAATTCTTCAGCCTTTTTCGTGCATGCCTATGATATTTTTTTGTCGGTCTATCTGTTGTTCTACATTTTTGTTATTGCTTAAACTTAGTTGCCACTAGATCAGGGTATTCAGAGCATATTTTAATGTAGTTGATTTCACTACTGTTAAGACTGCTAAGTCTTATTTTTTCAGTTTTTTTATCAATTTAACTTGTAGGAAATAATCTCTTATCTGTTTTTTAAATTCGTGATCAGCTTTGTACAAAATTATTTTTATATGTATATATTTATGCTAATGTGAGTTTTTTGCTGTATTATGAATATCATATTATTTTGTTGTATTATACTACTTGCTATGGTGATTTAGGGTTTTAACAGAATAGAAGCAAATAAAAGATGGCTGCAATTAATATTTATCACTTTTGAGAAGTATTAAACGCTTACTGATATGAAACAAATCATATGAAATGACATTTTGTCCAAACTATGTTATATTGAAGGACGAACAATAGCAAATTGGATTGTCCCTGTGAAAATTGAAGCCACATCTCCAGGTTTCGGTCCTGACTCTTCAATCAATTATCAACACGGAAGCTACTGTATTTACTCTATTTACTCAATTTCAGTTTATATTGGACTTTAATTAAAAATATTAATTTCAAGTCTTTGTATGCAATATTTGAAGCTCTATCTATATTTTATTTTATTGTAGGTAAGTTTGACGTAAGCAAGTTCAACGGCGTCGATTTTGCTAGATGTCATATGATCACTTACGAGTCTTTGCTGGACGACGACGAATCTCAAATCTTAGGAGTACATCATTTCGCAGACGTAGAAGGGATTAGTCCTCAATTCTTGACTTTATTCACCATTACTGAATTCGCTTATCTTATTAGATGGGGAGAGGTGAGTGATAAGATTCAATTGATTCATTAAATTTTTCTTCGGACTTATCTAACTGTATAGGTTGAATAATTATCTGAGATGTTATATGAAATATCGAGAATTTTCGTTTCCGACGTTATTGAGAAATATAGACAAATATAATGTTTTTATGTTTAAGATTATCACCATAGTATTCACACACAGTCTTTATCATTAAGGAGAATTCCGACCAAAAAGACCATGAGAATTATTGGAATATAAATAATTTATTAGAATGTAACCTTAAGACCTTTCATGACTCAGCTCGTTCAGACTGACTCTGCGGCCTTCATCAAAGTAAAAGACCGAAACAGTCAAAAGGTTTTATGTAAATTGTGAACAACATAAATGTAGCTTAAATTAAACTGAGGGATGAATCATTTTTGTTGACTAGTACCTATTAATATTTGGTTCAGATAGCGATGAACTGCTATATGTAATTTATTTGCGAAACTCAGATGTCATGTTGCCAAAATAATATACCATTACGTATGATTCCTTCAAATGCCTGTGTTTAGATTTCCGTATAATATAGTAAACTTCGACAGTATTCAATTCAACGGATGTTGATAATTAGAAAGGTGGAATAACAATCAACCAATGCTTTTTCTAGATTACTCGAGGCAGGTAGGACTCTAGTATCATTAATCATTGGAAAATAACTGACCTTCGGCAGATTCCATAACGTTTTTTAGTGCCTATAATTGTTAAACTAGAATGTGTGCAAACGAAGCTGCATTTTGAATACTATCCACTAATTATTAACTTCAACAGACCCATTTTTAGATTTTTATTAAGTGATTTGGATTTTGCGCTGTTGCCTTTCTGGCAAAAAGTCAGATATATCAAATTTGCACACCTTCTTGGTTGGGGTTGTTAATAGGAAACCTGAACAAGATAGTTGACAAACTTGAATCGTTGTGGAGTTTACGAGATTAATTTATTGTAGCGAATGTAACATATGTTATCCAGGACATACTAGAAGAACATAAGATAGATTTAAGCAATTCAAGATTAGTTTATAGTGTTCTAACCTTCATGAGGTTACGAGAAACGAGCGCAAACGAAATTTCCAAATTTGAGTTTTTGTAGGATGTCTTACGATGACTTGAAAAACTTGTGTCACTGATTTATGTTGGTCTGTCTGCCACTGTTTTTGTGTAAATTCTCATTAACAGTGCCGGAAATATGAGGACCATATACTTTTGCCTCGAAGATTTTTTCGTCAGGTATCGAATTTGCTTCAAAAAGCGGAGGAAATAAAATATCATCAATGCGTTATGCCTTTAACGAGTATACATGTTATGAAAGTGACTATTTAATGTCCACACGATCTGAAAATGATATTATATTTGCTAGAGGTGCCAGGTTTGAAATACTGTCAAACTGAAGATGTTCGAATTGACCAAGCACAAAATTATTTAGTTTCATCTTATAGTTTTGGACTGAGTATATCACGTTTTGTGATTCGAATAAATTTTCCTAGCATTTTTAAACAGTATAGAGAACTATTCCAGAAGATCCTCACAAAGGCAAAAGTGTCGATTATCGTGACCTTCATTTATGGAATATCTGCGAAATTTATAAGAATATTTATATATCATGTTTAGCATGTTCTTGCTCTTTGATTATTTTTTATTTTGCAGCAATCATTTCCACTGAGACATAAAGAGATCAACATGATCAACATGCCAACAACGCTGAAGTATGTTTACGATTTCGCAAAGTCCAACATGAGTCAAAAGCTGAGAGATCGATTTATGGTAAGGATATTACTGCCGATGACGTCTAATCTCAAATGACGGTTTCGTCACAAGTGCAAAACTTTTATAGATATAATATTGAAATGGCTCACAAAGATTTTATCACTAGAAGTGAATGTTCACACACACAATCACAAAGATTGGTAGCTTAAGCTTACGAAATATATTTTGAACACTGTGATTCGATATATCTGACAACTGACAACTATAAAGAACGATTTATCATCACTCATCTTCAAGCGACTTAGGAAGGCAGTCCAAGTGTTCGGAACTTGACTTCGTAAGTTGCCAATGGGCAGCGTCACCATACGCGAGGCTTGGAGATGAGTGTTAAAATTCTACTTGGTGTTTATTTTGCATACCTTATAGCCTTATCCCTGCTAATGCTCTGTTACATTTTTCAGTTGCATAATTCCAAAGAGAGTATGCTGAAAAAATTTGATAGGTACTGTCTCCCAAAGGAATATGGCGGTGATATCCCAGCTAAGGAGATGATTGACTTATGGAAAGTCGAACTAGCTACGAAAAGAAAGAGACTACTGTCCTTTGATTGTATGAATCTGTTGAGTGATGAAGGAATCATTTGTAGGAAGAACAGACAGACCCAGGATAGTACGGGGAGCTTGCTAGGAAGCTTTCGGAAGCTAGAGCTGGATTAGATCATTAAAAATCTCAAGATTTGTCGTTCATATGATTATTCAACTGACATGGATGTTAGCATTCCGTTTTGATTTCTCATTTGTATGATAATGTATATCGTACTTCGGACTGAATCAGTGAAATAGTAAAAAAACCTCAATAGGTTAAAATTCATTTAAAAACAAAATGAATTTTACCATTCTATGGGTTCATGCAGACTTGATACAACCATAAGTTTAACACATAACAGTTGAATGACCTAACACTGCCTTGAAGCGGCAACAGATGTCGCTTACGACATATGTCAACAAGGGTGAACTAATTTACAGCCACATCCCTTGTTCTTCGTATACACTTTTAAGGTGTACCGTTATCTGGGTTCATTAACGTCAGAAGTTGACAAAGTTGTCATGTTTGGTTTTCAGCCTAGACTCGTCAGTATATATTTTGTTCGATTTGCATTGGTATCTCAGAACATATGTTGACCACAAAATTTAACGTCAATGATAAAACACGTATCCATAGAAGCCAATTACCAAAAAACCAAATTCATAAGAATATATTCTAATTACATCAAAAACACTATCCAAGCGGATAACTGCAATATTAATTTTTTGGCTACTGCACAGTTTCTTAATTTAAGGATACAATAACGTTAAATTTAGGTTGCATGAAACGAGTATTAATTTTCATAATAGCTATATCTCTGTTCAAACAGTTACATTTGAGATTTATTTTGATAGTTGTCTCTGTGTTGATCAACATTATTTATATAGGAAAAATTACCGATTTATTTAAGTAGTCTTAAGGTAAGATACATCTATGAATTTAGTATTAGGGCATGAAAAAGTGTTTATCAGTTTTGAGGCCGAATATGTTTACCACCTCATCATCACAAGAATAAGTATCATAGGAGTCTAAGACGTATGGCAAAAGGAGAGCCTATTTTATTTTAAGTACATTAATCTAGTACTTCTAGATCTCTCTGTATTATAGTGTTGAATATAGTTTTTCTTCTTATATACTAGTTTGGGATATGACTTGTTGAGTTTATGTTGATATCATGTGAATTGTAGTACGTTAACCAATTGAACTTTGATGTGCACGATTGTATGGAATGTATTAAATAAAGTTTTATTTTCGCCGTTCTTCTTTAGTTTAGACATAAGTGTTTCTTTTCTCTGTCAAGTGATACTCTGTCAGAGAATGTTTTTATGACCCATCACCATATGCAATATTTTGCTTGATTGACTGATCCATGCACACTTTCAAGATAGTTCCTCTTTGACACTCATTATATGCCTTTGAAAAAATTTAAGAAAACGATAGAAATGAAATGATTTCCCCAAACATGCAACTGGAGTACATATACAATAAATAACGGCCTTTTTCTAAAATAAAAAATGCATAATGTAATTTGAGTATTCTAGTAGATATAACTATTATCCTCCCCTATTTCTTCTTGGGATACTATATCGCTTCAAGTTCCTTCTTCTGTACAGAAACACTGGATAGTAAGATCTCTCGGCTGTTTCTAGGTCTATATAACTGTCCTCTTCCTTTTGAGCATTGATGATAGCTGCATTCAGTATCACAATTATAATCAGCAGCCCATGCTGTAAATAAAGTTTGACTATACAGATTTTTTTCCAAATCAAAATGAGATAGGAAAAATAATATTTATTGTTACGGGATATGCAACATTGCAAATTCATTGATTCGATTGATGTGTAAAGGGTTGCAGTCATCTCATAGTATTATTTCCTCGCTTTACGTAAAAGAGCAAATAAAAGAGTGTTTTGGTGTCTGTCGTATTTTTTATGGCTTCGAGCGGTTGAATATAAAATTATTTGGAAACTAATCAACTTTTCGGAATCTGACACAGAAATGAAGCAGAATTCTTGGTCCACAGCATATTCTTCGTCCAATTCCATCAAAATTGTTAAGCTGAATAAAATGGGGTAGATTAGATTGAAGTCCCAAGCAATTCTATCTGCTTGGAAATAGGAAATCGGATCGAAATACGACACTTCTGAGAGGTGCAATTATATTAAAGAAATATAGATGAACTAAATCTTTCATAATCTCTAAAAATCGCAAAATTTCAAAGTTTTCATAAATGTCCATATTCTACAAACGCATTAATTGCTATAAGATTGATAACTGAATCTGAAATACAGATTAAATATACGTGATGCCATTTTTACGATGTTTTTCAAATGTGTGAATATTAATAACAACTAACAAGTACGGATTAATGTAATTTCTAAAACTTATCCCGTGGTTGTCTCTATGATTGATTGTATTTTTCGCTGCATGCTTACTGAAACCTACATTTGTATGAACGAATATCTTTATCAGTATCGCTATCAGTACTGATCTTCAAACATACGTATGTGGTTTCAATTGGTGGCCAGCGGAAAATATAATAACAAGTACGGAGTCAAAATATTATTGACGGTACACATGTTTGTACTTTTTTGAAAATAACTCCGTTTCATCAGAGCCGATTTTGGAGAACTACACAGCACTTTTGTCTTTGTCACAGTAGTAACAGAGTTCCTTAGTTTCATCAAAATCTAAAAAGCACTTTTCGAGTTATAGATGGATCAAGCATTACAGGACAGATAGACAAATAGACAGACCGTCAGAAATAAGTGAAATGATTATTTGTGATGTCATAAAACATCAAGGAAGTATCGCCCATTGGTGTGTGAAATAAAGGGCAACTGATATGCAAACCGACAGACAGGATGTTTAAAAAAACACTCACAACCTAGGGAGCACTTATAAAGATAGTGAAATTTAGTGAATTTCACAAATGTTTAGCCCCGTAAAAGGTATTTCCTAACTGTGTGTGTAACTACAATAATCGGAAACTTTAGAAATATACAAAAATGAGGCATGGACACATCAGAATTTTTGAGCTGCAGAAAAATGTGTATATTTTTTAAATTCTATAATTAAAAAAATAAATACTCACACTTTTCAGATTCATGTTTGACTTGAAGTTGACTCAAACATGTATAAGCAACACTGAAAAATACTTATAATACAAAATTGGTGTACGTAAGAAAGGAGCAGTAGTTTGGTATTAACTATTTGCTGAAAGAGAAATCTTTAGTAATCATTATATAAGTCATAAGTACTAAAATGACATAACTCAGTGGCTTGAATCAGAATCTTTCTTCGCCCCAAATTATGTGTTTACCTCGAATGAATCTGATGTCTTCATTCTTGCCAACCCGTATTTAAATATTTGCTATTCAGTTTACACTTCTAAGAGGTTTCACTAGATAATCGGAATTAGGGGGCATGCATAATGTTTGTTCAGTTTCTTTTCACTTCGTGGACCATTAGCAAGGATAAAATGATCATAATTTTTTCATCTTTATACCTGATTGGTACCTTAAAGCGGTGATGAGCCTAGTAGTGAAATGTATATTATTGGTAAGTTCACAAATATTTTAATACTCTTTGTTTTTTATATTTTTGTAGCGAAATATTAAAGGAAATCATAGCTTCGAGATTTAAAAAAATTGGGTCAAGCAGGTGGAAGCTGCGCTTCATATACAATAAATAAGGACATAGATTTGATTTTGGAACATTTTTCTAGCAAACCGGTATTTAATAAATATCAAACCATGTAAAAAACTGTGTGAGGCTCTAGTCAGATCTGTTCTGAATCATTCGAATGTTAAATACTATCCATGTTTAGACCACTTTACCAAAAATAATCATCTCTCTGCCAAAAAATGAAATCCTTTTCAATAGATAACCAGTTTTTTCTTTCTTATATCTGTTCGTAAATTTTTTGTTATAAATGTCTCATTTTTTGGTTATTATTATCTTCAGGATCACAGACTTTTGGAAGGTTTTGTGTAACTTTTCGCCCAGCCCCAATCGCTGTATGTTTGGTGTGAATATGGTTGGTGTGAGGCCCGAGACTGACATAATGAGGGGAATGATAATGACTTTTTCTTGAATCCAGAGTCGTTTAACTTCTATTGCGAAATCTGTGTATTTAGATATTTATTGGTTTGGATGTGAGAGGGCAAGAGGTGTGTACTTCTTGTCTGCTTTCACTATCGCTCTATGTAAGTTGGTTTACTTGCTTTGAAATAAATGTCTGAGTGTTTGTATTTGTTTTGCGTGAAGTATTTGTATGTCTGTAATTCCCCTGCCTCCTTGATTTCCGTCTGTTATTGTTCTTATTATTAATATTATTATTATTATTTTACAGATATATTTTCTATCGCTATTCGAACATGGATGCTCAGCTGATAAGAAACCGCAGAACAGAGACCCATCCCAAAGTATAAAGACTATATCGCCAGGCATTACTGAAGAGGACGACCTCGAAACCGCTTATAGAACCTATCTGCCTTTGTTCGCCTATCGAAAGCGACAAGCACAACGATTTAACACCAGGAGAGGCTAATGAAGATATTACCAGATACGCGAAGTTGTAAGAATTAAGCTCAATATAATTTCAATAAAAATTGTTACTTGATATTCTGTAGTAATTGTACTGATGACGTTGATGTTATTATGGGAGACAACTCCGTTGAACATTTTCCATTGTAAAGTCTATAGAATAAGGGCAGATCAGCAAGTGGCGTATTCACACAGAAGCCCGACGCCCTTTAAAAAGTTGCGCCCCTTATGGTCGTGTATAGGGGCAGTGGCGTTCAGGGGTACAGGGCCCAAGGGTACAGGGCGAGCTCTGTATTTTGCGCCTCCCTTGTAAATGTAACCTGCCTCTCTAAAAAACCTGAAGATCAGATAACGTCTTTTAGGTTTGGTCTACGTGATGGGACATGAAATGGGTCTAAACATAAATGTCACTAAAACTAAGGTTATGGTTTCCAAACGTCAGCCGAATAATGATGCTACACTGCAAATAAATGGACAAATCATTGAAAGGGTTCCATGTTTCAAATATCTTGGCTGCTACATTACAGAACATCTCGACCCAGATGAACAAGTCAAGTGCAGAATCGATTCAGCTCGCGCAACCTTTCAAAAAATGAGATCGCTCGTCTGCAATGATAATCTAAATTTAAAGCTCCGTCAGAGAATGATCAAGTGCTATATATGGTCTCTTTAGACTCGCCAAAGACAGAGCACAGCTCGCCATTGTGATTGCCGACATCAGGAGGGCCTGATATGGCACTAAAAGAAGAAGAAGGTTCAGAAGAGTCTGCCCCCTCCTAAAAACTTTGCGCCCGATGCCTAGGCTTCCTAGGCTTCAGCTATAATACGCCCTTGAGATCAGCATTTTTTTCCTTGTTCCAGACTGTGAATGTACTTTGTACGGTCAGACTCATATTTTCTGGACTGAGTCTAGAAGGTTGAGATAGTTCTTATGCGAGCAGCAATCTAGAGATGGGTTATCTGAGCCTTGTAGAGTAGCAGTAGCTGTTACGGTGAATACAATTTTGTGGATCAGAATGGAATCCTCAGCTTTTGGGACACCGAAATCACCTAGATCATGCCAGGATGTGCTATTGTTGATTAGATTTTATTTCTTGTTGATGAACAGCGATAAGAGCGTTAAAGGCAATTCAAATTACCCCATTTATTTTTATTTCATGGTTTCAATGCTTTAATTCTCTAGCTGTGAAATATTTCAGTATAAACATGTATCCTAGAGGTTGTTTAGTTGAACATATATAACTAGAATATTCTTGTAAACATTTTTACTATCACAGCCTCTGATATCGATCCCTATGATAAACATTCATGAAAGTATGACAATCTAAGCTTAATGATGCAGAAATAGACCCAGGCTTTCCGTGAGAGAGACATTTCAAAATTGAGAAATCGCTGTTTCTTAGCGAATGAAGTTCTCCCCTTAAGGACGCTACATATTTTGGGCTCCAAACGGTAGCTATCATAATCTTCACACGGAAGTAGGGTAGGGATATGTCAACCCCCCTTCTCATAAATCTGCCACTGCATCACGTCTCGTTAGAAAACCTAATATTTTATGTGTTAAAGGGGAGGTCATGATCCCGTGACTCCCCTTGTATCAGCTTCTGTAATGATGGGTACGAGTTTATACGATATAGCGGAACTTTGAACAATAAAACAAAGCCTTTATCAGACTGGTGCGCAGTTGTTACTTACTTGGCTAATAGATTTAGTGAGCAAGGCATATTAATTTTCACTACGCATAATTATGGAATTTAAGGTGCTATAAGCAACAACTTTAGCACGGATTTGGAGTTAGAATCTAATATTACACTCAATAAAGCACACCTTATATCACAATCAATTATCCAATTCAAGGGGTGTCTCCGATGCTTGAATATAGCTAGATTTCATTGTCCACTATATAATTGACACCCTCAACAAACCTCAAAATGAGTTGAAATTATTTTATGGCAAATTTAAGCTATAACTACAAAGAGATATAATGAATTTTGGCTTTAAAACCATTGGCAGGCGGAAATCGTAAGATATATATTGACACCGATTTTATTTTGAGAAATTGATTTAAGATTATTACTCATACATTGTATTCTTACATACGCTGAGTTATATTTCACGATAAGCCATTTTCCGTTGAAAATAATTATTCATTCCCTCGAAGTATGTGTTATACCGCATACCAAAATGTAACGGATATATGTAGGTAATTGGAAAGGTAAATACATTACTCAGTATGCAAAATCAATATATTAAGCATACCTCCAATCCTAACTTTATTACCTTCTTAAGAAACCGGGTGGGAAATTCAGCTGCACCGGCTCTGATGTTTGTCATACTGAATTCAAACAAGAAGCATTCGTTTGGCAGATAGGAACTCTCATCACTCATGAGTGACAAATGCTCATTCTGTGTGAGGTCTCTGACAAATCCTGACCAATGTTTCAATAGCCACAATCCCCGATGTTTATTAGGGCCTGCTATAAATAATTTGGCCTGCTTGCAGTCATCTCTCTCTCTCCAGCCATACCCTGGTCAGTTACTGTATGCAAATCCGTTTAGGGAACTACTGAGATAATACCCAGCATGGGTTCGAAGCAAATGCATAAGTTCCTAGTCCCAAACATGCTTTCTCTTACTCTTAGATTGGGCCAAAGGCTAGAGGGCGATATTGCTTTTCTGGATCAGAGATAATATGATCCTCTACAGAGATAACGAAAAGGAAAGAAGGTAAGAGAAAAAAAGAAATGAGGAAAGCAAAGCATGGTTGAAGCTATTTGAGTAATTATATTGTGATTGTCGAGGTCTCAATGAAGAGTGTCGTTCGAAACGTACCAGGTGTGTTGGTGATTGTGCGCAATGTCTTTACTTCGAATCTTGTCGATTAAACTTTATCTAGAATGTTCATATAGCAAAGGTTGAACAACTCAACTCCGGACTTTCATTGCCTTGAAAGATTGCGTTTCATCTTTAGGTGAAAGAATTGACAATTTCTAGTCTCTGATAGAGACTGACGTCTTCTCTTGCAGGCAGGGCTGCCATGTTGGTCTGATTTTCCAGATAGGCAAGCTAAATCAAAATTACTCCGATATGGCGTCCAATAAATAAACAACTTTGATAGACTGCATTTAAACATCATGCAAAACGTTGTGAGACTCAAATTCACAAATTTCATTATTGAAACAGATGTGAAATACATTGTATACAAATTCCAAGCAACAGTCACATAGCAATGAGTAGAGTTGCTGAAATGTCACCGTTTACTGCAAAGTGCAATTTAGTTAGCTCATAGATTTTGCTGGGGCAACGGACATCGTGTACAAAAAGTTAGTAAAGGTTTGGTCCAGATATCAAGCCCTGAGGAAGATCGCTGTTACGGATACGGACGATCATCTCATTCGATTTTGTATCCCTTCAAGTTACAAACCTATGAAGTATAATTATTTTCTTCCACCTCGTATGTGTGCAAATTCGAGGTAGTCATCGCCGCCGTCCAGGATTACTCACCATGTTCAAATAACTGTACACCTGAAGTATATATTCTATCCAAACCCAGTTGAGTCAAGTTTTGGTAGTGATATTGTTGTTTCATTGGTAGGGAAAAGAGGACGAGCAAAATGATCGTAAGTACTAATCGCGACGATCTTGTGTCATAGTTGAAATGATCTCATGTATCTCTTCCTGAACTTTATTTGATAAATATTCTGTATTTGTGTTCACGAATGCAATTTTTTTATTGAATTGGTGTGCTTTTTATTCACCTCGCTTTAGGTTTTTTGTGAGTGTAATGATGGTTTTTTCCCCTATCAGGATAACCAATTATTTATTTTAGCGCATGAATGTTGATGTAGATTTGAGAGCTCTAATTTTGTATCCATGATAGGATCTAGTTAGCTAGTAAATATAAATGGAAACGCGTCACTGAATAAAAAGAGTTTTATTTATGAAACTTGGTGTGATTAACAACTCATTTATTTGATTTCAATGAGTTTTAAGTACAAAAATATATCATCTGTATGATGGAAGTGTTTCACTTAGTAAGAGCATCAACAAATCTATATGATTTGCTGGGGTCAGTATTAGAATCAATTTATATTTGATTTTAATGTTAGTTGTAAACCTTAGTGATCATGTCAGAAACCGAAATCTTAAGACGAGTTTGTAATATAACGAAAACATATTTTATTGATATGTACCATAAAACTACCACAGATACCATCGTCTGCAACTATATTTTTAAGGCAAATCAAAATATCAACTAATAACATTCTATTTCTCCAAATGAACTTAATGATGAAAACATATTTGATCCGTGAAAATTAAATTGTGTTTCGCGAGATACCGTCGGTATTCTTGACATTTATTAATTCATTAGATCTAAACAAACAGGGAAGAGTTTTTGTCAATATAACATAATCTTTCGTAGGATCTTGATTTTTGTAACACGTTCTCATTATCTAATCTTGATTTTTTATATTATATAAAAGCAAATTGTCTCGCTATCACATTCAATCAGCAGTGTTATTTCTAAATTTTCTATTTGAATACCAGCTAGTTTCGTTTTATAGTTGTTTTTTTTAACAAAATGTTAACGATGCGTCAAATCGGGTTGGTGTGCTTCATGGTGTTCTTAATACAAGTCACTCTAGCGGCGGATCCACAAACCCTCACTTTAACCACGGAAGTGGTCAATCAACTGAATCCAAGATTCCATTCTGTAGCTGTGGACAGTGTTGTGGTTTCGACAGGTTTCAAAAACTTTAATATGACCGATCCAAAGTTGGTCCAAATGATCAAGAACATGGCTCCTGGCTACTTGAGAATTGGTGGCACGTTAGCCGATAGGATAATATTTTCTGAGGATGGATCAGCATCACCTGGAGAAGGAAATTTTCTATTGACAGGTAAGTAAAGTCTTGCGCTAGATGCACGGCGATGGCCTTCACTCAATGTGTGCATGTATGCATAGTGCATATCATCTTACAATTACTCTTCATTTCACTATCATTTCGTACTGGCTCAAAGGTTTAGTCTTTTTGAGTATTCTTACGACTACTTCGTTGTTTAGGATTATATTCATCGATCGATAACATCCATGCGTAAACGGTATCAAGTCATTTAATTGCTTCCACTTCATCAAAGCATACATGTTAGATAATCTTCCACATCATTCATCCTTTTATACATTTTTTCAGGTGCCCAATGGATCCAAGTAACTAACTTAGCCGATAAAGCGGGACTCAAATACTCTTCGATTTGAACTCTTTCCAAAGGAACTCAGATGGCTCATGGAATGAAGCCAACGCAGAAAGTTTCATAAAATTCAACAACAAGCATAAAATCCCAGTTGATTGGGAACTTGGAAATGAGCCGACTTTCTTTCCTGCCGATCACAGAGTAAACGCCACACAGCTTGGCAAAGACGTGGTGAAACTGAGGGTCGTTTTAAACAAGTACGACATGTACAAGAACTCCATCCTAGTGGGACCTGATCTGATGAGTATTGGTAACCAAAATACTCAAACCTACATGGCACAATACTTGATCCAAGCTGGCCATACTTTGAACGCGATAACTTGGCATTCCTATTATGTCGATGGTACGACAGCTCAACCAAAGGATTTCGTCAACCCTAACATATTGGACCAACTACAAGATGAAGTTAATATTGTCAAACGTATTGCGGGGAAATACGGCAAACCGGCTAGTATTTTTTTCTGGATACCACATTAACATGTTTTTATTATCATCAAGTTCATGGCCATATCATTAATGGGGAAACATATCGAAATTTACGTTTATACACAGATTTGTATGTAGACATCGAAAAAACCTGCCCCATGGAAAGATTTGAGCCATACACTTTTTGCTTGTCGACCAGACACCACTGTTTGAGCTGGGTTTTCGCTATGACCCTGTTTTTTTACGAATTCTGAATGCAAATTAGCAAGTAAATAAGAATTTGCAACTTTATATTTAAATTTATATGCACATTTCTGTATCCTACTTGGACTTGATGAGGATATGTTTGAAGATGACATATTTCAAAATTATTGACCTCTTTTTAGATCTGGTTGGGTGAGACGTCATCAGCTTACAAAGGCGGGGCGCCAAACCTCTCAGATCATTTCACCGGATCATTTTGCTGGATCGACAAATTGGGCCTTCTTGCGAGAGAAAATATCCAAGCTGTGGTGAGACATTCAATCTTCTACGAGAAGGATCACTATACTTTCCTGGACGGCAACTATGATCCAAACCCTGATTGGTGGGTGAGTGTTATCTACCAGAAGCTCGTTGGTAGGAAGACCATTAAATTCACTGCTCCAAGCGATAGGGGTTTGAGACTCTACGCCCAATGTGCCAAAGATTCAAGCTCATTGGTCGTGTTCGGAAGCAACTTGAACACCACTGAACACCAAGTGATCATTGCTGGATTGCCTGATGTCAAACAGATACAAGCCTATGTGATCACGTCTGCCAATGGTACCAGTCTACAAGATACTATTACAAAGAACTTGCTGTTGAATGGAAATCCGCTGCAATTAGGTGCAAATGCAACATTGCCTTCTATAAAACCAACAATACTGGATGCTAGTTCACCTGTGCATCTTCCTCCATTTTCTATCGGATTCTATGTCATACCAAACGTCATTGCTGCGTGTAAATGAAGTGATTTCTGTGTTGCTTGTATCTGATTATTATAATCATTTGTCATATGAATAAATGATGATTTTAATAATGATAGTTTATTTATTTCATTTAATGTAATTTATGTGGATTTCTCTTTGATTCATCTTAAACTTGTAATGGTATCTAACTTTAGAACCGTGTCGGCTGGCTCGGCATTAATGTAAGAATATATTGAAGTTATGAAGACATTGACTCGACAACTTCTAGAAGAAAGGCTAATTTTCAAATAAAAACTTGGTATGCACTTATATGAAAGGATAAAATGTAGTTGATGCGTTTGCGTTGTCGATAAATCCAAAATTACGGATATAATGTTGATGTTGCAACACTAAAAAGCGAAACTGCCGACAAAAACCTAAATTATGGTTATACATTATCTAACTTTCATGTTTGCTTCAGGTATCAAGAATAATTTCCGTTCTCCTATGCATATGTGCTGTCTACTCCAAACCACACAGATATCTTCACGAAAAAGTCTTAGACACAAACAACAACGATCTTCAGCAAGAATCTGAAGATATGTCTACAGCTGACACGATGGCATTTAGACCTCTTTTCGCTTACAGGAAAAAGACAGCACAGAGATATAGAATCAACAGGCGGAGTCGGCCCTCCACCTACAACCAATACTATCCTAGGGGCAGATGGATCGACGTTTACACATAGATTAAAAGCAAATCAATTAACTGAATGTCATATTCACCGTCCTCCTCCCACATTTTTGAGGTTCTCTTACATAGAATTACGTCTAACCATTGATTGGAGACTCTTATCTAATATATTACTCAATGATTTAACTGACATACTGTAATATTTTAATGTAAATGACCGAAAGCGATATTTTTTATTCGGTTAAGATGATGTGAGTTTTTTGCACCATCAAGGTAACCATTCCAGGTCAATTAATGAGGGTTTTAATCTATTTACTACTGAGATTCATTTAATTCGTACGGCCAATCTTAAATCAACTAAAAGATAGCGACTTCAATTTACGATGTGGCAAGAGTTTCTGAATTTGCTCAGCATGCTGTGAAATTAGCATTGAGAAAGTATGCATATTTTATTAACATATTCATATTGAAAAACTATTTTAACGTATGGCTCCAGGTTCGCGGGCTTTTCATATGCCAATAGACCCTAAAAACTTTATGAAAGTTGTTTTTTGAGTGTTTGTTAGCAAATGAATGAACAGCTATTTTAATATGCCTTTTGCAATGATTTGTAGAAAAATCGACCATTTTAGATGAAAGAGGTCTAATTTTTATTTCTGTATCGCTCTAGATACATAACTGTGTGACATCATTAACTTGCAAAATTTAGTGAATGTCACTCAAACTCAATAGTTTATAATTATTTTTAGGATACGTAATATTATGATAGTATAATATTATGTTCAAAATACCTTTTTATCTAAATCTATTTATTTTTTGTATCTTAGGTTAACTAAGTTGGGCTTATCTTAATCAATAAAAAAAAAGAAAACTGTTAATATAACGTGAATGAATGATGATGATGATTTTATTTTATTTTTTAAGAGTCGGATCTGTAAATTCCGACACTTGGCTTCTAGTACTAACGTTTCGTATAGACAAAACGGATCGCAATGTGGTCACCTCGAAGGTGATGTACTACACCGACATTCCTTTTTTTTGAAGATACTGTAGTAGATATCTGGAGGTCTATTTATCGTTGGTCTCGGCAATCCAAGGTACCCTAAGACGTAAATGGTCAGCGCCACTGAAACCTACCCTTGATGTACGTTAAAACACGTGTTGATAACAGGACACGTGTAAAATGGTTCGCGTCGTGAAGAGGGGCGGATTTTAAAACAGGGCCTGTGCGCAGGTGACTTTCCCTGCAATTATTCTTTTTTATACTGCTCACTCAATTAATAAAAAAACTCGTGCAACCTTTATCAAAGCGAAAAATCCATGAATATTCGAACGGAATTTGATTGACAGAAAGTACGTTGCGTCTTTAATCAACCTTATTCATTATGTTTGTATTTTTTACATCAGAATAAGAGGCAGAGTCAGCCGAAACGTTTTTTTCAATAACACAGCCACAAAAAATTGTAGCCTGGCGATCAGATGTTTTCTATATATTTTTTGAAGATTTTCATCGCTTTTACCATAGGGCACCATTTATTTTTTTTGGTCGCTGGTCATTTGAAAGTCAAACTAAGAGGAGTTGGTTGAAAAGACACATACAAAAGTACCAACTTTTTTTTCGAATCTGGTGGTTAGACTCTTTTTCTATGTTTTTGGGATCGCCAATTACAAATCCGAGGTGTTATTTACAAAATTCAAGAAGGCTTATCCCAGACGGCGGGCGAGATTCCTTAACATCGACTTGTCGCGACTAAATTTTGTATGTGGGTTCAGGGTTCAACAATCTCTTTTTGGTTTGACCTTCAAATAACCTTGAATCTAACGTGACTGAGCTCAACCAACCTCTGCATCGGAATTGGCGACTCCGAAAACCCCTGAGCTTCTAGGTGTTATTTTAACACTGAATCTTGACTTGTGGTAAAAGCGATGAAAAGACTCAAATATTGGGTTTCCGGACCTCGAATGCTGTGTAATTGGCCAGCCCCAACCGGATGGATCATGAAGAAAACTACATGAATTTATGAAGTTTTATATTTCCCTTTGCTTTATTGTATATCGTACATTATTTGAATACACTTGCCTGCACAGTTATTTAGCAAAAATACTGACTTCAGATCATGAGATTACTATACAAATCATGACTCTATACAAAGTATAAAAATAATATTAAAAACATAATCACAGCTCCATAGAAGAGGTTTCAAGATAGGTAACATGTTCAGCATTTGTTCTTAGTGCGTATGAAGGCTTCGAGGTGAAAGGCAGTATCTAAGAAGAATCTATTTTCGGTATGGTCAACCAGTAAGTTGAGACATGGTGTTATCCTATTCTTCGTCACAGATATATCCAAGAAAGCTAGAAGTGCTTCGACTTGAGATGGTTTAGGTGGTTCGGTTTCAAAGTTGCCTGCGAAAATTAATAACAAATAAATGTAGAACAAATCATACTGTAATTAGTCAAATTATTCATTTCATAACTAGTAACAAAAACAGCAATTGTTGATGTTAGAGTTTTTTGTTATTTTAGTATCTATGCATGAGCATTTGGCTAAACTGTGACCTTCAGTGTAAATATGATGAATATTGATGGAACACTGCGTTGAACAATAAAGCTTTTTTGAACGATTGTCTATCAGTTTTATTTTACCATTTCAAATATTTGAGTTAGACTTACCTAACAATGCTATTGCTAAGATATTTTCATCAGGATTCTGAGACTCTGTTTTGTTATGCCAACCCCTTCCTTCATACACTCTACCATCACCGCCAACCAGAAAGTTGTAAACAATATCAGATCTATTCAATGTGCCCATGTGCTCCCTCTGTAAATCTGGAAAAATAATACTGTAAATCAACAAAGGCGGTATAAATCGTTGATCGCGAAGCTGTTCGTAATTCATAAGCATTGTAGTATCTGGGGCTTAATATAATCTCAAAAACACTAAAACTAAAGCTAGAAGCTTAAATATTTAAATGTCTTGCAAAAACAAAATTGAATCTAATTGAATACTTTCTGGGTTAGGGAAATCTGATCTTACCTTGAATCATCCTCAAACAGTCCGCATCAGTCTCACAAGATGGTGTGTTGGTCTGTGAAAGCCGTATTCGGCTGACCGGTAGTGTTAGTTTCGAAATATTGGCGCTAGGCGGCTCTGCATTCCAATACCTTCTCCGTACTAGATAGAAACTTTCCCTTATTGGTTCTTCATCACCTGAAAACTTTTTAATAGAATGCCCTTTTCAAAACAGCTAACGGGCGTTTGATCGAGTGCAAGATCCGAAAGAACATACTGATTTCAAATAATATTTGGAATTTTTTCATTTGATTCTTCTATCTTAGATTTTTTGTTCTACATCAATTTTTTCAAGGACTGGTATAGATTGATTTTACTGTATATCAAGTATAAACTAAGGAGCTTTATTACCTTCTTCAATCAAAAGATATATGCCAGCACAAAATCCAACAATCAAGACCAATGCCAGGCATGCTGTCCAAATTTTGTCGAAACAGAGATGATTAGGAAATTGGCTTCGTGATACACTTGTCGTGGCTAGTAAGGGAGTCGATTCTTGCAGCTCCATCTTAAGGTATCAGCACCCAGATCACATCCTTTTTCATCCTTGAAGGGGAAGTGCAAAATGACACATGTATTGGAGTTCTGTTCTACCATTTTGCACAATTTTATTTTAACGATCAAATATTTTCACCAAGTAAGACGATCTAAAATCAACAAGCTTCTCCTCTTTGTCTGTCTCTCTACATGAATGCAGTTTTGTGATTGGGAGTGATGCCAATCAATTTTAAGGAAAAAATAACGTATGACTTTTCTGTTTACTGCGTATTTCGGCCAAAATATCACTTGCTTCATTTTCTATCATAAATTGTCTTTTTTTGGATGAGGAGATAATCAATTAATATATTATTGCAATTGGATTTGTAAAATTCAATTACGCTTGTGCAAAAAACAATAATAGATCTGGTCAAAAAACCTGTAACCTCAACTTAAATGTTTCTGATTGAAATGAAGATATAACAATAAAAAACTATTCACAGTTTCAAGCATTAAGGATTTCATAGAATACAAAACTATGCTTTTTTAACGACGAATTTTGACTCTCTTATTTGAACGGTTTGTAGGAAGAACTATGATAAAAGGCTAGAATACAGATAATGAGTTTGCATTGTTGATATTTCCCAAATGATGGACATAGTGCAACGTTACATCAAGTCGCAATGTTTTAAATCAAAATGACATCAATTTAATTTATTTATTTTATTTTTACTAATTGATTTACTCGATATAATGAGATACATATGCTTTTGATTTTAAAAGTTGCCGCAATTGTTATCGTTAATAAAACTAATAATAACGAGGCTATAATCACTTGTTAGTTTAAGAGCTCGATACTGGTATCAAATGATGTATGGAAAACAAATATATCGCGGCTTCAGATATACCGGGTTATTCACGTTATTCGACACGAAGCATTATGGTTAAAGTATCTGATTAAAAAAAATCTGATGGATAGGGACCCATTAAGGCTACATTTTAAAAATATTTTCATGTTATACAGGGTGTCCCCAAAACACGAAACGTATCAAAGTTGTATTTTTTCCAATGGAACACCCTGTATATTATTTCATTTTTGGTTTGGTACGATCAAAATTAAGGTAAGTTTGATTATGGTTTAATGCACCTAAGCCTTATGGTTTTTGAAATACCGTTAATTTTGCGAAAATATAGTATCCATTTCAATGCTCAATTTCTCAGCTGGTGTTTTCTTTTTTTTAACAAATTAATGCTCAATTCTTCCAATTGAATGAGTTTTATTTCGCACTTGTGAAATTTTTCTAACTTACACAGTGTCTAAGAATTATGGTTAAATAATCACTACCTTTAAACGGTAATAACATGTTTAATTTAGGTGGAATGCCCTGTAACTTATGTCAACACAGATGTAGAATTTAATTGTCTATCGAATATTATTATACGTTCCTAACTCTTCACGTTTCCAAGTAATGCGAAGTCTTGATTATGTAAACTGATTTTACAAAAGTTATTATTTATCAAGTCACCTATGGTGTTTTGACAAATGCCTCCTGGCATCACGAGTTTACGCTGAAAGATTTCCTAACAGACAACATCCAAATAAGGCAGTATTCGAGAGACTGTTAACACAATTTAGACAAACTGGAGGTGTTCAGTATGAAAAACCCATTAAAAGGAAACAAATACATCGAAATGAAATCATCGATACAAAAATATCGAATATCCGATACATCAACTGAACATCTCTATTATAATTCTGTCTTGGGTATCTATTCGGTGCATGTGTGCATAGACTATTGAGGAAGTAAAAATGGATTCTGTGTTTTGTGACTTTTATTGTTAGTGAGTTATTATAGTAAATAATTTATAGTAATGTTTGCATCTCGTATGATGTATGGTTATCTAACCATACACACTATGAACACATCTTTATAAATAAATATCTAAAAATAAACTAACCTGTATATTATTACATGTAAAAGTGATTTTCAAACCCACAGTTAACATGAGTATAAATCAGTACCACTAATCAACTAAAACCGATTACTAGTACCGTGAACTGTCATACACCGTACTAAACCGATTTTAGGTTGATAGAGAGTATTTGATAACAGGCACTCGCGCAACACTCGCGTTAAAGTTCAAGGTCAGTCGCCTAACCTATATTCGTGTACTCGCCACTTGGTTGAGATGCCTGCAATGTTGACTGAATAATGGCTTCCTTTGTTAAACTCGAGGAATTTGTTTTTTCATGTTGTTCATGAGTCATCGAAATTAAACGCATCAATAAGGAATATTAGATATACTGCCCGCACAAATTAATGAATAATTGTATACTGGGTTCAGGGTCTGACTCTATTTTGTCGGCAGCATGAAAATTGTTGTTATAAAGGCGCTTTTGGTGTGATATACTAGTTCGAAAAGATGGCTGCGGTTTTGATAAAACTGTTAGAAAAGATCATAAAAATCAATTTGCAAATTAGCATAATCATTTCGCGTTTATGCTTGGTAATGCATCTTTATATTTGAAAAGTTGTTTGATGGCATTCCACGAATTTTGATTTTTGCAACTTCGCCGTTAAAGTTTTTCTGAACTGTTAATCGTGGAGACTATTAAAAATTATGCGAATTTCATAAAGTGTATGATTCTGAATTTGGAATCTGATTTTTAACAGACGAACTTACCGCAATTTCATGTATATTAAATTTAATAATGAATATAACTATATCCTGTTTTGCTATCCCTATTTTGTTATTCGGTTTGTGTACGGATTTGTAAGCAGTGATACCTACAACCCTATATTCTGAAATTTTAGAACGATTCAATTAATTCTATAAGATACGTAGAATATGACTGTAGCTCGATCAATCTATATAAATCACCGTAATTTTATTTATATATCAATTATTATATACAGTGAGTCGAGAAGAATACACCATACTCCAGGAGTGTATTCTATAAATGAAAATAATCTAGTGATGTAAAGTCGTAATTATTTGTCACATGGATATTGGAAAAAAATAAAACTGTCCAATGTTACTGAGCATATTATTATTTATTAAAATACAAAAATATAAAATTTTGTAGTATCTATAAATCTTAAATGAGGAACATCAAAAGCAAAGCATGTTTAAAAAAAATACCAATATTCGGACTCCAAGTACAAACGACAGGAAAACCTAGAAAAGCTAATGGCTAAGAAAATAGATTGCTTCATTGAAGTATATTAAATTCATCCAATATGTGTGTACCGAGAAACTAGAGCATCGTTTATTGACTGTTAACTAAAATCATATGCGTTTGATTTGCTTATGTTCCGGATCAAGGGTTAATTATAGAATACGTTTTAGATGTTATATCACTGCAAAAAATCCAAGCCTTCATCCGATGATAAGCAAGCTTTTATATTGCACAAAGAATGTAATATTTGGAGAGGAATGACAAAGAATATGCCTTTACAGATTGATTGTCAAAACTACAATCATCTCCAAACGACACGCACGGTGGCGCTGCCTATTGGCATACTAATAGCAGGTCTTATGCATAGAGAACAGACACTCACATTTATATATAACTGAAAGGGGACTTAGATAATTTAGGTCAGGAGTCTGGCTTCATGCCGTCCGGTGAAGTTTTAAAAAATAATTTGATTGTCACTCACTGCCTCGTAAGCCCTTTTCCGCAGAGAACTCTCCAAGTGCCGGAAACTATACATATTAACCTCCATTAAAAAGAAATCAATCCAGGAAAACTTTTCTTAGAAAATAATGGTAAATCTCACTATCATGACTACCCTTGGCTATTTTGTCATTCTCGCATTATGTTCCGGATAGGCATGAGGCTGACCCTCTTCAGCACATTGTGGATTGCTGTTCAGGCTGCGCAAATTTCTTTGTCAATCCATTTTTTGAGCTCAATGTACGGCCATGTAAGTAGTGATTTCTTCTTGTTGCTAATGGTAAAACATATTACTGCTGTTCTATGTTCCATAATAATTTTGATACGGGCTTTTTTCGATCGATATGTACGGTTACATTTCTTATATGGGAAACAAAGCGTCCTGTTCAACTTTAGGTCTTGGTGAGTACCACGCATAGATATCATATTATTTAGTGGTTTTCTCCATAAAGATCGAGTCAAATCCAGCATTAAGTAGCCTGTATAGCATGTAACTTAGACATGGTACAGACATACAACATCATATTTATATGGAAGCTGCCATAATTCAATCAATTCAATGTGAGAAACCATCCATGTTTAGGTATATGACACACAAGCGTCAGTCATTGCAATCATAAGGTTTTTTATTTGATACTTTCCATTTTTGCCAGTGATGAAAAAAGTGATGTGTGAGAATGCAATAAAAAAATGGTTTTTCTACCTTCAATAAAATGATCCGTGAATTTTCAACCCTGCAAAAGCAGTAGATCTGGCAGCACTGGACTCGTCGCCTGCCCTCTTGATCCCGGCGAACACATTCATGCTGTCATGTGAATAATCTAATCATATAATATGTGTACGAAAATGAGCTTCATGAGCAAGTATAGTAGCATACTGTAGCTTATATATTATTTATTAAATAATGGTTTGCGATATTATCATTCACAAATCGATGAAGATTAAGTGTAGCCAACTTATAATCTTTTGGAGATTGGTGAAACATGATGAAGTATGGAGATAACCATAGAATAAGTTCAAGGATTTCCATTAACCACTGCTTTATATTTTATGTTGTAGGAAGAATAGTGGAACAATGTTCATTTTCTTCTATTTGATGCTGAATCTACCAGTAGTAATAACATTTGTAGTTGCTGGTACGGATATTTTTCTATCAACTTTTCCAAATTTAGCATCGTTTATTGACACTCTGGCGATATTTGTGTCTACGCATGTTATACTGGAGAAACTGAAAAATCTCAACCATGGATTCCGGAGAATGGCTGGTACTTTTAATGCTGCTATCCTGCCAGTACATGGTTACATATATGCTACTGACATAAGAAATTTTGGTAAATAATATTATTTGAAGTATATCTCGCAGTCTGGGAACTAAAACGTCATTGTACAAATGCAGTCATTCAGACAGGATTTGAATGTAAATTGCCAGTGTTCATGTATCATTTTTCATCATCATGCAATGGTCTGATATGAGCTTTGTACAGTAGTAGTAGTAGCTGTTCTGGTGAATACAATTTTCCGTATCGGAAAAAAAACGCCCAGCATCTGGGACGCCGACTCAGCAAGGCTGGCAACATCTTGATGTAACATGACTCAAGTACCGCGTGTCTCTCCATCTCCACGGTTGGTATATCAGCATGAGACTCTCTTGTCAGAGTTGCTGTCTCAGTCTTGTATGCGTTAAATTGGACTCCATTCGTAGATCCTCGTTCGACAGTCAAAAGGGTGCTGTCATCTGCGAAGCTGTATTGGATTGGATGTCATTTCCAGCAGTTCGTTGATGTACAGCAAGGCAAGGAATAAAATAGCGTGCCTTTCTGCGTTTATACTAGTTGGCTCATATCCATGTTATAATTTTTTTCCAGTTTGGAATTCTTTATTTTATTGGTCACATAAAATATCCTTAACTTCTTTTTCTGTAGGTAAAGATTACAAAACGATCTCCTATAATCTGGAAAGACATAACAGCTTTCATGGAATGTTGGCTATTTTGCCTATTACATTGGCTATAGAAAATGTTTTGATTGTCGCATCTTTATGTGCTTCGCACGAATTGAAAGCTGATGATATCAGAACCTACTGCATGTATCTGGATATGTTCACCTCAATAGTAAGTATTTCAGTAATACTATACTCGGTGATAGTTCTTGATTATGATGATAATTAATTAATCCGGACGATAACTAAAATCATATACAACCATTGAACAATAAACTTTACTAACATTTCGACTGCCTCGGCGGCTGGATTATTATATATAGTAGTAGTGATAGTAATTGAGAGGCAAAGCTCTCTTCCCTGTCAAACTCTGCTGTGCCGAACACCTCAGCCTCAAGACCGCTGTATACGAAATACTCACCAAGGAAGTGGAACGAGGTCTCGTCCTCCTCCCAGAACTTCTGACAGATTGGGTCTTTGTCCACTCTTACGAGTGTCAGGTGCCTCTCTCCAACCATGCTTTCGCAAGTTTGTTATACGCCCAAGGATCTAGAGCATTACTGACCTCTGATGATACCCAGCAAGGGTTCGGGGCCAATGCATGTACCCCTTGTTCTCATCCTTGCCAGGCAGTCTACTTTTTCGTTGCCTGGCACTCCTGACTCTTATTTTTCCTCCCGTCCACCCTTCCCTACAGGGAAGAGCAAGTGAGAATCTCCAATCGAACCTTTGCTTAACGTTGGCCCTTGCTACCCTGAGTGGGGAGGTTGTTTTTCGCCACCTCCTCAATCCTAGTGTGGTCCACCAACGGGGCTGATGCAGTCTACGAAGCCCCGCCATAGCGCCTTGCTTGATCCAGACGTTCAGAGGCGGTGGGCCTAAGAGAACATTCAGGGCTGACGGAGTGGTTCTCCTTACTCCCGTAATCCCCAGCGCTGCCATTCTTTGAATCTTGGTCAGCTTGCTGACTACCGTGGCTCTTTGGGTTCAGGTCCACCAAACCAAGCAGCCGTAATGATTATATATAAGTACATACAGATTTGAGAACAAAACTATGCTTTGGGATCTCGTCTAGCGCATTGGGGAGTTACACGCATTTCTGTTTCAGTGCAATGTTTTCATCATCACCATTTCAGCAGAAAGAGCAACTAAAGCGGGTTTCGAAATAGTGTCAACATTATACGGCCTTCAACACAAAATCGACGCTTTTAACTGCCAGCACAACAACTATGAGATAGTGAAAGGAGAAATCATGAACACCATCAAGTTGATCGCAAACAATCATCCAGTTTTCACAGCTGCTGGGATATTCAACATCAACGCTAAGCTACTCTTGTCGTTGCTTAGTATTATCGCTACTTATATTATAGTTGTTGTTCAGTTGAATGATGTACGTATTCGAAAGGTAACATCATAGTGAACCACGAGCATCTTTAGTGGTATATCCATACAACCGATCATCCGTTCCTGTTCGTTATATTACGATCTACCGGTAGCGACCAAGCACCAGATACCATATCGGCTTAGTAACTACATAATGTTTTTACCTTTCCAATTCTATTGTGTGTATATTAACATCCAGTATGTTATGGCAATTCAAGCGTTAATTATGTGAATGACCTCATTATCATTGATATGTACACCCCATAATCTTCGTGATCTGACAGCAGATATCAAAGTGACATCACATCAACATTATCTTTTTCATCATCGTCGAACATTCCCCACAACATGATCTTCTGAAATAGCTACAATGAAATTGGCGATGCAAAATTATCAGTTTAAGATAGCAAAATCTCGATGGCTCTATCAACACTGCAATGTATACTGCTCACGTTTGGCATATTAGGAGGAGTTCATCTACTCGTTTCTATCCTGCAAGACCTAGAGAAGGATAGTGGTAACTGCAAGGACGTCATGAGAGATATAGCCAGGCAAGCGTTCATGCAAAACAACCTGATGAGGTCTGGAAAAGCACAAGTTTATTATCATTAGCATTGAAACCTTGTAAGCTAATAAAACACTTTCATATCAAACCTTTCTTTATTTGCTATCTAAACAAATCGTATTGGAAGCGATTTGCAACACTTTTCACTGCATCCTTAGATCGCCTTTCTAGTGATTTTTGTACGTATGGTTTTTGGTGGCAATAGAAGAAAAATCTATAGATGAAAGTTCAATAGCTGGTAGCATCAATGACACCTCTATTCAGTCGCCTACCGTGGAAAGTTACATAAATTTGCGTATCATCGCTATAAATTCTGCCGTGGGTGGCTGCATTCTGTATCCCGGATTTCAATCCATCACGCTTAAATGAGCTATTGACGTCGCTGCTACGACCATTCAAATTTTCTCTAATTTATGAGATTGATAGAAACGCATACTGGTACACCTGCTCTTATCAACCGAGTATGCATTCGGTGATTTGTGGACGGCATTTGGCAGACGCATTGTGTCTTTGTGTTTCGGAAGCCTAGAAACTACACAGCTTCAACAGTCGCCCAACTACTTCCTTAATATTCGACATGTGTTTTGCTAAGTACGTTAGCATCTTCGTGGAAGATTTAAACTAATTGGTTATGTCTTAGACACCTTTTGTTGACCATTCTACAATGATGAGGGTTAATGTTTGGTCTTTGTTAGGAGTAAAATCAGTCAATCACGTCATCTTCAAGAGGCTAGGGCAAACAGCAGGCTGTGATAGAAAGGACCTTGTCCTTATTTATTATATTGCAAATACACGTGCCTTATTGTTTTCCCTAAGCCATTTGAAGTTTACAATACTACGTTCTAATTTAGAGTTGTTTAGATCTTGATGTTTATTAAATATGTGTTCTGCCACACCAGACTTTTCTATAATACGGTAATTTAAATGCGTTTTTTGAATCTAGTCCTAATAGATGCTCTAGTTTGTTTTATGTTATATTTGTTAACACAGTTAATTTTATTTCTCAACCCATTAAGCTTCTGAACCTGGTCTCTTTTCGACCAGATAGATACAGAATCGGACAACGTTGCCACATTTCGTAATAACATCAAAAGTGGTGTACATTTACTTTGGATTTTTGCTGTAAATAGACAAAGGGAAAACTTAGACATTCATTTTCTGAATAAATGTGCTGTGGTATTGCAGATTTGTTGCATTATCAGTGTATTATAATAATAGAAAGCTTGATGCAAATCTATGGAAGGTGGGAAGGACGACCATAAGTCTGTGGCAGCTTCAAGTTCAATTTTTTTCTCAATATCAGGATAAATTTCGGAAATACAAACCGATTGACTCGACAGGTAAATGGCAATGATGGCTACCGTTGTAAAAAAGGATTCAATTTGCACGTTCGGCATTGATGTTAGTTTCTTTGGTCAGCATCCATTATCGTCGAATAATGGCACAAAAAAACCCGTGAACGATGACTAAACGTTTCCTGTATTCCGGCAGGCAATCCGGCGAGTGGCAAGCAAGACCGCTGAATGAGTTCCCAATTAGCGCAGAACACAAATAGTGCAGTCAATTAATGCTCTTAATTGCATTTGTGAGAAAATGCAACCTATATATTTTTGAATTTACTTAACGTGTCGTACAACCTCCCCAAATTCATTGAAATCGGTGCTGAATATCAAGAATACCAAGCGGTTACAAAAACAGCTACGGATAAACCAACAGTCAGACCGACAGATAGGCGACGAAAACGTTAGCCATCCTAGCAAAAATCAGTTGCACATACAGTAAAAGGTACAAACTGAAATACATTCGGGATCCAAGACGAAACCATAAACTGAAGCTGAAGAAAATATATTCAGCTGTAGGTATGATGGGTATTTAGTATAGTTTACCTTGCCCTTTATTGTGGACAAGCCCAATATTTTTGACTAAGTTGTTTCCACGGTCCCACGGTTACACTCATATGTGGATGTTATGAGTATATGTGCTTATTTAATTGCACATTCATTTGGTTCTCATGAGGCCAAGTAGCAGAAACTGGTAACGCTCGGATTTCCATTCCTTTGTTCAGTGCTTGGATGGATTGGTTCAATTCACCGAAGCTGAGAATGACCCAATGGGTGCGTTCCCTCCGAGTCGAGCACACCTGAACTTCAACGCCTTTGTGGGTGGTTTATTATTATACTAATGAGTAAGACTACATAATGTCAGAAAAACGTATCATTCAGAAACGTTCGCAATCCTTTCCTATTCGTGGGAAGTAATATGCTTTTTCAATAAGCTAATCCCCAAGCTACTGGAGTAAAGCACCACCAATCAGCAAGGGCGATCGGCGGCGTGTTGTGGAACTTTTGTTTCTGAATGTATCCAATTTAAGGAGGAAAGTAATTAGCCGCACGTCTGGCCTGGGAGATGGCGTGACTCACGGAATCCTTTCACCAACAGGATGATCGATAAAAATGTGTTTGTCGTTGGAATTGAATAAGCGCGGAGAAACCCATTAAGTTTTAATTATCACTCAGGCTTAACTCTGGCCGACACCTTTTTTCCTCCTTTTCGGTCTTGGGGCCGGAATATCTGCAATATTGCTTTTAGGTTGCAGTCATTGGGGATGGTGAATGGGACACTCGCAAAGGATTATAGGCCAAGACTAGTGGTTATTGGAATGTATTTTCTTCTTATCCATGTACGAATCTCCACCATTTCACGATAAATTATTATTTTTTTTGTATCTCGGTCTTCCTAAAAGAATACGAGGAACTTTAACAACGTCGTTGTCCTCAAAGAAAATGCAGCATGTTCGTTACTACAGATTACACAATAATTATATACAAATTGGTTTCTAGACTGGGACTTAATGATTTATTAGGGAAAATGATACACGTATCGTTTTATACAGTTAGTATGTGAGGATATACGCATCTGATTTTCTTCAAAAACTTTCTATTGGAATATTATTTTGTACTTTTCGTTACCCAAATAGGTCAGTTTTGGAATAATGGTGGATGTGCAGCATATAGAAAATGTGACACATTCACCATAAATTGAAGTGGATTTGCCTCTCGGATGCAAAGAACAACAAGCACCCGATGGAAAACGAACTGAAAATCCCTAAATAAATCAAATAAATGTTTTTGAGGTTACGCTTCTTAGTTTCTAAATAAGTTCTGCGTTTTGGTGACCGCTCAATAGCAGTAAACGCTGAACCGATTGTGATGATACGAGGAAGCGATATCTTGTGTTTATAGGAGATACTGTTGTAATTATTGAATATAAGATTAGAAGAGAATCAAAACGTGAAACATAAATCCTTAAGACAGTGTTATTGAGGAAGTAGATGTTGAATGTTAAGCTCTTAAAATCAATTCATTATAAGCTTTCGTCAATATGTCGAGGTTTTTTCCAGCTGACGGTTTCACAAGACGGCTGAAGTAACTTTCTCCTGACTAAAAAAGTCGGCTCTACAAGTGACTCCATTTGCAAGCATTAACCTCTCCCACTGACATTTAGTTCATATTAGGTCGAGAACGAGCTCCGTCCGTGATATATCGAGTCAAGTAGAAAGTTACTGGCTTTTAATGCATTTTTAACGTTATTGCTGTCTTACTGACTAATGAAGCTATTAAGCGGGTGCATAGTCGAGAAAGGCGTGCCCTACTATTTCTTGGCTCCCTGGCTCTTTACAAATGTATACGGGTGCTGGCAACGGGCGAGCACCGACTCATTTTTCATTGAAGAGGGTGCGAGTCTACGCTGCTTTTGTGTAAGGGATTATTGTGGAAATTGTTAGCAAATGGTGTCTTCAAGTCAGTGAGACTGGCGCTGTTTACTTCATTATTAAATCTCACGCTTATGCGGCTGATCATGGATACTGTTGAGGGAGTGAAAGCTGGGAACTTTTGATGGAATCAGCTATAGAATGCATAAAAAACCTTAATCCACGATGAAGTATGTCATTGGAGAAATATTCGCATGTGTATTGAACCGAAAAATACAAAAAAAAACAACATATCGTGTCTAAGCATTCAGTATTCATTCCGGATCTGAAAATGATCTGTATCAGTTGCATTATAAGCCCGACAAAAGAATGAAAAATTCATGTCTGTTTTCCAATGAAACAGAATATGTCAAATTATGGAAGGACTACTTCTCTCCTTCGGTCTAGCTGGCGTAAAATATTTATGAACTGTTCAGAAATCAAACCGCAAGATGTGGATTCTCTCGGAGAAGATCCCAGTAACGAGCCTCAAGGGAGGAACTGCCAAAGATAGAGTGTTGGAGATTTATGAATTTTTTTGCTGTCTCCATTTTATTTGTAGAGCAAATAACTTTTACAGTATCGCACTCAGGAGCATGATGCCAATTGGATCTATAAACAGGTAGGAAGTAAATACACACAATCATGCACTACCCATTGACAGGGGACAGGGCCGTATCTAGCTCACAGCTCCGCAGTGGTATCTGTATCTGGTATTTTTTATAAGTAACTCACAATAACATACTATAATAATAACAAAGTGCCAAAGTCAAAAAACATTGTTGTTTGAAACTTGTAGACAAGGTGGATTTATCAAAAGTTTGATTTCGGACTTCCAATTGATTTCAGTTCACCTGAAGACGATTGAAGATAGCACATCAATCGAAACGTCGTGATACTCAAAATTTTATAGACAATGGAAGTCCGAAATCAAACTTTTGATCAAAAAACATCAATTATCTCAGCTCGATAATAAAAAATTAGAATGAATCTCAGTTCATTTGGCTGTACGGTAGGAAGTAAATACACACAAGGTAGGAAGTAAATACACACAATCATGCACTACCCGTATGACAGGGACAGGGCCGTATCTAGCTCACAGCTCCGCGGTGGTATCTGTATCTGGTATTCTTTATAAGTAACTCACAATAACATACTATAATAATAACGAAGCGCCAAAGTCAAAAAACATTGTTGTTTGAAACTTGTAGACAAGGTGGATTTATCAAAAGTTTGATTTCGGACTTCCAATTGATTTCAGTTCACCTGAAGATGATTGAAGATAGCACATCAATCGAAACGTCGTGATACTAAAAATTTTATAGATAATGTAAGTCCGAAATCAAACTTTTGATCAAAAAACATTAATTATCTCAGCTCAATAATAAATAATTAGAATGAATCTCAGTTCGTTTGGCTGTACGGTAACTGCTTTGTATGAGGATGACACTGATGGTTAAAATATTTAAAATGAATCTCAGGGCTTCTAATCGTTCCGGATCCATAATCGTTATGTGCCTCAAGATGATTTGCAAGACTGAAAGCAAGAGCTAGAAGAGATCCTGTTTTATACGAATTAATGCACCTGATATTACAAAGGGTGCCCATCTTTCAGAAGATTGAAGAAATCGTATGATTTGTCCATATTCTATAAATTCTATTACGGTAAATCTCATAACAAGCTTTCTAGCATAATAACTCTGAGAGCCATCAATGAAATGAGGACTACAACTGTCCCATTGACTTTCACTAGACCAAACTCAACAGCCCTAACAAGGCTCTTCCAAAAGTTATCCTTTTGGACTTCAGCGTTATGGAATGAGTTACATCGGAGGTATTATAGCAATAGCTACAGTTTACAGTATTATGAGGTAAATGTGGATGAAGACTTTCCTCTCACAACGCTTCTAGACCACGACAGGATTTCTGTCTTTGTCAGAAATTATCTACATAACTAACTTCCAAATATTTGTTTGAATAACTTCATCTGCAAGAAAAATAACGACAAAATACCGAACATAGGCGATGCAGAGTTCCAACTCGAAGAGGCTGCTTGTTTCTACAGGATTTTTCCTTTATTTGGTTACATAGCAAATCTCATTTAATGTTGTTCGACATTGAGTTCGCTGATGTATGTAGATGCTGCAAATAATTCATCTATCTTTAATAAATTAATGAGTTTGTGAGAAGTTCATGAAAAGGGGCAGTGAAGAAGAGTAACAGTCCATTTTTCTCTTCCAGTCGTGTCGTTCATGTATATAAATGCAATTTTTCGTGTTCAACTCCGGGAGGTCAGTGAACTTTGCGATTGCGAGTTGCACTATTTGTATAAAAGAGCCATTTATAGAACGATGGTGGCAGCGTAATCGAACGAGGCGACGCGTGGAATTGGATTGTTTGTTATGTCGAACGAGGAATCATAATGAAAGTTAACTAAGACGGACGAAGGGGCTTAAACGTCAGTTGGTATCAATAACCTATTATACAGGCGTTCCGAATTTTCCTTGTTGATTTACGAGATTTTTTGAGGTAGTGTTTGTGAGGCAGTACAGTCGAATAAAACACATCTAAAATGTATTAAAAACGACGTTAAATCATTATATGTATAAGAAGGGCTGAACTAGTCATAATTATAAAAATTAGTAAAAAATGTCACCAGTGGGGATCGAACCCACAAGCTGCTGCATTCTAGGCAGATGCTTTAACCATTCAGCCTTCCGTAGTGTAATTGCCGTTTTGTCTGACAGTTCGTCGTGGCCAGTTAGTTAAAGCATATAATGCAAAAGGTTGTGGGTTTGAACTCCACTGGCGACAAATTATCTAATAATTATTCCTAATTATTGTTAGTTGAATCATGTTGTACCACAATTTTCTTTGTAATATACTTTCTTGCTCGTGTTCTCTCTAAATATATAATGCAAGAAAACGGTGTTATTTCATTTGTTTTTAAGTTGAGCATGATCAAAAATATTTAGGTATCTAGTCTGTCATGCTCGATGTTGAGTAACATTACACAATTTTATTATTTTGATAATCTATCAGTATGACAGATATTCCAAATGTTATGTTCCACAGGTGAGAATTAGATCTCAGATCGCTCCCATATCTCATTCGCCCTCCCCTTCGCACTATCAGTTTCGGCGTGTAAATAATTAGCAATTTGTGAATTACTAACGCCATCTATCGTTTTTTATATGTATCACTTTCTCATGTATCGGACCGAACTGGACTACATAGGCTATAAACAGACGTTGTTTAAATGATTGGTCAGTAAAGCCCGATGAATCTGTTCAAATTTCATAAACAACCAATATGGTTTTCAAATTTGTCCGGACTAATCAAAGAGAAACAAGTCCACACTTCCGGATGAGCCTACCTACTGAATGCGGCTAATTTTCTTTCCTGTTCATTTCCATTGTGTTTTTTCCGGAACCGCTATGCTGAAAGGCAGATGTTTTGCTACATTCTCTAGCCAAATCGAAAAGAATCCAATTAGGGTGTCGTTCACGCCTTCGTATCGTAGTACAGTAAAAGGAGTTACACACTTTGCGTTAGGTTCTTGATTTGACAGTTAGGTTAGGGTTCGAAATGACGGTTCCGTCTGTCTATGATTCCGTGAAGGAACGAGAAACGTAGAGTGTTTTGTGCCTGGGACTGTAGAAGTGACTGTTCTATGCGTTCCGTGTATCTACAAGAAGTTGTGTGGGTTTTGTGATCAATGACACAATTGTCGTCCAGTTGAGTCATAAAAATAATGAAGCTAGGTTAATTTCCAAATAGAATCTGTTCCTGAGGGCGGAGAAGTGGCTAGTTACCGTGGTTCTCACCTACAACTGTTGTGCAGTGCCGAGTCTATGTATGATACTAAGAGGATACTAAGTTATACAAGTATAGCTCGAAATATGTATAGATTTGTGTGTGTGACAATGCGATATTTCTTGTTTCAAGATATTCTATTTAGACGTTGAACGTGCGGTGAACCAGTTGGCGTGACGCCACTGCGATATATGACAATCGAGGTGTGCCCGGTGAAAAAAGTTTAATCAGCAGCGCCACACGATTCCGCCTAACGTTTTGTTTCGTACTTTTCAGACAACCGCTTCTTCTAAACTTCATTATCCTTGCCGGCTATGCTAATGGACTTTCCGCCTTCCTGGATGTGGGCCAGTCTACCTGGGAAAACATAACCACACAAATGCAGGATCGGATTGCTTCTTCAAAAGATTTTTTCAAAGAGTGACATACAGGGCATTATCAAAATGACATGTTATTATTGAACTCTTGATAGCCTGAATGTTATTGTTGTTTTTATGAAACCTACCAGATCTTCTTAAGGTGTTAATCGACACGCGCATAGGGCAGATATGGTCTTTATCCATTTTCTGAGTGATAGAAGTTGTCTGTGAGAAAACCCTACCAGGAGGTTCGCTACTTCTCTGCTTTGTTCAGTAGCTACTGCTGCGTCAGAGGCTTGATAACCTGCTATGATGTTGTCGGCCTGCATGCAGTTATCTCCTTCTGCTCTACTTTCAGCTGATGGTCTGACATTGTGACCTCTATCAAAAGGTCAGGTAGGTTCGACACTAACGAATTACCATGTTAGCTTCTAGTTTTAGTGATGGTTCTTGGGGTCGGCAAAGGGGCCAAAGGTGACCTACTCACCAGGCTTTGCGTCCTCACATTTAATAAAGATATTGGGAGACCAATCTCCGTAATATCCCTTATCCTGTTATCGCCAATAATCGGGTTGATTTCACCCCACTTACCCTGGTCCAGCATTTTCAAGTAGGCTGCTACGGCCTGGTTTTATCCAGACGTCAAATGTCGCCTAATGCAAAAGTACTTCTAGAGCCTCACGAAACATTAAATTGCAGGGCAGATATTTGTGGCACGAACTCGCGGCCTTATGTTTCGTGTTTCATCAAATCAGAGATCTTAATGTTCTTTTGGAAAGCGGGACCCATAATATTTTTATGGATTTTTCTCAATTCAAAATTTAGTCTTTACTTACACATCCTTTTCGCCCTCCGGTCCTGGTAGTATAAAAGTGAATTTTGAACCTCAGTAGTTACACTTCTTCATTACGTCCAACCAAAAAGGTATTTCATATAATCCGACCCTGTCTGGCTGTAAAGCGATGAAGTCTTCTGTAGACAGGTCTGAGTAGGGAGGGTATTCTGTTAAAGTGGAATTGAAGCTGTCTCGTCACTCTGGGGGAGCAGGAAATTAGCCCGCATTCCTGGAATTATCTCAGTGTCCTTTTAATTGTTTTTTTCTGGATACCAGCTAATTTTGCTTAATAGGTTTGTCGGTCGCTAAAGCATAATTTAAAAATTTGTCAATAATCCTTTAACGCTTCCAACTTTATTTTTTTAGAGTTGCCTGTTGTCCTATATTCGTGAAGTAGGTATCATAGTAAAATGTTTTGAGGTTAATGTGAAGTACGGATAGTAATACAGAACGTTCGTAATCAAATTTGTAGGCTTTTATTGATAGGGTATTTTAATACTTAGCTGGGGTATTATGGCTGATGTAATGAACAAATGAAGTTTGGTGATACAATTTTCTAACCGACTAAAATACACAGAATTCAAAAAGGATAAGCTCAACCTATCTTTTGAAAATCATCCTGATAGATTGGTTCGAATTATTAACAAAGGCCGATTTGAACTGGTCAAATCTTGATGTAGAGATAATTGCTGTGTTGGAATCTTATATGTGGAACAGAAATGATGCTGGATGCTAAGTTCGATCCCTGTAGAAACACTCCGTTGATGCCCTAGAAGGAGAACAGTAATTCACGCAATATACATTGCGTCAAATTTCACCACCCAACCTCATTCCACGTATGTCAGTTGTGACGCGTTTCACTAGTTGTCATAATCTATTTCTTTATGGTGGAATAAGGTAGCTTAGGTCGACTTGGCACATACCATTGAAGCCTTTTTTGTGGGAAGTTTGAATCTTCTTAGATTTCCCAGTAAATGAGGTTTACGCTTAATAACAGCAAATGTGTGTTGCGTACTTTATATTTTGTAGAGTAACGTGATTTGAAGATCAAAGCCACAATTTTATGATATACGTAAGAAGTAATTGGAATTTTTGCTGAAAGGAAGAACGATCATGGAACAGTACTAAAATGAATAAAAAGTGCTGTTTTAACACTTTAATATATCAGCCCATCCACCTCTAATTGTCTACCCACCAACCCTGATCCCTGCGAGTTTATCTCTGCCGTGAAAGTGTTTCTAGCTGAATGGTGATTGTGTTAAGGAATAAAATTCATTGTAGAATCCTGTTTTCGTATTTTTAACACTCACCCTTATTGGTCGGCTTTCGAAATGCGGCCAATCAGATGAAGTATTCCAGAAGGTCTCAATATGGTCAATTCTCAATCAACTTTTTGATTACATATTTCGACCTGTAGTTATTTTGTATGGCTTGAGATCCTTTTCTGATTATAAAATACCGATTCACACTCAGATCTTATAATTGTAGTCGGTTTGGCTCTATGGGCTTTTCAAATATCTGTACAGTACCTTATAGAAACATTTGCTTCAATTAAAACATTGACGTTTTCTACCTCAGAGCAGCACGCCTAATCTAAACTAAAAACAGTTGCTTGAGGCTACTTTGCTATTTATAAACAAATGAACCTAAAATGATGTTTCACGTCAGAAAAAACAATCACAAGCTGTTGTAATTAGCCGAATGTAAATGCACATTTTTCGCTTAGCCAGAAGTTTTAATTGAAAAACTTTTAAACACATACAAAATAAGGTTTAAATTATAACAAAGCATACGATATAATAAAGCCACTCCCATTATCCTGAATAGCGCGCTGTTCCAACTTTACATTTCCGGAGCAAAATTAGCAAAATATATAACACAGATCCAAAGACGTCTCGAATTAGATTTTAATTACGGTAGGTCTAGACCGCAAGCACAATTCTCTTTTATGCCGTGGCGCTGTCATAGGTTTGTCTTCCAGAATTTACAACACATGGAGATAGGTTTTATTTATTTTGGTACCTTTGGGCTTCTAAGTATTATTGTCATGAGCATGAGGCACAACGCTCCAAAATAATGACATTTGGAGCCGGGAGAGGCTACAAGGTCACTGATAAGGCTTCACGTGAAAAACATTAGAGTCTTAGTGCGCTTGTACCTAGTTATTGCAGATGACGCCACTACATAAATGAGTTGAACATAGTTGAGATTGTCGAACGCAGGATATGCTTCAAGGACGAAACGGTAAAGCACATTTTGTGTCGTTGCTTTGCAGTTGGACAGGTTAGATGTAAACGACTGGGTGAGGCCTCTCCAACAAGTTCTCCAACTTCTTCTGATAAAATATGAGACTGCTTATTAAGCATATTGCTACATAACCAAACCGCATGATTCATCAGATGGCGCGAACGTGCCAAAAGAATTGTGAGATTCCTTCCTCCTCTTACCAACCAATTTTCCATTTCTCAAGAAAAAGATAATAGAATGAATCATAATTGATAATTTTGGAGTTTTTTTGCAATTTTTTTACCTTGTAAACTTAGTACTATACCGTCATCAAACACAATACATCTCCGCCCATTGGTGTGGGCACTGACATGATCAATATTGCTTGTCCCCAATGGCTTCAGACTCAGAGGACATCATCATCTGCCTCTCGGTGATGGTCTGCACACACCTCGCATCTCAGTGCATCTCGCATTATCCAATTTTCCAGTTTGCGACCAAAACTTCCTGCCATCGCATCGAAGGCGGATAAAGTAATACTTCCAACTAACTCAATCAACATTTTCCGTTAAAAGCATACATACGCTTCGATAAACTTCATTCCAGTTGTTGCTTGCTGCTCCAGTTTACTATTATCTGAATTTCTGCTTGATTGTTCAATGTGCTAGTGGGCTTCGGTGCATTTCGAAGTTAGAACCTCGTAGCCTATATACGAATGAGATTCTCCAAGTATGGATAAATTATCATATCCTTGGAATCAGAATATCATGTACGTGTATTCTGGAAACATACTTTTTTTTGATTTGTGCAGAAATTATAGAGATTCCAGAAACATAACTCGAAGAACTCAAAACGCGACTATAGACAAAAAGTATTTTGTTAATCATTTCATAAGACCTCATTGAAATACCTTCGTATGTTGGAAACTACTCTACCCATTGGGATGATTTGTTTTTCATTGGGAAGATCATATTTCGAGGATGAATCATAGCCTACTCTAAATGTCGGTCCATACGCTACGTTTCCAAAAACATTTTGTCTGCACAGTTCAACGCGTTGCAGACAAAGGGTTGCGTGTGGATAGGAAAACTGTGCATTTTTGAGAACTGCACGGAGACGGTACAGTTGCAGCGACGACGACGTTTTGTCTGCACAGTATGAAAGTATCCCACGTATTTGGCGTATAGAATCCAAAGAACTATAGTGACAGAGACAAAAAGCATTGAAAGATTGATAACTTCTGCCAGTTGCTAAGAATATTAATGTTGCTGTCAGCCTTCCATGTGGTGATATTGATGTCCTCATACAAGTATTGTCTTTTATAATATGCGGTGTCATTAACTCTAATAAATGAGTGTTTCTGTCCATGTCTATTCTGAAATGGTTCCGCCACTCATTAGGTTCATCACGTAATTCATGTACTGCATTTGTTTCTTTCTCTTTAAAAAGCAACATGCAAAAATTGACTTCTTCCTCCAAGATCGTGTCACCAAAATTTCCTAAAAATAAATACAAAAAGGCGCCATGGGGACGCCCTATTTTTGCAACGTTTCCATTGATCAACGTGAGTAGATATTTATCCTCGCGCAGTGCTTATGAAGCGCGATAGGCTATATGCCTTTGCGTGAGGTTATCTATAAAAAAATGCAAATATGAATTGGATCATGATAGTTCACCCTATATATCAAATTAAATAGCTGCGTATTTGCTTTAAAACAAAACGCTTGCGGCATTATAAAAATAAATACCGAGTACTGGGTGACCCAAACTTTACGCTGTCCACCTAAGCTCTAAGCTGTGGCTATCGTTCACGCTTTTATCAAGTTAATGGTATTTCAAAAGTGTTCAGCTCTAGATGAATCGATAGATATCATTGGCTTGGATCCTGATTTCTGATACATAGATGTCAATCAATGACTCCTTTCTGTTTGGAGACATTGTTGTAGTATCTAAAATAAAAACATCCAATGATGGCTAATGGCTATTAGGAAATGAATATAGGCTATTTATAAGCTAACAGTGTAAAAGTATACACGAAATAGTAACCCTCAATGAGATGCAACAATAAGCTGAGCTAATAACACAGTAAAGATATTATATGATTCCAGAGAACGTATTGAAAATTCTGTTGGATGATAGGGAGATTACATCAAACATATTAACGTGGACTGAAATTTTGAGAACTATTATTTTAATAGTTCAATCCCGGATAACATTAGGAAATGTTCATCTCCAAGCGCCGTGCATGGTGGCGCTGCCATCGGCACCTTACGAATTCAAGGTCCTAAGACTTAATTGGGCAATGTTTGTTACAAGCTTGTATTTTTCCATTGCGTCCTGAATTCGTGACAATTTGTGGGTTGAAATGCTTGATTTAGAAATAATTGCCTTTCCAATTTTTCGAGACACCCAGTAAAGGTAAACTAGCAACCTTCGGCTGCTTGCGTACCTACTACCAACAAGGACTAATTTGTGTACGCCAGCTCAGTACCCAGTTCTATTCTTCCAAATAGCTGTCGGCTGCATTTTAAATATCCTTCCAGGATAATAAGCCAGCTTGTCACTGGCTTTCCGCTACCTCGTTTAAATTCAATTTATTTTCATGTGCTGGAAGAATATACGGGACTTTTCAAGAAGTCAGCAACTTCAATTGTGTTAGAGCCTGTTAGTGTGTATTTAAATGAAATTGCATACAGCGCCAGCTAGAGGATGAATTGAGAACTATTTATTTCCTCTACAGCGGCTACACGGGATGCAATCAAATGGAACAGAATTTGGCAACTTGATTACTCTACATAAACAATAAAGGCATTTTCACAAAATTTTATTTTCGCAAATTAATAGGCTACATGCCATTAGATTTCTTTGATTTTCTTCCAATTGGGTAATGTGAGAACACAAAAAAAAGTTCGACGAGCTCATTTGCTGTGAAAAGCCTCATTTTCACCAAAAATATTAATTTTTGAAAACTAAATCTAGAGGTATTGCAAATATGTATACATTTTATAACTTTGGAGTGAAATTTGTAGTTCTACAAAGTGAAATAATACCACTACTGATGTACTTATTAGATGAATCTGTCATTCCAGTGATATACACTCTGTTCGAGAAACATAAAGAAATAACTAGTTATAGATTTTTTCTTCATGCGAATATTTCCTTTCATTACAAAATTTTAATCGTGCGAAGAACTGCATTCGGTGTCCATCATAAAACAGCTCAGCAAAGCTTAATAGAAAAAGGTCTATCAAAAAGTTTGAGTTCGCGTGTTCTCACGGCAAGTGCACTCTCTTTTTCGCACGCTTTTCAGGCTGACGATGCTCGATGGTTGGTTTAAAACGGTTTTCTTTCACTAAAGATACTTTGATAGTTTTATCGCATGTCTATAAATACATTATGGCATGTTTTTCGCTTGGGCCGCGTTTTGCAGAGTACTGAACAACGTAAGGTGTGAAACCTGTGCAATCAGTGATGGAAGTGAAAGTAAATGATGTTTAAAAATGAATTATAGCTTAAAAAACAAAAAAAATCGAACGAATGTAAGCGGTGAAGTTGAATTTTGGCACCACTGTGACGAAATGTCAAATGAAAGATGACAGATGTCAGCTGTCAGAAGCGGGAAGAGGCAAAGAAGCTACCTTAGAAAAATTCTGGTTTTATTGTACTCATTCTGAATGAGAATGACTTCCACTAAAAAAAAGTAGAAAATGATTCTTAACATAGGAATAAAATGATTGACGAGAAAATTAATGTTCTTGCGATGAAGTCATGGGGAGCTTTGTGCTATATTTTTACACAAACTCTGCTTCTTTAAATAGTGCGAGTAAGATATTATTAGAATTCATATCGAACACCCCACGCTTTCATCACAATGACATTACCTTTCTTCTTAATCATCTTATTCTTATACCTTTCAGTTGGATTAACTATAAAACCCACTACACCATACCAGATTTCATGCGTTTAAGATACCTAAGGCCCGATTTCATCAAATAACCAGTCGTTATATTGAGCCAATGGGATGAGATCTTATCGAGCTCTACCAATAGGCTTTCAGAGTCTTTCGTTATGATTTAGATATCCATTGGTGTTTGACTATATAAAACGAAATTTTCAAACTTCTGAGATGACAGATTGGCATTGTAATGTCAGTTGCTTATGGAATATTCCTAAATTTACAGAAATTTGAATCAAAATGGTGAACAATTTGCAGTTTCAGATAAAATCAATTATTTTCCATTGTAGTGAACGTTTCTACAATTTTGTTAGTTTTTTAATATAATATATATCTAATGAACGCACAATAACATCGAAAATGGGATTATAAGATAACACTCACCAGAAGTGGCTAAGTTTGAAACAAGTAATGTAACATTGGTCAGAGTAAAATTATAGCTCACAGATAAATTCAATTTATTTGTAGTGTCAGCAAAACCATGATAATATCTATGTCAAAACCCTGATCAAAATGTTTTGGATATTTATGAATACAGAAATTTACTCACTTACAAAACCAGCAACTTCGAACTGGAATGAAGATTCAAAACGCCCATCACTAGACCTGCATATGAATCGGGACGACGTGACGTACAGATTACGTAATCAGCTCTCAGCTGTTTTTGTTTATGGTGTTTGATAATTTCATTTTACAATTATTTCTGAAAAGCAGTGTTAAGCTTATAGAAATATCCAAATTGTAGCTGAACTTTTTTTATTATTTTTTTCCAGTGTTTGTGCTATATATTTTGAATGCCGTGCAACCTTATTTCGTTATACCTTCAACCATAAGGATTTTTGTAATGCTGGATACCTGTGCTGTGGGATTTTTATGAATTTGATACATCCGAAAACTGATGTCCTAATGCCTCACATTCCTCAAATCCTATTGGTGGAGAATAGTGATTCTTTATAGCTTGTGAAATGAAGGAAATAGCAATTTTCACTAATATATGGTGGACTGCCAGGCTCAGAAACTTGCTGTGAGGTTCAGAAAGTGCCCTTTTTCATTAATCAAATCTTTCCTCACAATTTTGTGTTGAAATTCAAAGGAAATCAATGATTTTCAGAGACTTTTGACAGTACAATATTTAATGGCATTTCAGAAAGGTCTTATGTGATTGGTCAATCTGTTTGTTATATCTCTGATGTTGATGAAATCGGCCCTAAGTCTAATATCCAAATGATCTGCTTATATATAACTTTTATCAGAAAGAAATTAAATGCAATAATGGGACAAATTTATTGAACTATTGTATTGTCGTCAGTCACGACAGATAACATTATAGGACATTCACATGTGGTTAACCCAAAAATTCCCTCCTTTGAGAAGGTGAGTGATAAGAAACGCGAATTTTTTACCCATTATCGATCAGACGTGGAGAATTTGTCCCTTAGCTCATAAATTTATAAATTTCAATTTACCTGCAACTTCCGCTAAGGCAATTAATGATTCATCAGGACCAGGTACTAGCTGGAGAGTGATACAAAGTTATACATGACCCGAAGAAGTTCAGACACAAACTACTGGCTAAACGGAAAGACAAACAGAGGCAGGGAAAAAAGCCTAGATAAATCTTATCCATCACGGATACAGGACGCGGGACTATACCGGGTGGTCCATTTAACTTTAGACAGCCATGTAACGCGAAAACGGAGTTTTTTATGAAAACGTTCAGATAAAAGTTCTTGGGTGCAATGGAAGAGTCAATGACGACTTTCATTTTCGACATTGACAGCGTTTTCAAGGTCAGCGACGTTTTTTGTTCAATGGGAACATATTTTTTTAATGCAGAATGTTAATCGACGAGAAAACACAAATACCTTTTGTTCACAAAAATTTTCAATACAATTGCAACATAAGTAGTTAAAAAATACAAAATTTACCGCAACGGTAGGCAACGTTGTTATCATTTCTTTTGAACATTATTGACAGAGTCGCATTTACTCAGTGGGCAAGAAATTAAATAGATTTCAATAGAACCTTTTTCCTTTGTTTGTTGTTCTCATATAAATCCATCTTGAAGTGGATCGACATAATATGCAACTGGAGTGTAGAAAATCCGCGATGGTGGAGAGCAGTGGTCCCATTACATTGGAAAATATGATGTAACGCATAAAATGTGCTTGTAGAGCAATCAATAAAGAATCTCTCTTTGTGTATCATGGAAACTTTATAAAATGGATTGAGGAGTGTATTGAAGTAACATTAAATTTTTTTTCTCTATGTATGAAGGTTTACCCATATGATAATTACGTTTTTTATGCTTTAGTGAGGAGAAAAGCGTTTCTGACCTACCTATGTACTTATTGGAAAATTCATAAAAAGAATAAATGTTGTATTTTTATCTATTTAAGTTGCAAAGGGATTTCAAAATTTTGTGAACAAAAGATATTCGTTTTTTCTCGTACAGTAAGATGCTATTGATGCAGTTAGTTGGTTTATTATGCAATTATTTTATAAATGTGGTCGTTACTGCATTGCATTCATCTACACCCAGAATACAGCACTATTCGTCATGTCCATATCCAGGAGCTCGGTTTTTACGTTGAGCAGATTTCCACACCCACCGTATTGTTCGATGATGTTTGTTCCATTGTTATATACCTCTGGATAATACTTTTCCATATTTCTCATCCTTCTTCGGATCTTCTTGAACGTTTCTATTTTTTCGGCAGACCCTAGACTTTCTGTACTAAAATTCAAACTGTTGGACTCGAATCTTTTTGCTTTCTCATCTGGTTTCCCGCTTTGTTCTTCTTTAACATAATAGTTTATATTTTCGCGGAATAGAGACATATGGCTCAGTCTGTGTATTGATTGGTTCAGTAGATAAAACTGTAGCTTCTTTTTATCGCAGCAGATTTTACCGTTATTGCAGCAGTTTCTGCTGCAGAATTCACATTTCTCTTTCGACTTCTTATTGCAAACTATAAACAAATGGTACATAATAAATTGAATGTCATCGATTTAATCGAACGACGTGCGTATAAGATTAATCCTTTTCATCCAACCCAAGGATACCAGTGACATTAGATTTGCAATATGTACTTAATATCACTTACGACTTTCCTTTAGATGAGCATCTGTTTCAAATATGCTAGATACATCATCAGGCGTTGTCATGTTATCTAACAACAGCTTCAACGCAGCATCACAAAAGTCTCCGTCTTTCTCACGTATATTGTCTGTTCCTTTCTTATCCTCCTTGATGGTATTCGGTTCCTCTTTGGGAGATGGGCTAATAAAAAAAATGCGTAGATGTTGGTGTTTCGCAAACAAAAAAATACCATTAGCACTCATCTCCAAGTGCCACCGTGTGCGACGTGGAGATATGTGTTCATGTTGCTATCACACCCTTGACTTGTTTACATATATACCACTGACATTGCTTGCCCATTTTCTATGTTAGTTCTATTTCTTCCTGCTTTTCTCATTACCTTCCAAATTGCTTCATGTAAGCAAGAAGGGTATTGTAATTCAAACATTTTTGAATGAGGGATTTGATTGAATGTCTATAAATGTTTTAAAACGTGAAATATATTTTTCCATAACTGCAAGTTACGTGTCTTACGAGCTATGATAGAGGCTGAGGTCTAAAACATAATTTACCTGGACTGATTGTCTTCTTCATTGATGAGAGGGATGTGACTTGAAGACTTCTTGAAGATCATAGTCTGAGAATCAATGGAACAATTTGAAAGTGATGATTCCGGTGACCTAATGGCAGATGTCAAAATATCAACTGCCAGAATATCAGCCTCGTGACTTTTTGTCAGCAGTCTAATTAGGGTCTGATTACATCACTCAGTCATAGGCAAGTGGATGTGTCTCGATTACGTGTTCGTCGATACGGGATAGTCAGTGCCCATTAAATGATGTCATTTCTAAAACTTATCCTATAGTTGCCTTCCTGCCTTCAAAAAGATTCATTTTGTATTTCTTGTGTCCTTTTATAAGCCTTCCAATTTTTGCAGTCCTCAATAGTTTGTTTTTGTTGGAAGATGTATTCACCTGGTGCTATAATCACAATCCATGTTTTAGGCAACAATTTCCTTCATCCTCCATTCCAGAGTTGAAGAGTAGCCTTTGGATAAATTTCGCCTTAATAAGGATGATATTATTATTATTATTATTATTATTATTATTATTATTATTATTATTATTATTATTATTGTTGTTGCTAAAATTTAAGTAATTTACCAATTTCAAGGTCCATAAAGGAAAACATATTCTAATAAGAAAACTTTTATTGTATGCTCTGGTCACTAACGGTAATTTTGTGTTTGTTGTATTGCACATAATGATGAAATTCAACTAATCTATTTTTCATTTCTGAAGATTAATGCATTATGCACTCGAAAGCTCGGAGTTAAAGCGAAAGAGCCTACTTCGCATTTTTGTTCCCCGCTTCATAATTGATTTTTTATATATATTCTTTTTCTATGCCTTTGATATAATATATAATAAATCAAACGAATTCGATTTGATTTATATATAAAATCAACTTCATAAGCCCGAAAATCTATCCTCGCAATACAGCAATCAACCAGTGCCCTGTATGCTCGTAAACTGCGGAGTTCGTCTACTCCCGTTAAAATCGAAAGTTTTAACGACTCTGAAATAACTATCGTAGAGCATCAGTCGTGTATTCTGTTTTCGAGCAGTTATTCAAACAGTTGGAAATAGTTATATGTGCACATTGTTAACAGCCCAACTTCGCTCGCAAGTCTGGAGGCCATCCTAAATTGAACGATAATTTAACTTTTGACTTATGTGTTTAGTAGTTGCATATATCGTGCTGTATCTATATCACCGGAAGTATCAAATGAGATGAATCTAGGGTCTCCATAACCTTCAAGCATTCAACTGGCTCAACAAGGTTTATCTGCCTCCTCATTAGCAACCATTTGCATTACCGACCAAATTAAGGGTAAAGGCACTGACGATGGAACACTGATAGACCTCGTATGTTTACAAAAACTTTCAGCAGACATTGGTGCACAGTTGCCAGAATGCACCAAAGGACTGCAATAACATTAATTTTTCTACATAGCTAGCTCACAAGATCTCATGAATATGTTCTACAATGAATATCTTAGTCATTGAATAGTAAGGAAAGTTAAAAATAACTTCATAGTTTAGAACAAACCTGCAATGTTAATCACACCTCACACACTAGCTGGCAACTTAGCTTTATAGTAAATTCTGACTGCTACTAGCCGCTACGTATAATTTTCATTCATATTTTGCAAATTTGACGTCTGTCGGCATTTGAAAGAACCGAACCGTCAACCGTCTACGTCAGGTCGCTGTCAACCGCTTTGAATTTTGACGTGAGCGTTCGAAGCAGACATCGTAGTTTTTGTTCATTTTCTCTGTTTGATCTGGTTTGAATTTTGCTTATTGTTGCCAAAATGATGATATATTGTTATGTGTGTAAGCTGTTCAGCACCCAGGCTGAAGCTGCAGGTGTAACCTTCCATCAGATAATTGCGTACTTTTTCAAATTACCGCCATGTCAAATTTCGTGATTCATCCAAATGTCATCGATGTTTACAAACAGAAATTACGGTCCCCATAAAGCGGCCATCTTGCCACCTTACCCTTTCCCCGCTGGTCCCCTCGCCCAAAGTCATGTTTGACTATAGACATAAATGAATTTATGAATGAGATGCCAGGTCTTCAGTTGTTCTATCGTCGTTGGGTAAAGGTCTCAAGGATCGCCCTGACAAAACATGACAAATAGTTGTCATTGTCTGTCATACATTTTTGTAGGCAGTTTACCACTCGGCATGCTGACTATTCTTAGCTTAATATGTATATTGTAGATGTGCTTACTTGGTGAAAACTCTTCCACTATTCAGATAAACAATGGTATCTTAAACATGGTGTTTCAGTGACGCGTTTTGGTTCATATTTGAATCATCCTCTGGCTGTTAGATTTGACTTTTTACAAAGTATTTTATACAAATATTTGACATTAAAATTACAGTCACGTGAATTGAAGTTCAAAATAGAGCTATTGTAGATCTGTACTCGAACGACTGTGAAGGTAAAGTTGTCCTGGTTATGCTTCTTAGAAGGACAGGGGAAAAAGCGTTAAAAAAGCTCTCGACGAGGTGGAAATTAAATTATAAAAGATTAAGTAGACCGCATTTTGGGAATTTCAACGGCCCTAATTTATACCTTCCTGTCTTTTACTTTCGTATTATTAAATTTCAGGGCTTCCGGGTTTACAATGTCAATTTGGCAAGGAATAACACAATTGGTGACGGTGTAAAAACGTGACTTTTAGACAGATTGGATAATTTTATCTCAATATTTTTATAATTTCAAGGAAGCACCTCGAACTATCCCAAAAAAATGGCGGATGATCGATCTTCTGCATTTGCTCGTCACATTTCACTAGTTTGTCAACTATGCAATTGCACCTAAGGTGAATCACTTTCCAAGCACAGCTGAGAGTGATAAATCTTCTAAGGACCTACGGAATCAATTTTGGACCTCTATTATGTGTCATGTTTCGCGCTTACACATCAATTTTTTAAGCAATAATATCGTCAGGCCAGAGGCGGATCCTGAAATATATACACACATAAAAAGAAATTCTCGATTCAAGAATTTTGTTGTAAAAATATACTCACGGTAAGAACAGATAATCTCACTATAAGACAATTTATTCGGAAAATTATCATCAATTTAAAGCAAGAAAAGTATATTTTCGGATTCAATACTCATTCTGAAAATATATACTCTAAGGAAAAATATAATTTTCTTCACAACTAAGATTTCAATGCTTTTGTAACAAGTATTCCATATTTTTTGTATGGTTATTATATTTTCCAACAGAGTTTTGTTTACTCCATTCAAGAATACGAACATTTTGCCATTCACTCCAAGTAATTCATTTACTTGTTTGGCATCGTTATATACGTCAACGGTATTTCAGCGGTATGAGTATGTTTGTTTCCGCGCCAGTTTCTATTGGATTTAATATTTACCAACCACGTCTCAGGATGAATGTGCTGTTAAAAAGTTGAAGTTGTGACTGTTGTGAGGATCTCATACAAGTACAACTGAGGTCTCCGTATGCAGTGAAATCTTTCTTCCATGGATCTTCTAGCAGAATCTACAATTGTGAAGTAGACATCCACTTTATAAGGGTTTTCCGTAGCTATTATGGCTTCATCTAATGATTCGTATGAAAAAAGTCTTCAAATGTCTAAGGCCAAAGCTTTTGCACCTTTCATTGAGCGATTGAATACCTCATTAGCTCGTTTTTCATCCAGTTTATTTTATTCATTTAAAACTGTTACACATTGGTTAAGCGTTAATGGTGGATTTTGTAACGTTTTGCACACCACATTCACTTCAGCTAGTAAATCACGCCAAATAATTACAGACAAAATAAACTTGAAATGTTCAAATTTATTTATTACTTAGGGGAAATACTATGCATATTATTTTGGGATGGTCTGCCGGAGGTGGAATCTTTTTATCAAGTTTCGCCAGAAAAATAAGAGTCAACCGATATTTTTCTGTAGGAGAAGCATCCATCTAAGGTGTCATTTAAGTGATAATTACCAATATATAAATGTTTTAACAACCTTCTCGCTCAAATCAATCAGTTTTATGATTTTTGGCTACTAGTGTCAAAAATACAACTTTATTGACAAGACGACCTTCTTAAAAGCTCTTATTTGTTAAGATTGAGATCTATGCTAGATATTGAAACTTCACCATATGCAATTTTGTCAATAGAATTGTTTTTCGAAACTGGTAGTCTAAAACCAGAAAACATCATTAACAATCCCTACAGTCCGCTACTGTCTGGTATGCCCATGTTCCTGTGTACCTACACAATGCAACGTGTGCCATGTTGGCGTGGTTCGAAATTAAAAAGTCTGACGAGCACACTGACACAAGGGTCGCGCTATTGATTGATAGATTACCATCGCATTGGACAGCTATCAAAGAAGTCCGTCTATGGACGATTTTCGACACATTTGACGTTGGACACCAGTATAAGCACTGAAAAACATTCAGCGATAAAGTTTGAGGTTACGCTTTACTTCCTTCGCAGAAGTCAGTACGTTTTCGTAAATGTATAATCTCAGTAACCAAAGAACATATTTTAATTCAGTTTTAGCAGTTACGTAGTAGGATCTGCTGCTTCCGTATTTGAGAATGATACATCAACGGCGAATAAAAAATTATCAGATATTCTCCAAATTTCATTGTTCACCTTCTTTATCATTTTTGGGCGTAGTTAAATAATCAGTAATTTCGGAAAGCACCATTTTAGAAGTAACTGCCACATAATGCGTAATAATTAACAGACCCGTGCTATTAACTAGATGTAGTTTTCTCGATAATCTTGAAAAATATCGTTTTTACAACGACATTACATCATTTAAAAGTTCCGGGTCGGCCGGTTCGATAACATGCATACAGAGGGATTGTGATCACAACTCAAATATTGGATATTACGTGTTTGTATGTCGATGAAGTAAATAGCTTACCCAGCATTCAGGACAATTACATCACGTTAAAAAAAATTTTACACGAAAGATGGTCTGCAGAATGGAAGAAGTATACTATTACGCATCCTACACGGTATACTCGCATTCACCCCAATTTACCCCGCTCATACTGGCATAATAACTTCAAGTTACCCAGAAAATATCTATCTACAATCATTCGGACAAAAATTGGACACGGCTCCTTCCCAGCACATTTAGCAAGACTGCATGTGATCCTTCTTCACTATGTGAGCATTGTGGTGTAGAAGGAGACATTGATCACATCTTTTTCTGGCTGTTCTAAAACCATTGACCATTCTAATCAACTGTATCACAATCTTGTTAAGTAGGGTTTGTCTGCTCCTCTAGATACAGCACATGTTTTTTTCTATACATAAGCCACATGTAATTTCGTGCGTGGTAATGTTTTTGAAAAATTCAGGATTAAAAATATAGTTGTCGATTTTATCTTTCCTTTGTGTCTAACCTCTGTACATTATGTAACCCATCTCAACCGTGGCCTAATTCTTGTTTTGTGTTAACTATAAATGCCTCAATGGACCCTTAGGCGAGAAGATCTTGTGACCCTGTCTAACACCATCCTTTGTCCTACCCACTTTAGGTCTTTTTTAATGGTTTTCTTCTGTAGTTTTCTCAAATGTATATAGGTTATTTAGGTTCCTGCTTTGGAAATTGGTATCAATCCTCAATGAACAAATTAATATTACATAAACATGTGCATTGCAGAACTTATACATCTAGATTCTGGCTAATGGGACAAGCTCCTAGTGCCAAAAAAAAATGTAGATTTTAATGTGTCTGTCAGGTTTAATGTTATTTATGCGCATAATTTTCCCAAAAATGTATAGTAGGCCCCAATGTATTTGTGACTCAAAAATATTGGAAAATGTAGGCTTGTGACATTATTTAGTATAATGCTTGTATACTTCTCAAGTTTACAGGACAACAGGAGTTTCTATTTTTCACTGTACTTTTTATATGAGGGATCAACATCTAATCCAGTAAAATAATAAATTCAGCAGCTGGAGTCGATGTAATGCATTGAATAAGGAATGACCCCCTGTGCGATGAATTCATGCGTATTGTTACAGTTGCGGTAATTGTTATTAGTCCTCGATATTTGTGTTCATGGAATATTAGCGACTCTCGCGTATTTAAACAGTTTATGCTCATATTCAATATGCAGTACGCGTTCCATTTATCCATACATATATTCATAATTTATTAAGCTTTGTTGGACATACAACGTTACACATATTCATGTCCAAATTATTCCATGGCTATCTATGGCTATTCAGGACTAAAATTAGTTATATGCACGGTATGGCTATCAAAAATGTATACGGAAAGGTTGAATAGGTTCAAACGAAATTAGGTTTAACCGATTGTTTTCTGGCGAGTACGAAACTCATAGCTGGGTGATTCTATTTCTTCAAACATCTAATTCCAAATTTACGAAATTATTTAGATTGAGCACTTTCCTCGGGTCGTTCCATGTCTAAAGAACATTACACGCTTTAGCAGCCTCGGACAGGATTATCAAAGGCGGTCAAATGCGGCCACCAGCCTGAGCGGACAGAGGAAAGAATAAAAAACGACAAGATCTCTGACCTGTGTTTATTTTATGAACCTTGACATATTTTTACATGTATCATGCAGTCAAAAACTGCCCTTTAACGTCTTTGCAGAAAATATGAAATGTATATATTAATGCATAATTTATTAGTCACATTTGGTTTGGGAAAGATCAAATACAATGACATTTAGAAAATACTTTGTTTAACGCTTTACCCAGATGAATAAAAGATGATTTATTTGCATTAATTAAACAAGGTTAATTAAACATCATTTCAAATAAATGTGGTCACCAAAACGTATCTTGTGGTTGTCTTGATTAGTCTTATACTTGTCGCATATGTAGTTATATAAATAAATAATGTTATTTAATAAATCATATGCGATTTGCTGTCGGCAACAAGTGCAATAAGAAAATTTGATCATATCAGACAAAATTTGAACCAACTAGTCATTTTTGAATAAGAAAACCACTGGGAGCACTGGACAACAGGCATACTGATAGTTGGAGATACCGACAGACAGATCGACGCTATCTGCGTCAATTTGACAGTAACGGCGACCTTCTCTTGTCATCGACGCAGTAAGCAGCACGCCGCGTTTATCGAAGCCTTTTACAACAGCTGCAATTTCAGCCACTATGTATTTTATATGCAGAGAATCACACGCTTTATTAGACCCACTCAGCCTCCAACCAAAAACAACAAAGGAGAGAAGTTTCAAAATTCAGAACTATTAGTTTTTGGTTAGATTAGCGAACCCGTTTATTTAGGTAGGTTGGCTAAATTTAAATTAGGTGTATACGTTCGAGAACTAAAAGGCGGTCTAGTATGTTCCATCACGTTCGCTCGACAAATTTACGTCACTGAACTTCACCATATTTGGATTAATTTGTTCAGTTAGGATTGTTCGTATAACCTCAAGTTAAAGCGCCATTACTCATGTAATGTTGCCGCTGATAAATGTCTGTTAGCGCAAGTGTTTTAATGCATTATATTAATGTGAGGTCATGTTGGGCTGGGTCATATTTATTTGGGTACAGTTTTATATGTTGGACCAGTTGGAGGCTGAGCCAATTTCCAAAAAAATAATGTTCTAAGTAGGATGAACTCTTTAACATAGAGGTCATATCAAATTTGCAAAAGAGCTGCACCACTTATAAGCATGTAAAAAGGAATTTTCAGTACAGAATGTACGTTTGAGAACATTTAATCATGATATGTCGTGTTATTTTGATCCTCTATAATACATCCATTGTTTGTCTGTCTGTCAATCCCATCATTGTTCTTATTAATTGTAGCTACGATTTCTTGTATTTATTCTTAGCTTATGCCATTGATAATCGCTAGCAAAAAGACTGCACAAAAATTATTCCTACATAATACCGTCGACGTCTGGCACAGATCCGAAATGCAATTATTTCTGATAATTAAAGTAAATAAACCTGCTGCGAGAGCGTCAAAGTAAAAGCAACTTAAATATTTAATTTCGAAGAGAGCGAATGTATTTGACAACTTGGAAACATTTCTCTTAATGAGTGATTTTGTTTCGCTTCGTTTTCTCAGTTTTTCTTGGGAGGCTGCGGATGGTAGTCCGATGACAAGAAATATTTCAGGCTGGCTAAGGATTGGAAACGAGCTACAAACCAGAGAAAATGTGACCTATAAGAATTCTATAGTGTTAACTGAAGCATTTCATGATCAAATAGTTCAACTTAATTACATAATTGATTATTTGTATAAGCATTCGATAATTCTTGTGAGCTGTTAGCATAGCTAATTTTGTTTCCTTAACCTTGAAAAGAAGAATGGAAAAAGTTTCAAAACTGTATCAATGTGATTTCTTCCTTATGTTTATCTGCGTCATATAGTATTTTTCCTAATTCACGTTTGAATAAAAATATGTACCTGTACTTGAGCCAGAAGATATACGTTCATCATTCAAATAAAGCTCATCCACAACCTACATTACGTAGAAGATGGCGATGCGAAATTGGTAAATGAATTACTTGGAGCGAGTCGCAAGACCTTCGTTTTCTCTTATCAAGTAAATTGTCTTGTGTGAGATCAGATGTTTTTGGGTGAGAGTATCTTCACAAGAATATTGCAATTCTTGAAGTGAGCATTACTTTTCATCTGTGTAGTTATTCAAATGTTCTACTATATTCACAAAACTCAGTTTAACTTCTGTTAAAACATATCAACATTCACATCATATAATTCGGTTCTGAGAAAATACGTCGCTGGCGTATTATATAATATTATAAATAGTATGCTGGATTTGAGAGTTCCAATTTTGGATCCATCATAGGATCTAAATAGCTAGTTGGTAAGTAATCTGGGTAGCCTTGGTTAACAGTCAAATCTGACAGTCCGACCACGAAGTAAATATTAATCGAATCGGGCCACTGAAAGAAAAAGAGTTTTATTTGTGAAACTGTTTTATCTACAAAAAAAGAAATAAGCTTTTCCATACAATATTATCATTTATTTTGTTCCAAAATATCATGTAAGAAAATATGATGGAATATTTGTGTCTAAATTGATATCTTGCTCTACAGCGCCAACTTATTTGCAGCCGTTCTGAACTTAGAGTTTCTATGCCAACTTCCACTGTACAGACTGTGTTATAAAGCAACGAGTAATACAAAAAGACCATTTGCGGAGCAGAGCAAATACGCTCAGCCATCCCTGAATTACTGAACTGCAAACCGAAGCAGGAATGAGACAAAGGAGTTATTCCAGTAAAACAGCAAATTATGGAAGGCATAAAAGTCCCACAGCTCCTCGTGGCTGAACAATGCCGCGTATACCGACACGCGCACTGAGACAATCGTATTATATTTGGTCGGCATAACCAACTTCAAAGTTACAAGGCCTCGTTTGAGGTTGAAGTATAATATGTATATCATATATTTGTACTGTAAAGATTTTATGATGAGCTTTCCTTGTTAGATATTTCTATCATCATAAGCAATACACAAAGCTTATTGTTGATGTGAAACTGCTGAGAGCCAAGGAACGACTTTAACTAGGCAAGTTAAGTGAACCAGAATCATCGAGGTTACATCGTTATATAAACTAAGTATCTATCGAGGGATTGATGATGGCAGTTTCCATAAAAAGAGACGCTCAACCTCCATTTTTAAGAGTTTAAAGGGCTTCTCTAAACATTTAAAAATACTCCTTGGATAATAGAACAGCATTTTGAGTGCACAATTTGGAGAACGTCCCCTCAGACCAATTTTTGATATACGATCAGTCAAACGAGGCTGCGAACATGACACATTCACCCAAAACCTTTGCTTATGCAACGACAGACGAGCAGACACAAAGCAGCCCTTCCATCATAAAGGATAGTGGGCGGATAATAAGGTGAACCTCTCCCGGGATCTGAATTTTAAGGCGGTATTAAAGCCCTGCCTAGCAAGGATGACAGATTTTCGCGAAAGTCGGTAGCTTTGTTAGAATGAAGCAGCGTCTTCCTCTCAATCAGGCTTAAACAAATGATTCAACTTGAGGAATTATAAAATAAAAGGGTTTTAGGTGCTGTTTTGGGGAATAATGAAAATTAGTCGACAGACTTGATAAACATGTTTTGCCCGTGGGTATTGAACCGACAGCCTCCAGCATTCTAATCAGATGGTTCAAGCCATTTAGCTATGTTGAGAACGGTAAATACGCCAGGGAGTTTATTCATTTATTATTTTATTTATATGATAAATCACAGATCTCATTTAGAAAAATTTGCAGTGGTGGGAAAGGTTTGGCAACGGGGCTTCATCTCGTGTAGGGAGAAACACCATTTCCTAAGTCCGTGCATCGGCATGGTACCCGGTTCCGATTTATATTAATACCGCTAGTTTATAGTGTTATTACCGGTTAGCCGTGCGCACTTAGGAAGCCCCTGAACGGAGATAAGTCAGGAATTAGATCGTATCTATGGCAGGTAGTCTACTACTCCCGTTTACCGCTCTCCCTCCACTGAAATTTTAATGGAACGTTATGTACCTATCGCCAAACATGGCCTTTTGGGGCGAAAAGTTACAATCTACTGTGCTCCAGATTGGTTAGCCTTACTTTGGATTAGTCAGTAGCTTGTTGTTAACTATACCTATAATCATAATATATGAGGTTTTTCGGAAAGTAATTTCATTTTTTTTTGTGGAAATAAAAAACAGTTTTCGTATAATAAACAAACACTTTATTAAATTATATATTGACCGTTTTGGTCCAACACCTTTTGACATCTTTCTGGTAGTAGCATAATTCCACGCTCATAAAATTTTTGGTCTTTGCTGGCAAAAAACTGATCGAGTGGTTTTTGACCCCCTTATTTGAGGTGAAGGTTTTACCGTCTAAAAAATTTTGGAGTGACCGGAACAAATAATAATCCGATGGTGCCAGGTCTGGAGAATATGGTGGGTGTGGCATTGTATCCCATTCAAGCTATAAAAGCTTTTGACAGGTGACCAAACTTGTGCGAGGTCTCGCGTTGTCTTGGCGAAACACTACACCTTTCCTGTTGATTAGTTCTGGCCTTTTCTGTTGAAGTGCTTTGACTTCCGAATTAATCGGTGTGTTATCCGGTAAAAGCTCAAAAAAAACGATTCCTTTAAAATCCCACCAAACAGACAGCATCACCTTTTTTTGGTGAATATCGGCCTTGAAAATGGTTTGAGCCGGTTCATCTTTTTTGCTCCATGACCTCTTGCGTTTGACGTTGTTGTATACAACCCATTTTTCGTCCCCAGTGATGATGCGCTTCAAAAACGGATCATTTTCGTGACGTTTGAGAAGCGAATCGCGGACGTCGATGCGGCGACACAGATTTCTTTCTGTGAGAACATAGGGAACCCATACATCGAGCTTTCAAGTGGTCATAAACTGTTGAATTTGATAAATTTAACCTCAATCCGATCTCACGTGTTGTTATTCGCCAGTTCGCATCAACTAATGCCAAAAAAATACAATTGAATCCTCTGTCGGGAAAAAACGAAATTACTTTTCGAACAACCCAATAGCTTTATACTTTCAAGGTTTCTGCAAAGCAGGTATTAATTTCAACCAGCAAAAAATACAAAAGTTACCGAATAATCTCTGCAAACAAAATTACGGTATAAACACAGTAAATATTGAAACATACCTACTACAAATCAAATAAATTATTCAGTTCAATGGTAATACAACTTCCACCTTGCATTTGAAGGGTTGCAGTAGTTAATGCTGAATCCTTGCTCGAAATCAACACCCCTCGAAGCAGGCAAAAATATCAATGTCAACATACTTTCAAAATTTTATTTTTGATATTCTTTCCCTGAAGTTGCTGGACCCAAACATCAACCCAACATAATTTTGCATGTATTCCGCCACCTTTTTCTCTGGACATCTTAAGCTTCAAGAATTAATATTTCTCACTGCAAAAAGCCATTCAGTAGCTGTCGTGCGAACCATTTGCAAAGATGGTAAAATGCACCAAATTACATTTTTGCATGTTTGTGAGAATCCGTAGTCGTTATTAGGGTAATAATTTTTACAATGGAAAACCGAGATCGCATTATGTTCAGGCAATGACCTACGTTTATAAGGTGTCACGTTAAGTAAATGATGATGAAATCATTTCATTTACTTGTGAAGTGTCGGTTTCCAAAGTTTGATCTACTTTCACTTTTTTTACACCATAAATGTATGAACACGATTTCCCTTGCATTCAAAATCATTAATTTCATTTGTTTTTATTGTTAACTGTGATAAATATCGTGTCTATCATCCCTCATGTGCTTAAATAAGCATCAAACACCTTGTTCCACTTTTTGGGAGTCCAATTATCTTTGGAAATAGTTACATGTGTGTGTGTGACACGGGTTCCGTTATCGCAGCAACTAAAAGGATACTAGTTCGCGTCTACCCTGCAGATTTTTTTGATACGTAGTTTTTTCCAAGATAAATTGGTATTTAAGAGATTCTTTTATATACTTTCGCGAAGCTATAACTTTTACTCATCCCAAATGAAGCCTCCATTACTGTATTCGAAAGAAGAATGCTCAGGTAATTCATATCGATGTAAACATCTATCAACGGTTTTTTATGCCTCCAAGCCTATGGATTTTTGTTTTTCCAGCACTCATATATCTGTTGCCTTTACGTTCATGTCCAAAGATTTTCGAGCTAATCATAGTGTCGCATAATATGACAGCAACAGCACAACGCGTTTTGTGCTAAAGCAAATTATGAATAAACTGCTTCTTTCATTAGACTTGATCACATTGAGACACCCAAAAAGGACATAAGTGGCCAAGAGCATGACCTAGTTCCTTTGGATCGGCCTCATCTGGATTTGTAGAGTAAGAAGAGACAGTCGCATTAGCCTTTCGTCCTTCGCGTCGTCTATCTGTCCATTCCATTTACTAGCAGCCAACCAGTGCCCATTCTCGTTATCCGTTCCATCTAAAATTTACGGTTATGCCTCACACCGGACTCTATTATCCCGGAAATTCGGCGCCGTGGCCGCAGCCCTTTTAAAATGGTAGTGGATCGAGTTACGACAATCGGAATCCGAGCCAAATTGTTAAAAATCCGGGTCGATTTGGTTTTTGTTGAGCTGAATGTACGATTGTATGGAACTTTTGGTTGAGAGTTTGTTGACAATCTGAATGTTTCAATAACACCGCTCCGTCTTCTATGGTCTTGAAAATTTTCATGTCTCCACCTAAAGGCGATTGAAGATATCATCAGTCGAAACGTTGTGAAACGGAAAATTCTCTCAAGACGATGGAAGGTTGGAGCAGTATTATTAGAACAAAATGCAGTATTTTCATATGATATCTAGAAGTTTGATTTAGGTTCTTTATGATGCCATGATTTTGTATGACTATAAAAAGGGGCTAAAACAAGCGGAATGTCACGAAAGTTTAGTGAGTTGCTTTGGGGGCTCTGCCTCTTCTAGGGCTACAGTTTTCAATTGGTTTGCTGAATTTAAAAGGGGCCGGGTCTCACTCGATGATGAACCTCGCACAGGTTGACTGCCCACTGCTGTTACTCCGGAAACTGTAGAAGCTGTGCAAAATATGATAGAAAGATATCGACATTTAACCTACACCGAGATTGAGGCTTCTCTGGAGATTGGATCGGCAGCGGTCTGAACTATCATTCATGATCACCTTCGCCTAAGGAAGCGGTGTTCCAGATGGGTGCCACATTTGTTGACCAGAGTTTATTGGGCTAAGTTTATGCTTAAAAAAATTGATAATGGGCACAGTGAAAATACTTTCAATATCGTAACCGGAGAGGAAACATGGTTATATAATTATGATCCCGAAACTAAATAGCAGTCATTAGTATGGTGCTTTGAAAGTGAGCAGCCGCCAACGAAAATTCGTCGTTCCAGGAACGTTGGAAAGAAAATGGTCGGATCTTTTTTTTTCTAAAAGTGGATACATCACAACGGTAACCTTGGAACATCAAAGGACAGTCACTTCTGAATGGTATAAAACCAAATGAGTTCCTGTAGTCTTCCAAGAACTATGCAAGCGCCGCTAGAACACTCGTTTTTTTTGCTGAACCGGGTGTTAAACTGTTGCCTCACCCACCTCATTCTCCGGACCTAGCTCCGTGCGACTTCTTCTTATTCCCTAAGATCAAAGAAAAGTTACGAGGTCGCCATTTTTCCACCGATGAAGAGGCAATCTCTGCATTTGAGGTGGAAATTAGCAACCTTTCAAAGGAACGTTGGTCACAGGAATTTGACAAGTGGTTCTAATGCGTAATGCGTAAATGTATTGAGGAAGGGGCAGAATATATTGAAAAAAACAGAATAAAGTTTTTTTAAAAAACCTTGTAGTTTTTCTGTATCTAAAAACTTTCAACGTGACCCTCGTATCTTACTCGTCTTTCAAGTGCAAATAGAGTCAGAAAACGGAGAATCACATTAGGCCAATGTGCGCCGAATTATGTTTGATACCGTGACTGTATCCACTACCATGTGAAATCAGAGCAGGCAGCGCAAAATGCATCTGACGGCTCATCACTGTCCATAATCGTTAAGAGCTCGTCTAGAGATGGAACGACTTGAACGAGATGGACCAACGGACGGCAGACGATGAATGTGTCCTCTGTCAGACGATATTCCGGGCTGGAAAGCAATTAACAGGTCCGTACCGATGACGGATTGCTTGGATTTGATCCCCAATGTTTTATGACGTATCATTCATGTAACTGTTGTCCTGTGATTGTCCTTGTATCAAATCCTACTTGAACATACTTCTAACTAAAATAAAATATAAATAAATAATGTGATATAAAGGTAACGATATGAAGTCTCCATAACTTGGGGTGCAAAAAAGGACACCTGAAAACCAATGCATCTTAATGGTGTTTTTGATGTTGTCATGCATCCCGATTTCGTCATATTAAATGATTTGGCAATGCAGCTAAATCGATGTAAAAGTCGTTGTGAACACAAGTAGATTATGAATCAAAGGGTCCAAATGCCTAACTAAATTCTAGAGAAATGAAGACTTTTGCTAGGTGTTTAGATTTCTGATTATGAGTAAGAGTATGTGTCTGCCATGCTTAGGACGAACAGAGACTCGCCCGTTTGATTATGTAACGAAATGGCTTTTGCTGACAAAGTTTCGATAAAAGGGAACAATGTAGCTTGCGATTGGCGTCCTCATTACCCAGAGACGCTTTTGAGGAAACCTGCAACCTTCATCAAAGTATGTCTCGGTGCTGGAGTTGCCATAAACATGACTTACACAGACGTGAACTGTATACGTAAAGTGATTCAAATCCACACTCGGCAACACCAGCCACTTCATTTAATAGCCGATTCGGCTTGGTGGATATTGTGAGCGCGAAATGACTCGCCGTGCCGCCTTTCATAAAATATTCATCCGGAGCGACGAGGATAAACTTTTATTAAACGCATCTACCGAATGTACTCGACAAACATTAAACCCGCTCGCATGAACCGTGGTTTGCAGGGGTGCATGGGATGCTTTATATTATGGCACTGTAGACGAGCTTCCTCGCTCACTATATTGTTTACATTTTTGACACAGTGACAGCACGTTGTATGCGTTAGTTCCAATGATGATAGAGCTCGTATGTTCACCAGACACTTTCGTCAGACATGTGCACAGTTGCCCGAATTCACCAAAGGACTACAATAACATTAATTTTTCTACATAGCTAGTTCACAAGATCTCATGAATATGTTCTACAATGAATATCTTAGCCATTAAATAGTAAGGTAGCTCCATAATTTAGAACAAACCTGCAATGTTAATCACACCTCACACACTAGCTGGCAACATGGCTTTATAGTAAATTCTGACTGCTACTAGCCGCTACGTATCATTTTCATTCATATTTTGCAAATTTAACGTCTGTCGGCATTTGAACAGAACCGAACCGTCAACCGTCTACGTCAGGTCGCTGTCAACCGCTTTGAATTTTGACGTGAGCGTTCGAATCAGACATCGTAGTTTTTGTTCATTTTCTCTGTTTGATCTGGTTTGAATTTTGCTTATTGTTGCCAAAATGATGATATATTGTTATGTGTCTAAGCTGTTCAGCACCCAGGCTGAAGCTGCAGGTGTAACCTTCCGTCAGTAAGTATAATTGTGATCTTTTTCAAATTCCCGCCATGTCAAATTTCGTGATTCATCCAAATGTCATCGATGTTTACAAACAGAAATTACGGTCCCCATCAAGCGGCCATCTTGCCACCTTCCCCTCTCCCCGCTGGTCCCCTCGCCCAAAGTCATGTTTGACTATAGACATAAATGAATTTATGAATGAGATGCCAGGTCTTCAGTTGTTCTATCGTCGTTGGTTAGTTCAGTTAAGATGTTTTTGAATATCATGGGAGGTAGCGATTAAGGAGAACCGTCTCTGTGTATCCAAAAGTGTCTGTTGGAAGTAGTTAAATTATGGTGGCGCTACTGTAGCACATGGGTAAATCTCAGAAGAAGCACCTATAGATACTGAAGTAGGATAGAGAAGTAAACAGGGAAAAAATAACTTCCCCATTATTTTTGATCACTCACAGCTGTTCTTTCAGGTTACATTTACGAAATAATTTTGACTACGTAAATAGTTGAGATCCTCTATACTGTAGTTCTATTAACTAGTCTAGTTACTAAAAGTATATAATTTTTCAACTCAGCGCACTTCACTCGTCTAAAACTGCTAAATTCATTTCATGCTCCTTTGCTACTCTAGCGGTATTCTGGATGGATTCAGAACTATCATTTACTGCTTACAGCTGGTCAGCACTCCCTACCTCTACTTTCCATAATCAAGGACCATCAGCCATCCAAAAAGTTAAAGAGACGAGATTACTGAGGTATTTTCTGAACTAGTAACTTGTAAAAAATGGATAGGATTGTCAGAAGGAGATTTGTAGCGTAGACATTCCGATACAAATACACAATAAGATCACAAGACTAGGTCTGTTTACGTTTTTTTTATATGTATATGCCGATGTAGCATTTTTGAAGCAGTTACAAAACTCCACATTTCACGCACTTTATTAACTTATTTTTGGAACTGGCTCAATATCTCTACAGATATTTTTTATAACATCAAATTTGGAATGTGAGGTTAACTGTAAGTAACAGTTTTTGGCGATTAAGTTTCAAACGCGGTTAAAATTGATATTATTCAAAAGCCTATTAAAGTCGACAGCTTAAGAGCCAAAAAACACTTTTCCAAGGCCTGAAAAAAAAACTGGTACGTAGTGGTGTGAAATTTCGGAAGAGAATCTATCATCCCCCAGCCTGCTTTAAATGCACTTCCCTTCTAGCTGCCGCAGCCTGGGGGTTTTCATCCCGCCCCATCTCGTCAGGTTCGAGTTCCCTTTAATTGGTAGTCGGTATTTCCGAATGTCAATGACAATTAAAGCCATACAAACAATAATGGATCAGGCTGGCAGCAATTCCTCGTTGGAAGTAACTCTATATTTTTAATAATAGATATGGGTTCATCCAGATAAAGATCGGTTTGCATTATTTCATGAAATATGTATATTTAGGAAATAATTCAAATTATGGCATATCTGTGAAATTCCAAAATTTATAAGTTGTAGTTTCAAAGCTTCTCAAAATGTTATATCATGTATTGGAACTCCATCTTCAGGTATTTGATGGAATTTCTTCTATCGGATCCTCAGCTTTATGATTAAAATATTTTAACAAATACATCCTCGGTATTTCAATGATTAAAGAAAACCTCTGCACTGATAATAGGGGCTACAAAATGGTGACCAATTTTCACTTTTCTATAGAATTCTACTCACGCCTATGGTATATCTAGATAGCACAAGTGCCAATACACGCTCAACCAGGGTATCGTAAAGTTCAGCGGTAAACCGTTTAGCTCAGCGCCTGTCGCTATCGGGTTAGCTGAATTTTATGATCCTTTTATATTTATTTGCATGAAATTAAAATTTACACAGCTAATTGTGTACGTAACGAGCGAGGCAGGGTGGAACCGCAGACAACAATCCCGAGATGCTGCTTTTATGCCTAGCTTTATGTGGGAGAACTTGGTATCTTATATAAGATGAAAGAGGTTCTTCCATTTTGTATCTGAAAATATTACATTAGATTCTCTCATGAGTACATAGTTGAGAATAATTCTTTGCATTCTGTCTGTGTAGATGCCTAACATGGCAATGAACGTGATACAGGCAAAACGTTCGATGCATTTCGTCTTGTTGGGTAGCGCTGTATAAAAATCCATAGTAGCGATATTTTTCTTGATCCTCATTGCCTCGTATTTTCATTGTCATATATTTTGCTTGGCATCATATGGGCCAATATCGACTGAATTTCACTTCTCTTGACATTTTATGACGTTGGTGAAATTTGCAACACTGAAGTTTTCACAATGGGGCAACTGCCCATCTACTACATCTAAGGAGCTGATTACTAGTACGATAGAGGCAGTTTTCGTACTCTGAATTCCCCATCCGACTCAGTTAGCTTTCTAAACAGCCAGGAAGAAACTGTGCGGTAGAAATATTTTGTACATGAAATGTCCTAAGAACACTTTGACGGCGATGGTTAAGGTTTTGTAGGGGTTTTCCTTAACACTAGTGTAAATGTCACCAAAAAAAAATATATCCCCGAAGACAGACACAACAAATGAAAACATAATTTAACAGAAAAATAACTAGACAGGATAGATAGTATGCTAGTTTTGAGAGCTCTAGTTTTGTATCCATAGTTAGTTAGTTATTTGGCAAGTAATCTGGGTAGCCTTGTAAGCAGTCAAATCTGACAGTCTGACGATGATTTGGATAAAAATCGAAACGCGTCACTAAAAGAAAGAGTTTTAATTGTAAAACTGTGTGCTAATTACACAACTTTTCATCTACATGATGGATCAGTTTCACTAAGTGAGAGCACCTAGAATCTACATGTCTTAAATTCCAGTTAGGAAACGCGAAAGACTGCAATATTCAAACCCACACCTTCTGATTGCCGATCAGACCCTCTACCTCAAAGTTCAAAACCACAAGTGGAGCGTCCAATCAGCTCAAAGACATCACGGCAGTCAGAAGGTGTGAGTTTGAATCCTGTATTGGGACAAGATTCTTTGGCATTTCTAAATGCAAATTTTTCTATAAAACTTAGTCGGTATCTATAATACTATACTATACACTATAATGTCTGAATATCCAGTATGTTGACAATCAAAATCAGAGATCGACTATCTGAGTGCAGTCTACCATGTACTTCACTTTGATTGGAATAACATACATGACTCATCGGATATTTGATCCGTACAGCTCGAAGGTTCATGTATTGTGCGAAGAAAGAGCAATAAAGTGGAAGTGTCTTTATTTGTCACACAAACAACTGCATCTCGTAACCGCGTTACCAGCCAGCGTTCCTCGCTTTGGGCCAGATATAGTCCAGGCGATTAAGAAATGAAACAAGGTACATATTTGGCACTATATATTAGCTTTGTATGAGTTTTTTGTATCCGGAAAGTATATTCCGTGGACACACAAATAGCCTGGCGGTGCCAAACTTAACCACAGACTCGTAATTATAAAATTAGAAAAAAATGGTAATAGCAGGATTCGAAAATAAACGTTGTGATACTCAAACATTTTTGACACCTTGTCTACAAGTTTCATTTTACCAGTAAGAGCATCTTCAATCTACACAAAATAACTCAACAAATAATGAATTGATTTTCGCTGCCAACTAACTGACATGTAATAAGCGTTTGAGGTTTCAGTTAAGAAACAATATAAGTAAAGGTAATTTGAAAACGAGTTACTTCGGCACTAACTCTACTGTACCATGAGGCACGTAGGTACAGACAAGACGTCGCGTCACAAAAGCAAGCAGTGGAAGGCCAAGTGAATATCAAAATAGCAAATATCTGCTCATCGTGAACTGGTTGTGCATATCGTACGTGGGACCATGAACAGGCAGACGCTCCAGCGTTCCACTTGCATCCCAGAACATTAGTTCAAATATACTGGAGAGGAGGCTGAATCCTTAAACCGAATAAACACTCTGTAACTATGATTGTTGCAATTCAAGTGACTGGAGGGCAACTAGTTGTAAAGTGGTTTAGATTGACGATTATGTAATCAATTTGCGGATAAAACAATGGTGAAGCTTCTATAGAGTCTAAGTGATATTTGGGTTCATTTTGAGATAGTGCGGTTCCAATGCAAACCAAAAGGAGCATATTATTCTAGTACTTTTAATATTCGTTTAGTATTCGTATTAAGTACAAGGACTCTGCCCCACATGCGACTCACGTAGGCTAGAACATCGGTCGTGGATGATGTGGTTTTGTCCGTAGTTCAGGAGCTGTACGTCAATGGCAGCCAACATAAGCTTGGACATATCTCAGAAATGACGGAAATATGAACTTACAATTTGTGCACGATGATCAAAATGTTCACATAGATGATAATAGAATATAAACAATCTAAAAACATGCTTCTATACGTTTTAATTTAGAATTCGTGTTCTCCTTCTTGACTGAAGAATTATTCAAAGCCCCCTCAGGTCTGTATATACAGCATTATCAAATATTAATACATTTTTCTCATTACTCTTTCCACAGGAGATGTAAACATTTCTGGTAATGTTACAAATGGAATTTTCTCTCAGTAGGTCTCGTTCGTGGAAATAGAAATAACAACATTCGCAGATGGTGCTGTGAAACATTAAATGAATGTTATGAGACAAGAGTTCAACAATATGAATATTTTATCACTTTTCTTTGCGTCATATATACCTAGGTTTTGCTAATTGTAGTTTGAAAGGCACTGTATAGGATAAATATAGAATATAAAAAATATGTACGTGTAACTCAGCCAGCGCCACCACGTGCCTGGTGACAGAACAAACAGAAAAATACCAACCAAGAGAAATTAGTTACAAGTACTTACGTCATACCATAAACCGCCAAAAAATCAGAGATCACCGATACAAAAATCGTACACCCGCCACTGAAACACATAATTGCATTATAGTTCTATTTCCTATCGCTAGAATTGTTAAGCTACTTATATCAAACGGTCGTATTTGGAGCACTAACTGAATTTTTCCGTAAGACGCTTGGTATAACAACTAAAATAGCCGGCTTGATAACCCATCATACTTCATTTCCAGAGTAAGTATCATTTAGTGGAACAATCGTTCCAATTAGCCAGTTACACAACGAATAAATGAACAAAATACGGAGACTGCCAAAGAGGAAGGAGCAAAGAACAGTGACGTCCCTATATTCGGAATTAAGGCATAAACATATATTTGGAAGCGTTCTTTATTCCTATCCTGAGTAGGTTTCTGAAAAATGTTCACGATTTCTATTTTCGCGTTGCAATACTAATTGAGGAAAAAATTGAGCAAAGTTTACTGACTCTGTTCTTGCAACGTATTGATATGAATATATATTTAAAGACACGGACTATCAAATTCATATCAGTTCAAAAATTATGCGCTAAGAAATGAATGCAAAACCGAGAAGCAATACGAAAACGGATATAAGGAAAACAATATTTTCCCGAGTATCTCCTGGATGCAACTTATTTTTTAAGAGCTCAAAATATCTCTAACCAAATTCTACAATACTCAATATCTAATTTTAGTTACTCAGTATGTCTCACGGATATCAATTACCCATTGTTATACTAGAAGCACTGCATATTCTATATGAGTTTATTGACCCGAAATAGAATGTTTTTATATACAAAATGTAATATTTGATTTAGACAGAGAGACATATAGTAAAACCAATAGTCATTTGCCTTTAGATGATATCAAAGCCTCTCATAACGAATATTCTCCCAAGGGCAAAGAAAATGAAAAGGAATATATTTCAACTGTTGTTTGAATCTTGTAGACAAGGTGGATTTATCAAATGTTTGATTTCGGACTTCCATTGTCTATAAAATTTTGAGTATCACGACGTTTCGATTGATGTGCTATCTTCAATCGTCTTCAGGTGAACTGTTCACTGAATAAACCGCACTTTCAACATAATTGTAAGACTGCCTTCCACCTCATTTTGATTATGGTGTCAGGGCAGTAGGCTTCTGTCAACCATGGGAAAAGGCTTTGTGTGGACATGCAAAGAGAGGATCATATCCTAGTCATGAGGAGTGGTATTATTTGGGATATTGGGAGTCTAAAGGCCAATAGACCATCGACAGAGAAGGGTCTTACAGACGGCTTATTAATTAAGGTGTTTGGACACTCACAGGGCTTTTACTGTACCATAGAAGATACACCGATTTTCAAAAACTGAGAAGCTTTGTCCTTGTCATTGAAATCTTACTCTTAGGTTCTTTTAAACTTATAGAGAGGTCAATGATGTCAGCCAGATTACCGACAGACAGACCAACGTAAATGAATGACATGGTTTATCGTGATGTGTATGTCGTAAATTTCATGAATTTATGATTCTGTCACCTTTCAGAAGGTTACCATGTTCACTATTGTACTATTGGACTCAAATTCCATCAGGGATTGGGAAATTCTACCCATCATCCACCCCCCTGCTTGAACATAACTAACCGATTTCTTGCCAGCACACCGCAGTAACCGGGTATCCGAGAACTAATTTAAGTGTCGCTAATTGTTATTCCCTCTCTAAAGAGTGAGTGAGAGAGAGAAAAGTAGTCTCGGTTGAGTCATTAGCCCTCTTAATAAAGGCCGTGTACCGAATTTAATTGAAATGCGTGTTTCCAAAACGCCAATTATATCGGTGGTGGGTCAACCGTCTGATAGGATCTCTATCATCCATTTTAATTTTCCCAGTTAAATAATATCTTTGCTGAAGTGGTATTTGACCATCTTTCCGTTTGACATTGGTGCAAACAAACATTTAGAAAAGTCTAGAAAAGTATAGCCTACAGTCACTCCTACTTTGAGTCCAGTGATCTCGACATAGTAGTAGATACATTTGATTTGATATTTCTTATATTTTTAATTTCAATGAAACATATTCAAAATACTAAAAGATCTTAAAACTTTTATAATTTACAAAATTCCGAAGATAAAAAAAAGTGTCCAAACATTACTTTGACTGGATTAACAGCTTTGAAAGGCTATACCAATATTTAATGAACTGACATCACTGCACATAAAATAGTGTCAATTAACTCGTTTTTTTTTAAAGGCTAAACATCAGGGTTTCAATTATTTATTCTCCCTATCCAGGTAGAATACAGTAATATGTAAAGTTACATTTTACCTATATGTAAAGCCCATATCTCCAAATGAGCATTTATTGACTTGACCCTTTGTCTTCTCAGCTACGTATATATTATATTTATAGACATCCAATCCCACCGTTCGTCAGTATGGCTTCAACGGTAGACTGGGAATGTTCACCTGGTATATCGCGCGTTCTTATATGGATCGATATCTAGCCGGTTCAAAACTGTATAGACAATAGAACATCTTCTAGCAACACCTCGGAAATGAGTGATATGTTTTTTTTATGTATATGTCATGGAACATATTATCACACAAAATATCTCGATATCGAAATTTTTCGCGATTGATATGATTCTGTCTATTGGCGAGAAAAGTGAGGAGGACGAAATAAAGTTCTTCACGAGTGGTTTTCAATGAAAGAGTGAAATGACAAATCATTTGTTTCTAACTATTTTGACAGATGTCACTATTACGTATACTAGGTTACAGGTGTCTGCGTATACTCCAATGTAGAATCGTAGTGCAAAAATATGAGGTTACAACATCCCTGGAGCAATAATCTATCGCGTTCAGCCATCAACCGAACAACCATAATTGCTAAATCATTGTGCATGTGAGATATTTCTGTGAAATATTAAACGTACACCATAAACTAATTATAGCTTAATTGAATATGACGTATGGATGTGCAACGAACGACAGTACAGTGCAGTACAAATTGAAGTTTCATGGACTGGAATACATTGTGTAATACCATAAGAGAAACGTTTGGATAAGTAAAGATTCAGACAGTAATATTTGTAGTTACTGCTACCCCTCATCTTCTACAAGGCTCCCCTTAGACCATCTTTACAGTACTTTTCGCCTGCATGTAGATGATCTCTGAAGCACTCCTCAAAGCTCCTGGATTCAAACAAATAATACTTTTATTGGCCGCTAGGGAGAGCCACAGTCTATAACATAGTTTCATAACCTTATTTTTCTTACCGCTAACATCAAGAATATATGTTTTAGAGCCCCTAATTTTTTTTGCGGACCATCTGTTGCGAATCTTGACTGAATATTTAATTAAAAAATCAAGGTCAATAAATCATCCTTCAAATATAAAGTTGTATCATGATTAAGTGTATACTCTCCACTATGCATCAGACCTGCTATAGAAATTCATGCTCCGTCTTTAGCCTAGACTCGTCTGTATAGCCTGGCGGTCTAAATATAGGAAGCAATTGGGTGGTACACGTGCCACCCAGTCAAGGGAGTGATAGCAATATCAGCACTCAGTTCCAAGCATCGCGCACTGTGGCGCTAATCAACTTACGAAGTCAAGGGTCAACCTGGACTGTCTTGAAGTCTCTTCGGAAGAGTCTTACAGATAACTGTGACTGTTCAGGTTGACTGTAACATCAATGCCCAAATTGCATTATTTAATGTGTGAAAATGATGTAAATATATTCCTCTCACTTCAACCCTTAACAGGTAGTCGTTCAGAATGAAACTTCACCAGTGCAACTGTCACACATAAAGTATGATCAAAGTATTTTTTTAAGCCTTGGCTGAGAAGTTTATCAAAAAAATGATTTTTTTGAGTTTTGTATTTTTGTATGTGGCTTTATTTAGTAGTTATAATAAGTAAGATAAATCTAAACCTTTTTGAAGTACTCTATTGAATTGCGTCACAACTCACCTAGACACTTCAACTAGACTGGATGATAGATACTATAGAGTACTGGATCCTAGATCTAATATAAATGTGATACGTATTTTAATTGTAATAAGAATCCATTTTCAAGATGTGGTGTAATCGCTTTTTTTGGGCTGAAGCTCATTGCTGTAGGCACAACGCCTCTTTTCAGTGCGCGCACTTCACGTTCAGCAGTTCCGGCGTTAGTTTGTCTTCTCTGCACACATTCCGGGGTTGATGAAAAAGATATAGCGACTCGTCATTGTCGCTCGCCCTCATTACCGTTCCTGAATGGACCTGGGTGCGTGCGACCCCTTCTGGAAGCGAGAAAAGAAATTAAGTGTTCGCACCGGATGAATCCGGAAGTAGTTCGGGGGCGAAGCGTGAACGGCCATTGTGTGTACGTTCCAGAGCCGGAGAGGTTCTGCAGGGAATTTCAGCAACAAGTCAAATACGAGGATTGTATGTATGATTTTTTCTTCTGGAAATCTCACTTCTCCTGGTCGTTAAATCAAATAGCAAATTACAACTGAATGTATGATTTTTCAATCTTTGCAAACTATGCTTCTGTTTCGGCAATCAGCGCATTCTTCGAGGTACATTTTTTCCTCTGAGTCATGTCGTCTCGTTGGGGAACTGAAATGACACTTTGTGTTGCATGAAGCAGTTCCCTTTCCTTAGCCAAATATGACCATCTCTCCTTCAATTTATTATCGAATAGATTCAATAATTTATTGTTGTGGTTCCCATTTGATCAAACTGATACCATGGGGAGTCATTTTGCTTGACGCAAATTTTCTTTCATCAATGTCAGATGTTTGGAATATATCCTTGATTCCGAGTTTAACAGTAGTTGCTTGGTGGTGCTTGACTCTGCTACAGTCTGCGAGTGGTCAGACTAACTGAAAGGCTCGTGGCCCATTCACGATTTTAACAGTCACGTAATTTATTGGATTAACCAAAGGACGGCGTCGCTATTTTGATTCTGTGGCGTTACGTGGAAATTATTTGTGATTAGTTGAATTGCGTTGCCTATAATTTCGTTAGACGGAGGATTGTGACCAATCTGCGATATAGAACAGCTATACGACCGTGAAGTCGAAACATTCGACTATTACTGGCACAATTGCAATGACGCTAGTAATCGTCGAGTGATTACGGAAATTCCTGTCACTTACTTCCGTTGACTTGTCTGTCAGTCTATCTGTCTGTGGGTTGACCTGAACATGACCAAATACAGCAAGTGCTGTAAAGTTAAACCATCCCACAACTCATGAATGAAGGTACCGCATGGGTGAATGAACCTTAATGTAAATAAAAGGTGAATCAGAACAATTTGAGAGGTTTGAACAAACTAGATTTGAACCAAATATTGATTAAAAAATATTTCGCTCAAACCAACGCTCGCAAAAAAGCAAGTTAGATTATCTATGAGACGGCTAAGTAAGATTGTGATTTCGTTATCTGGTAACAGGCAATGATTTTCCCATGCAAATTACAGCGCGTGAAGTTCTGAATCAGTTTTTTTATCCGCCTTCTAAAACTGTGCTCCTTGTTTGAGTGTAGATGGACGATTTCTTGATATCGACAGTCAGGAACTCATCCCTTGGGTCAGACGAACTACCAATTTCTATTACAAAGATGTGCCGTCCATATATTCTACCTTTTCTAGTTAATATTATCAATAGCGTTATTCGAAATCCCCTCTGTTTGGAAAAATGGTCATGTGAGTTCAATAATCTCAACAAACTCTCTGACCTTCGACCTATGAGTATTCTTTGCGGACTTCCGCTGGTTATGTAGTCTAACTCACTATCGAACGGTTGAAATATAATCCACCTACCTATTATCCTCATCACATTCTGTCTAAATGAGCAGCAAGCAACATAAAATCAATCAGTATGAACTCGCAAAATATATCTTGTGGTAGGCAACCCGCGTACCATTACGAATATCCAGCTTGGAACTAACAAGCCAAATAAACATTACTTTGTCGAAGTATAATTCGAAGCGGTCGACCAGGTGAAACGAATTATTAACTGCGTTGAATGAAGCGGCGTAATTTGCATTATTCAACAAAACGCAATGGAATTATCATCTTATAATTATAAATCTGGCACGTCGCCCGGTTTCAGCTAAAAGCTTAATTTTGTAATTTGTAACATGGTATGTATTGTCAGGCGATGTATATGCTGATGGAGTTCACTGGAATTTGAATTAATGAGGTCACACTATGAATATAGTTCTGTATTATGTAGTAATAGCTTCATTATGTTGTGTCGTATTTGTGATGTTTTAACCCTTAACTGGTAACGAGAAAATTGTGTACTCAAAGAAAGATCCCGATATAATGCAGTTTTGAAGGGTTATATATAAGATCACCAATTTCAAAAAAACAGACTAAATTATTACAAAACATAAAGGCGATTTTTTAGAATGTTGAAGGAAAAATAAAGATTACATTTTTAAAGTATATATGGACAGATTGTCAATAAGAGGGGTAGGTTGGGGCAACTTCATTTATGTTTTCAATCCAAATGAAAAAAAATCGGGACATTTTGGGCCTCGTACCTCACATACGCTTTTGTTCTGTACGGTGCAAGAGAAGTTTGCAGTGTCTTGGAATATATTAAACGCGATAAAATGTAACTTTTATTACAAAATTAGTAAATATACCTTTACATTCAACAACGCTCTTCACAACACAAGTAATTTTAATTTCAACGGTTCCACATAATAGTGAAGGGTTTTAGGTCAATGACATAATCAGATTTTTCTGTATTTGGTGCCCCATATATCATTTGCAGATTATTTTTTCATTATTCAGATGGATTTTTCATACTTATTTCTACTCAAAAAATATACAACACTGCGTTTGATCAAAGGTTTCATTTTTTGAACTTCCGTCCGTTATAAACTACGTTTTCGGTTTCTGTTCAGGTTGAAAAGGTTTTCAGTTACTTTATATATTACCACTAACAAATATGTATTTGAGAACTAATTATTGAATACTTGAAAAAAAATTACTAGCTGATAAAATTCCATCATTTCATACAGAGAAGTAGAAAATGAAAAATCGACTAGATTGAACTATTCATGTTCACAAAAGGTTCCTCCTCGATAAGTTTACCATGTCTCTTCGATCGATTTCCATCGATTCAAATTTCAAAAATGGTGCAAGATAAGCGGGTTTAGAATCCTTTGAGATTGTTAAAATTATACGGTATGTTTTTGACTCCCATGCGCCAGGTTTTCTGTGTTAGAGTCGCCAACACACAACGCTTGACATGTTTCGATCCTCTTGTAGCATAATTGGCTGAAATATTCATTGCATCTCCAATAAGAATCGCCGAACGCCGACAATTTATCATTATTCGCTGGTATAGATCGCATTGGCCGTGTAATACGCTCAGCGGAGAATATTTTATCGGGTTTGTAAGCAAGTTTGGCTCATCACAGCCACGCCATCCCACTTCCAGTTAACGATAAATCATTTGTTTATTCTGCACGGAATCTGCCGTTGCATTTGCTACGAAGAACAGTTGCATGGTCTAGACGTAGGTGATGAAGACAAACGACGTTTTATTTTATTATGCTCAGATATAATCGAAGCGGGATTAAGGTTTTTTTATTGTTTTGATGTGTCGATGATGGATATAAGCACCTGATAGAGAGCTACCAATTTAGTTTTTTTATCTCGAATCTGCAGAATAAGAGTCAAGCTTGAGTGATAAAGTTAATAAGCATACAAAAATGCAAAAAATATATGTCAGGAGCCTTCAACGAGACGCATATATTCCTATTTAATTTGAAAACCCGAATGAAATACAAAACCACTACCGTATTTATAATCCTCATACAGTTAGAGGTAGTAATCCTAACCTAGTGTTTGCTGAAATTGAAACGGAACAAATTTGCTCTCTTTACGAAAATGTTAACTATGTCACATAATACTGTACAATTTTCGGAAAAAAATGGTTTGAATTTGTTTGTACATATATCGAATGTGCAATAACATTGGGAATATATCTATCATTTATGTATTACGAAGATACGAAGGCAATTGTGTTATCTATTCAAGAGAATCTGAGTGAATGAAAGAGAAGGTGAGAGAGAGGGTCATTTAAAGTATAACTTCGCTGTCATTCGACCGATTTTCAGAAACTTCATAGCATTCTCATTTTTTTTATAGCCGAAACCTGACTTACAAAATTTATTCGAAATCCGTAAACTACTTATCGAGCCATAGTGAGGCCAAGCGTTACCAGACAGACAGAGAGAATATTTTCGTGATTACAATACTTTCCCTACCTACTGTTTGAGCATCAATCTGTAAGCCAACATATCATAACTCCATGAAGGCACTTATTCTCAAGACAAAATAATAGGTTAGAAATTTTCTCTTTACGCCAGCTCTGATTTTTCGATTGGGCCCCTCAAAAATGAAATGTATCCTTTCATTACTTTAAACCTTAATTTTGACGCCTGGGGGTCACTTGGGGGCCATGAGTTGCAAAAATAAATGAAATGCCAAAAATAAAGTAACTTATTCTGCTATACTTTAATGATAATAATTTTTTTAATCCCTCAGTCGACTGTGACCCGGTTTGGTTGAGTATGCTTTAGAGAAAGATACATTCAATGGTCTCCAAACCTACAGATGGGACATCTATCTACTTTATCACGCATGGTTTCCCATGATACTATTACTCGAGAAGATAAACCCACCTCGCGCTCCAATTTCGTTCGGCACTGCGCATGACGTCACTCGGAGACAACAATCGCGCTTGCCGGTGGGAATAGCCACTGCTTCCGAGCACTAGCTGTTAGTATTTAAAATATTTTTCGCATTTATTATAAAAAATCATTACACTTATTCGTTGTTTTTTTCAATAGAATTTAGGAACAATGCTAGGATAGTACGGCTTCAAATAGAGTAAGTATTTTATAGATAAAATAAATTCTCTTTGTAAGAATATGATTCTTGAAAAATGTTCACATAAATATTTTTAGCAATGAATATTTCAATTTCAGGATCAATATAAAATACCAAAATATGGAAAGTTATGAGAATTCGAACCATTTCATTTTGAATATGTTTCAGCATTTCATACTAGACTTAATTATTGCTCAAAGACATGTATTTGTTTCTTATTTAAATCGAAGCAGTTCTTTTAGAAACAATACCTTGGTGGAAAAATATCAGTGATTTAGATTTATTATAAACAAATATATATAGCTCAAGGTATATTCGTGTTTTCAAATAAATTCAATGGGTAAGTGTCAATAAAAAGCTTTCGTAATGAAGAACACATTTATTAAATCCATTAAATATAGCGATTTAGTTACAACAACAATTAAATCAACATTCACATATTCTATTATCTCATTTTACAACTTTTGTCATTTTTCTCTTCCTTACTTTCGATTTTTCCTTGATACCTTTATTCAACTTTCGAATTTTGAAATACATTTTGCATTTGAAGAAAAGAAGTTTGGCATCTGTGCTTACATTAACCGATTCAGCTAAATTCATCAGCGATTTCAAATAATTTTTTGTCAGTTTTAATGACTCCCGATTGAAGTTGTTAAAAATATGGTCGAGCTCATTACATAAAGTTAAAAAATCAAGGTTTGGTTTTAGTAAACCACCTTCGGAGAGATGGTCTACCCAAGAAAGTGACGTTTCACTATTGTGTGAAATATAACCAAGATTTTCTTTTTTTCTTAGCTTGAATGCGATAAACCCAGCCAAATTTTCGAAGCCATCCCACTGTAGTTTTTTAATATGATGTTCAATATCTTCTTCCTTAACGTCAGTAGACTGGTTTTGATCAACAACTTCATTATTGGTGGATAAATTTAATTCTTGGAACATTTGTTCAGTAACAATTTGAGACTCATCGGCATCGTTTTCGTATACACCCAGGTCAGAAATACCACTCATGCCTGCAACGGCAATATTTGGAGCGTCTTCCACTTTAGCAACATTTGCCGATCTCGACATAATTTCGTCATTTCGCCCCAGAAGATAATTTCTTAACCTATATTTGAATTGTAACGCTGTTGGATGATCATATAAGCCTCCAATTGCACGTATAGTGGAAAAAAGACCTTCCAATGGATCCTGATTTAAATTATATGTCAACAAATATTTTGTGCCATAATCCTCGTTCATATCGATGAAAAGTTGCTTCAAGGACTTTATGCTTATGATTATACCTCGTTGGAATGGTAACAATGTATTGGAACCAACTTTTTTAAGATTGTACATTGTTTTTTCCATTTTGTCCAAAATGATATTTTGCTCAGATAAAGCTAAGCCATACGCTTTCACACAATCTCTCGAGTCACTTTCTGGTACTTTAGAATTAAAAACATCAAACCAGTCATTGGTGATTTTCAATAGCTCCGAACATTCAAGCCAATTGTTTTCACTTTTGAAAATGCCCAATAACCCTAGCCTTGAAATTGCTTTTGATACTGTGTGAGAGAATAATTTGGTTGCGAATTTAACTTTTTGTCGTTGGGCACCCTTAACTGTTAAAAAATCTGCACTAATTTTATGTGCAATATTTAAATCCAAATTTTGCGTATTTTGGAGTAAATCAACAATTGGCTTGGAAGTTATAATCTTTCCATTAAATAAAAATCCATCATCAAGAAAATGGTTTCTTAACAGTTTAATCATATGTGGTGCATCTGCAAACACATGTACCCTTTTTTTACTTACTGGATTTGAAAACCACGTATTTTCCACTGTAATATTCAGAGATTTCCACAGTCCCCTATTGCTGCCTCCTGAATCGGAATTAATGGCATAAACCGGGTACCCTATATTTACTAATTTTGTTATAAGTTTGAACAAAAGATCTTTTGTTATTTTCCTGTCATAGCCGTAAAATAACGGCAATCTGGAACGACATTACATTTCTTATTGTTGTTGTTTGAACAACCCATCATTGCACAATGGACCATTTTAACAAAGTTTGTCACTATTAAAGCTAACGCCCTTTCATAAACAGATCACATAACCTATAACACACAGCAGATAATTGTCACGGCAAGCCAGCCAGCCGTTTTGTCTCCAGGTGACGTCAGAGGTGCGAGAGAGATAGCGCTACGACATGCGCGTGGGTTTATCTTCTCGAGTAATAGTATCATGATGGTTTCCTATTGGATCTCAAAAAATGCTTGGCCTTAAGCGCAAAAAATCTTTAAGCGTATTTTCCGCGTTTCCTTCACTAAATAAAACATGATTTTCATTCAATCTGTTGTCTGGTGAATGTATGAAATAACAATCATGAATAATTTAGTAGTAATCTAGTAACGGGGAGGCAAAACCTGGAAAGTATGCCACTTTTGATTTTTTAAGTTGGGGGGGGGGGGCTTTAAAAAGGTTTTCACCCTAGCATCGAAAACAATTTTTTAATCCTCACAACTAGTAGAGAGATAGAGAAGGATAAAGTCTGATGAAGATAAACGACGCGATATTTTAATCTGCATCGTGTTGACTTATAACCAAAATTTTTCGTTTTTGTTTCCGGTTTACATACGGGATTTGCTGCTTCGTTAGCTCCCATTATTTATCGTCAGCAGGGAGTTGAGGTCGCCGCACAAGTTGTTGGTCAGATGTATGTACGAGGGTTGTTCAATGGAAACACATTTTTATGCTTTAGGGAACTGACCTTGAATTAGAAAAAGGGAAATAGTCGAGTGGCGTTCGTCAACTATTAGTTAGGATACAAATAATCGAGATAGAGAAATCTTTTAATCAAACTATTCGCTCTTTATTTGCTAAGCGGAAAACATATTCTGTTTCACAGTGATTTATAAGCCTGATATCCTATAGCACACTACGGTAAGTATTGCCTATCTTTCCGCACGTCAAATAACTCCAGGTACCTTCCTCCATCCTTTCACTGGTCAGTCAGACAGTTTATCAGAAATTCTGACTATCACCTAATCACCTCCATCTACCTTTAACTATATGGTAATTTACTTAGTTCTTTATTTATTATTTTACAATATTAAGTTGGCTCTACTTCACTTGAACCTTGTATGCTACGAAGTTACTTAGGTATTCAAATGGTTCTTATCTTTTCTTCGAGCAACAATTCTTAGATCGTAGCATTGCAAAACTTAACGTCTGATTCTATTACGTAAATGGCAGTTTCATCATTTAGTTTTAGTTCAGTTACTTAAATCATACCCATACATGCAACGAAATTGGTAGAAAATTTTATATTCCTTCTTTTGACGTTTTTCTGTCCTCGCGATCTGGTTGAATATGTAAATCTCTAAATCTTCTAGCACAAACAATAAATAATGAGTTCAGATTTCTTACATTATTGAAATAGCAGGCAATACATTTTATTTCGCGAAACCTGTTCATTTCTGACACCAGCCTACTTTCTGCTTGTTATTTGTTATCTCTGTTAAATAAACAAACAAAAGCCATTACAATTTTACTATTTAGTCAACGAATGACTACCACAATGCACTGAATTTGTGATACAAACAATGTGTGGCGTTGAAGATAATTGTATACTATAATCAAAGTCGTTCACTTACTTCGGTTACAATGTACAATTGTTAGAGCTTGTTTTTAATGACTCAAGTTATGAAAGTATCAAAGTTTTGGACCTATAAATAGCATTAATCGCTCCATAGTCAATCACATTCGCCGGTATGTTAGAATGCTCACCATTTTGCAATCAAAATAAGTTGCAAAATCGCTGGTTTAAACTGAGAACAGAAATACGGGATATCTTGCAATCAATTTCATATTCTATTTAATACCAGCTAGAAACCAAAAACGCTACTGACTACTTTATATCTTTACTGTATAGCTGCTTCCAATGCACCATCCCGTGATCCTTGTCGAATATTATCCCACACACTGCAACGTTTTCCCACCATTTTGGATCACATCGTATTGTGCAATTTTAAGGTGCATTTGATAGTTAAATCCAATGCAAACGCTGCATGCAGCGATATGGAAAATATAGAAATGTTTGGACGGCCGTCTTCAGATACGTAGCTGCCTTTACCATGAAGCGTTGAAATGGTTGTGTTTTTTATATCATGGAATCCAGAGCCGCAATTCAAAACAACACCGGTGTTTCATCGTCCCTTGCGGGGCATTTTGCAGGAGCGAGTGAAGTAACAAAATGGCAGGAATTTCAGAATCGGTGTTTTTGCTTGGAAGATTTCCCTATCAATGTTAAAGTCACTGAATAATTTTTGACATATTCGAGACCTCCATGAAACAAAGCAGCTTCATCAAGCCGTCCGATCAGTCTCGGGAAAACGGGCTAATCCGCGTTCCGGAAGAATGGGGAGGTGGAGTTGTTATTCAAGTAATTCATTTTTCTTATCACGTCATATCGTTAACGGGGAGTTTAAAGGTAATTCATTATATAAAAAATTAGGAGGTTGTTGTATTATCGAGGGCTTTGACGATTGCCAAAAGCTATGTACCCATTGCGAAAAAGCAATGTTCGAAATATGTGAAAAGGAAACATCGCACTGTCAACACGGCCGTTAAAAAAGGTAGTATGATCCGTTCCAAGGACTGAGGTTAACATAATTCATCCAATCTGGAGACGAACTTAACTTTTTCGCAATTAGTACATCAGATTTTCCGCTGGCCGATAACTGAATTCTGAGGTTTCGGCTGTCTCGAAAACCTTTATCAAAGTACAAAGCATAATTGACATAATATGATTTTGAAGATATTATATATTGAGGTTATTTCTCCATCATGCCTACGAATCGCTCAACGTAATGCCGACCCTGTCCAGAAACCTCGAACAGCCCATCCGCCTTCAACACCAGCAAAATTTTTACTTATGGCCGGATGAAACTCTGTAGTTACAGTCTGCAACAGGACGTTTGAACGTGTGTACATGTGTATGAATGTGGCTCTATTCCGGATAGGACAATTAAATTCCCAGCAAGGTAACACGAGACCTGCAATGCATTCGCTGTTTTCACAACCCGTCATTACGGCGCGGCGCGCTCGAATAGGGGCTTGCTGGGAAATGTCTGGTTCACTGGCAAGTTTTGTAATATAGACACCTGTTCTAGAACACGTTTGTATATCGCGTTGCAACTTGGATCGCTCTCTCGTTATGAACAGATATTTTATCCAGGTATTGTGGACGAGAATGTGATTTTTAGAAACTAGACGAAGATGGCTGTCACCTGATGACAGTCTATGATTCAAACCGGAAATTGCAGCGTATTCACTATTTTCACTACCTATTAACCGTTATTAAGACATGCTTCCAGTAGCAGCAGGTTGTTGGGGAGATTTCTGCTTTACGAGCGAGATTTAGTATTTTATCGAATGAGTCGCCTTCATGATTGTACGAGGGTCACGCTGAAAGTTTTTAGATACAGAAAATCTACGAGTTTTTTTTTTAAAGACTTTATTCTGTTTTTTCAACATATTCCCCCCCTTCCTCAATACATTTACGCATTCGGTGAAACCACTTGTCAAATTCTTGGAACCAACGTTCTTTTGAAAGGTTGCTAATTTCCTCCTCAAATGCAGCGATTGCCTCTTCATCGGTGGAAAAATGGCGACCTCGTAACTCTTCTTTGATCTTAGGGAATAAGAAGAAGTCGCACGGAGCTAGATCCGGAGAATAAGGTGGGTGAGGGAACAGTTTGACACCCTGTTTAGCAAAAAAATCGAGTGTTCTAGCGGCGTTGTGGGCGGGTGCGTTGTCATGGTCATGGTGCCATTGAATTCCCCGCAGACCAGTCTTTGGACGGCTCTTGTATGGTTCTGGGAAGACTACAGGAACACATTTGATTATATACCATTCAGAAGTAACTGTCTTTTGATTTTCCCAGGCACCGTTGTGATGTATCCACTTTTAGAAAAAAAGATGCGACCATTTTCTTTCCAATACTCTTGGAATGACGAATTTCGTTGGAGGCTGCTCACTTTCAAAGCACCAAACTAATGACTGCTGTTTAGTTTCGGGATTATAATGATATAACCTTGTTTTGTCTCCGGTTACGATACTGAACCTGTTTTTAGTGTTACCATTATGAAATGTTTCAAGCATAAACTTAGCCCAATTAACTCTTGTTGTTCTTTGCTCACTGGTGACCAAATGTGGCACGCTTCAGGAACACCGCTTCTTTGTGCAAAGGTGATCATGCATGAATGTTCGGACCGCTGCCGATCCAATCTCCAGAGAAGCTTCAATCTCAGCGTCTACAGTTTCCGGAGTAACAGCAGTGGGAGGTCGACCTGTGCAAGGTTCATCATCGAGTGAGACCCGGCCTCTTTTAAACTCAGCAAACCAATCAAAAACTATAGCCCTAGAAGGGACAGTGTCCCCAAAGCAACTCACCAAACTTTCGTAACATTCCGCTTGTTTTAGTCTCTTTTTATAGTCATACAAAATCATGGCTCGGAGATTGTGACTACCCGGTTCCATTTTCACGTTAAAATTCGGCCAACACTTAAATGCATTCGAGACCGAATGTCTAAAGACTTTCTGCGTGACCCTCGTAGGATAGATCGCATGCTAGCATATCTCAGGTCAGTGATTCCTGTCCATACTTTCAAGGAGCGCATATTCCTCCTCTCTGGAATATAGACCGTTCCGTCCTGCCCACTTGCTCCAAATTACCTCCACTTCACGAATAACTTCTTCGAGTTACTTAACCGAATTGGAAAGTTTGTTCGGCATATCGGACCGACAAGAAAGATTGTGTTTACATAACAATTCCTCCATTGGCATGGAAAAACTTCCCGCTTGTCAGAGTGGCGGCTCGCGTTTTTGGTCGCGTCGTGATTCGCTTTGCAGCTACTCGGGTGAATTGATTGCCTACAACTCGATCTGAAATACGGCTTGTTCTGACTTTATGTTGCACATTGAAACTGGGTGAACCATGATTGCGTAGGTATCTGCAATGCCAAAAAGGACAAGGTAAAATTGGAAAATAACACACAGACTGCCAGCGCATTGAGGTCTGAACAGTGGAGTGTTGAACACAAAAAATATGTGTTCAGCTATTCCATTTCCTATCCAGAAGCTGAGGTACTATTTCAGCACATGACAATTGACATGCCTTTAGCCTAGACTCATCCGTGTACCAGGGCAACCTGAGCATAGAAAGTAATCAAGTTGTATATATACTATTCAAAGTGAAGGAATCTGAGCAGGTAAAGATCACAAGTATCTCGGATTAATGATATTGATAGTCATCATTTTGTCTCCGCTGTCTCCCCACAGGTTTCATTCTGTCTTGAAACGTGACCTTGAACGGCCGTATAACTTGAGAAAACGGGAACAATATGGATGATTAACTAACGTCCTTTGTATCCTCGTAATCGCACACAAAGTCGGCAACAGCTCAGAACTTTGTGCTGCTTTATCTTTGCTTGAGGTTAGTGCTGCTAACAGACGTTAGTTATGTCTGAACATGCTGACATGTGACGACAAGAAAAATGTTTGGTTGCGCTGTTTGTAGCATTTTCTCTTCTCAAGGCAAGGCAGCAAGTCAGAGAGCATCTCAGATTTGCAAATGTATATCTGAGGTGGTGATATTTTCATCACGAAAAAGAATAAGAATACACCTGGTATATTTTTAAATATTTCCATAGATTTTTATTTGTTAAATAGTAATACGAGGATCCAGGATAATCACCAAGCAACTTTGAGAATTCTATTAAATAATATTTTGCTCTGACCCTTATCTAAGCTATTAAGCTATTGACACTTTGCTGCACTAAATTTGGGGTCCACCAATCCAAATACATTAGACTTTTAATAATTTCTGAATGGTTAAATTTTCGCAAAATTCTTCAGTAGCTGTGTAATTATTCAAATTGGAAAGATAATTGTACAGTCCTCTGTACATAGCAACCCAAAGTACAGACTGGAGGAAGAGAGCATCAAAAAGGAGTTGATTAAATATTTATTAAGGGCAAAGGGCGTGAGAATGGAGGTTATGGGACTTGACGCAGTGTCATTAAAGGAGTACCTCCCGAATATACATATAAATGTTTTTATTACGTTATGTACACCTGCTGAGTTTTTTAATTAATGTGCACAACGATGTAACTGAAATGTACAAGAAACACGGAGACAGGCAAGCAACGATTCGAGAATTAACTGTTTAGTAGGTAATGGACAATATTTTCGTGAATGTGTCAAGAAACAGTTGGTCAGAAATTTGATTGTTTGGTTTAGGTATCCATAGGAAGTGCTTAGTTTACTTTGTTTAATATCGTAGAAAATATAGTATCGCAAACTAATTAGTAGTTAAAATTGCATGTTACGATGGACAATTTTTTGTTTGTGCATACCATGACAATGAAAAATCAAAATTTGTGGGATGACAGGGGGTTGGGAACTGCAGCCATCTTGGAAGAGGAGTTGATCTCACTTACTTTGTGTCGCGTTGAACTTAAACAAGTGACAAATCAATGACGGCCTACTACGACCAAATTTCTCTTTAGTTTGCCTATTGCACTGAGCTTCCAGCATTAACGTTTTGGATGCAGTATAGAAATATAAATTTACGGCTATATTTAAAATACGCATCATTTATTTACATATCGCAATCTCTACGTAGGAAGTGGAAGTGGGCTACGCTGGAAGCATATTTGCGATGTAGTTTGATTTGCAGTGAATTGTTTGAATAATTGAGTGACAAATTAAATGGATAGCATGTAGTTACATTCCATCCAATATATGCACTTATCTCATCAACGTTATTAACTGGATAGAAGGGAAACGTCATGCAATGCCTATATTTTATATGGTAGGCTTTTTATTTATCTAATTTATATTACCTACTCAATCATATTTTGCGTCGCTAATTTAAATTTGTTTCATTTTGAAAATATGACTTTTTGTGATGAGCGGGTTTCATTTCGAGGAATAAATACTAGCTTTTTATACTAATTTGTATTATAAAAAAACTTAACGGTTGGGGGTACCATTTGAATACATTTTTAACTATAGTTTGAATATTCTCAAACTTAATAATGCCACTTAAAATTCTAAATTTTGAGGAAAAAAACTGTACTAAAATTACGTAGATTGGAGATGTTCTTACTTGGTAAAATTCTTCCATCATTCAGAAAAGGAAATTGTGTATTTAAAACTAAAATTCACAGATACAACTTGCTTTATCCAGTGTTGTCAGACTGTCAAATTTGATAAATCATTTCATTCATCAGTTAGTTTGATATGATTATAATTCAAGCGTATGATCCACTTTGCAGCGCTACATCATCGGTCATTTCAACAGTAAAAGCAATAATATTGTTTACAGTACCTGAAGCATTTACTGTATCCTGAATGTTGTCTATTTTTTGTATCAATGCAAAAATGAAATCGAAATATCAAAAGCCCTCTTCCGGCCAGCACCTGGTTTCCAAAGCGAGCATATCAAAATAGCCGTTATCATTCGGAAGTTGGAAAAATAGCTGGAATTTTAGCATAAAGGCGTAGAGCGGCCATGACAAAATTTAAAATGGTACCGGCGATAAATGTTTGCATAATAAACATTTCACATAGTCGGCAAATTTCCATACGCAACGTATATCAAATTGGTGGAGGCGTCGAGACCTATAAATTTTCAGCTTGTCTGAATAAAATTTAAATCGATGAATACATAAGCAATCCACTACTGCATTTTATCAACATTTAGGAAGTAGATGACATAGTGTGAATATATCTGTTATTTCTTTGCAGTATTGCAATATTCAGTTTCAGCATGTAGCCTTCCTGATAGCCTAAACACCCACAAGAGGGCGTTATCGCCCATGTTGAAGACCTTCTGTTCAGCCAATAATTTTTCAACTTGTTTTGCATGTTATACAATACACGTGTATACGAATTCATCGTTTGAAAGTATATACATTGAATAAAACTACAATCTAAAAAAAAGTTAATGCTTATAGCTTATTCAATGAAATCTGGAGCGAAAAACAACCATGAGCAAATAAACGTAAAACTGGAACGAAAGCTCAAAAATATGACATTAATGATCAATATAAAGAATAAAGCATCAATCTAAGACATTGATAAAAGTTTAATGGAATTAAAAATAAATATCCGAAAATAATGGTAGAACGTGAAATAAAAAACAATTTTGTGTTACTAGCATCCACCTGAATTATTTTTAAAATACGATTCAACCTGCGCGGATTGCATTGAAGCTCAGAATCAATTCGATATTTTTATTAATTATGGAACGTACAGAACTCCAATCGAACATCTACTCGATTGTATTCCAAAAATTGATTAAAAACATCATTTTTCACATATGCTAGCACTGAAGGTCCATCGGATCCATATTTGATCATATTTTGCATCTCCCCCTATTGAAATTAAATTGGGACGCCGCGTCATCCAATTTATTTTATGAATCTGTATTCGCAAATTGCTTGTTTGCAATTCTATATCCGTTGTAAATAGTAGTGCTAAAATACAATACAATAATCATTTCATAAATATGTTACGTTTGCATCAGATATATGCATATTTAGACGTTGTTTTGCATTTTAATTAATAGATCAAGCTGATCATACTGGTATTTATGTCATCCACGGCTGTAGCTGGTCTTAAATATCATGTAGATTGTAGATGCTCTTACTTGGTGAACCTCTTCCATCAAACCTCAGTAACAATGCGTGTGGATCTCGTCATTCAGTTTGACCGTATATACACTCGATAGTGGAAAATTTTCTTCACGGAAGTATAACAAAACGCCAATTTGCTTTCCAAATAAGTTGTCGATCAAATATAATTTTCATTTAAGAGGCCCTTGTACATATCAGAAAACCTACCAAACTGCATTGAACACTTCCCAAAGCGATGTACAATCGTATTAAAAAGCTTGCATGAATTGCCCAGATTTTCCTACCTTCCCGACGGCACAACTCCTTGTTAAACTCTACTTGATTTCAATATCTCAATTCAATCCTGCGCTTCTCCGTAATATATTTTTTATCAGGCTTCTTACAAACAAAATTCGTTTTAAATCGTTCTCAGTTGCAATTGCATTTCTATTCAACCGGAATCATTCGCTTTACATTTGCAAACTGTGCTGCTTCGCTTCAGTAGACAGAAACGTAGGAGATGGTTTTTCCGATTGAGTTTTTATTTATAGATGATTGTATGGCAGGAGCAGAAATATATATAATTTTGGTTGTAAGAAAATGACTACGTGATATTATATTATTACGAGCGATTCTATATATAAACCATATAGTATATACTAGCAACAATATAAGTTTGAATATGTGTGTTTGAATGATGTAATGAAAGGTCTGGTACGTACTGCGTAGATCTAGCCTATTGAACTGTTACCTGAAACCAGGTATGATTAGTAAACGAACTCAACCAAAAGGTTATCTTTGCTCTACTTTTTCGAGGTTATTATCAACGGAATTGCTTTCCCTTACTACTTACAACCTTCTCAGTCGCTGGTTTCCTTCCTAAGGAAAGAAGAATACATGGGTAGAATATAATTTGGAGTGACTCAACGGGCTATAACCCTCAAACCGTTATTATGTTAAAATTTACCCGATAAATGAAAAAGAACTCAAGGAATATAAGAAATGGAAGGATGGAAGGAACAGACTCAGAGCAGCAGTGAAGTCTTGGAATAGTTGGATGTAGAAAAGCGTGGTTGGGATCTAAGATTCACAAAATCCCCACCCTACCCGACGCCCTAAACTAATAAAAAAACTACGAAATATGAAAAAATGAGTCTTGAACATTTTTCATAATTTTTGAGCCTCCAAAAATGTTTGACAACGCCAGTTAATGTTGGAAAAAAGGTGATGATATCATATTTTTTTCTTATGACTCCAATAGACCGAATTCAAGAGTTTCTTCGATTACCTGTACTATTATACGGCATAATGTTTCGAAACAACATCTCAAATTCGCAAATTTTTACGCTGGGTATATAAAAAAATAAATGAAAATGCCTCATAGCTTCAATCCCACTTTCTAGACGCACTATATTGATTGTAATATAAACGATAACAACAAATAACGTATGAAGAAGTTAAATTTAATATTTTATACATTACGAAAATTATTGTTACCGATATAACTTTCCTATATTGTTGACGGTTTTGTATCAGTTCTTGATAGGTGAGGAACTTGGATTAACGAAACTTATTAGCTGGATCAATGTTTCAGCACGCTGATGAATCAATTTTCATTTTCATGAGGAAATATTATTAGCCACTACTTTTTGACCTATTGCAACTAAGACTGATATTGAGATTATTAAATCAGCCATATCTAAGCCTTATCCAAATCAAATTTCGCACGCCTTACCGCTTTCTGCTCATAATCATTAATGCAGCTATCAACGAGAATAACCATTGATTTAACTTTTAAAAAATCATGTAGAACGATCTATACCTAATTATCTCAATTTAATTCTAACTAGACGTAAGCTGCAGAAAAATTTCGAACTTAACAAGTTTTGCTCATACAGCTGTGAAAGATTAATGTGCTGTGATCCTCTTTCTGGTAAACTTTTCTCGAGAACTTGTAGTGACGTTGTATACACGCTAAAATTTTGTATACCGAAGCAGATGTTCTGGAAGATTACTTTAAGTAGCACGAACTATTCCTAACTTTATAGCTTAATGAATGAGTTCCTACTTTCTACTGCTCTTATTGTCGATATGTTTTATAATTTCCGTTACTTCTTGACAAGTTTGTGGTACTTATTTCTAGAGTAGTACGATTGTGCATTGAAAAAATGTCTAGTATGTCGACTGAGCAATTCCTAAGCATTTGTGTTTGTGTTGTGTGCGCGATGCTTGGTGATAACTGTTGCTATCACACCCTTGACTGGACTACGTATATATCGCGCAATTGCTATCTAGAGTTAGACCGCCAGGCTATACTGACGAGTCTAGGCTAAAGACCAAACATGCTTGTGTATAGCAGGTCTGATGCATACTTGAACAAACGGACATGCAGATGAATGTCTTCAGTATGGTGAGATGCACATCACAATCTATTGAGTTTCATATATGATCCAACCGACCAAAAACAGGATATATTTTTCTTCTATAATGACTTTGACTCCTTTTTCTGAGCTCGTCTTTAAAGGAACTCGGATAACAGACAGACTCCTTCGTTTTCTTCGGAATACAAAACTTATGTATTCTTCCATCCGTATTCCCTCGTCTGATAAACTTTTTGTAAAAGAGGCTGCCAAGCATATTAATCTTTCCCATTTGTGCAGCTAAATCTTATTAAACCCGAAATTTTCTGAATAGCGTTGCTTATCTCACACCCACCGATTCCGAAACTGAGAGGGATTGAACAGAGGTGAATTTCACCTGGGAGTGTTTCCATTCAAATATTTAATTAGTTTGAATCTCAAGAATTTTCTCTTTTGTGCTAAATCAAACGGAATATATTCTCCAGACTTGTTTAGGCTGCATGGAGTCTGGAGATAACTTATTATACATGAAAGCAATTATAACTTCTGTCTGTTTTGTGGTCTTGGTGCTAATTTTCAATTTAATTCAAGCCACGTTATTATAATTACACCATTCTTCAATGGATAAACCCAATTCATACCTGGTTTTGGTCTAAGATTTTAAAATTTCTAATGTACCAAAATTACAGAAGCATTCATTTTTCAATCCTTATCCATATAGGACTAGTTAGTTATTTGGCAAGTAATCTGGGTAGCCTTGTTAGCAGTCAAACAATATATTTTTCCTTTCTAGGGCACAGCACCAGGCACTTCGAAAAATGGTGAATGGGCAGGACAAGTGAAATTGGTACTTTCACCATTATTTTAAAATCGTGATTGTTGTTATCAACCACATGAAATAAAACCCATTTTGTCGGATAATTTGTTGTGGAACGTCCAAAGACTAACATTTAATATCAAACAAAACATGCTTCAACGTATTTGCATAATCGTTACCACTATCTTTCGTCTATCCATTCATGCGGCCCAGTAGAGATTTTAACATTGCCGTCCTCTGTAAAAAACTGTTCGCTTAATCAAAAAGCAGATTAGGGCAAAAAGTGTCATGCTAACTTCCCTTATCTAGGAGCGAACTTCCTTCCTCGATTTGTTAAACATGCGATTCTCGTCGCAAAAACTCACAGAGACTGGAGACTATGAGCGAAACCGGCATGGGCGGCATCAGAGACTTTTTATGTCGATATCCAACAGTAATAAGAAAGAATCTTTTTGTAGATATAGAAATTATTATCTTTAATTAAATTGATCGAAAAGACATATTGACTCGCGTACTATTGGCAACCTACGAAGTCAAAGCTCCTAACACTTGGACTGCAAATGGGCAGCGTCATAGTGCGCAACGCTTGGAGATGGGTTTGTATGGTGACCCTTGACTGGGTCAGACATACACCAACCAATTGCTCTTTACAGTTAGACCACCAGGATCTAGTGACGATCTAGGCTAAGACGGAAAAACATGTCTATCATATCTCCACCCAACTTGCAGTTCAAGTTATGTGGTGTGAAGAATAGACAAATAAACAGGGTGCAATGAGTTGTATTTTCCTCAACATAGACCATATTAGTATCTGTCATCACGAATCTACAGTTGATCAATAAAATCATAGAGTTATCTTAGCTATAATGAGTAAAATTGCTTCTAAAAAGACAATAGCTTAGAAGATCAGACAGAAGTTCACTATTATTGCTACTGCATTTATGAGATAACGGAACAATTTTGAGAAAGTCATTGATTTATGGATAGCATTATCCAGAGTGTAATAGTTACCAAATTGTGCAAAAGCATAGTATTCAATAAACGCACTATCAGACTCAAAGCGTAGGGTTTCAATTAGGTCAATGGGAAATGAATGCAGCTTTTATTTAGTTCAACAAAAATCCAGATCTCAGTAATTAGGGGTCATCTATCAATCGGAATCAACTTTTCTGAAGAGAGCAACTCATCCAAGACAATTAATTAATGTTACAAGGTAACATGTTTTCCTGTTTGTAGTCTGCTGAAGGCAGCGTAAATGGTAGTAGTTTATTAGCCAAATGTAGTTTAAATCAAATGCCAAGACAAGTAAATGTATTTCAATGTAATGATCAGCTAAACAGCTGCTGCTTTTGCAATACCTTCAAAGCACGTCAATGGAACTCGGCTCGGTCGCAGAGACGAATAGCAATAATTAATCAGACGGAATAACTGTAACTGGTCGTGTGTGTATGTACGTGTGTGTATGTAGATCAGTAGGGAGAACATTTGCATATATTTCCTCCTTTCCATGGTGAAATGTCGGGTACCTGTAGAAGAATTGTTCTTGTAAATGTGCAGACGTGCCTAGGAGAGCTATGAGAGCGATTATAATGGTACCCATTCCAAGCAAGTAGAGCATTTTTCATACTGATGTCATGTAGCTTATTTGAATGAACCTCACCTTGAACTTTTCAAAATTTTAATTTAAGAAGATGAATTTCATGAAGCACATTACACTTTTACTCATATAATATAGTATTTAACAATAATTTGTCGCCAGTGGGGGGTCGAACTCACACCTTCCTGTATCCTACTCAGAGACTTTACTGTTGGGCCACGAACTGGTCAGACAGATGGGCAAATGGAAGATACATTGTTCTTCCCAATTTTCTAATCTATACAGCTCGATCTTTGGTTCGACATCGAATGACAGTAAGTGATACTACATTCAAGTCTGCCACTTTCAAATAATACCATTACAGTGTTCGGCATGGCCCGACGGTAAGGCGTCTGCCTAGAATCAAGGAGGTCGTGGTTTCGATCCCCACTGGTGACACATTTTTCTTTCTAATTTTTCTAATTCTTCTCATTCCTTAGCGTTTCTATTTAATTTATATTGATTTGTGTAGTATTTTAATGCACAACAATGCTGTTCTTTCACATCTTAGGAGAATAGTTGTGAGAGAATAAGTGAAAAACCACGATCCAGTTTCGAATAATCTAAAAGTAGTCCCTCGACGAAATCTCCTCCCTTCAGAATAACTCCATTCTTTCTCTGTGTATGTTTTTGATTGATAGTACCTGCTACCTGTGATCAAGGTCGAATGTAAATTAGGAGTATCTATTCTGTAACAGCTTTAACTAAATAGAAAAGGCATTAGGGATGATCTCCACGAACTAGGATTCTGTGTCCTTTGAATACTAAATACAGCCATCTAGACAAATGTACGAGGGTCACGCTGAAAGTCTTTAGATATTCCTAATCTATACAAGTTCATACAAGTTTGAGCACGCAGCTATTTTGTCTAAAGTTGTAAGTGCTTACACGCAAAGGCAGCGTTTGAATCGTTCAGTAGTTGCCTTGCTACGGTCTCGAATGCATCTAAGGGTTGGCCGAATTTTAACGTAAACAAAAAACCTTGTAGTTTTTCTGTATCTAAAAACTTTCAGTGTGACCCTCGTATTACATGAATATTGAATCAGGTATCCATAGGCGATACTGATATAGGATTTCTTCATCATTTCATCAGCATTATGATGTTGCAATTTAGTGACCAGAACAACGTTAGCCTACTTCACGCGATCCTTTAGTGAATGATGCTAGAAGTTAACTTTTTTTTGGAATTTAATACTTGTAAGATTTCATATACCTAAATGCATCAGTTATGCGCAGTGGCTGCACATCCAAGTATGTCTTACATTGTATATTATGCCCTAATGGCACATGTTCACGCCGTAAAATTCGAGAAAGCATTCCGCCATATCAGATTGTCGGAAAAACCTTTCAACTAGGAAGTAAGACACCTACTCGATATTTGAACGCGCTGAATATAAAATCTGCATTTGGAATAAAATAAAATTTTATATGCGCATAAAATTTTATGTTTAGTTTTACTAGCGAGAACACATTTGCATATATGCCCGTTACTTATGAAGAGGTATTATAAGTGTAATTTTTTGTTGTAGCTTCCTTATGAGATGTTGTCTCTTTGCGGCCTAAAAGCAGGGATCAGTATATGGATTCGGTATACATGATGCATTGAATTGAACCTCTATATCAAAAGGCTAACAGAAAAAAACACAGGCACATAATAATGAACAAATGGTGGTTTTGACTACGTCCAAGCAATTCAGCCTAAAATGTTGGTATTGAAATTATTGAAAAAAACAATGTACAATCAATTATGCTCGACTTCGTTGTTAACTATAACGAATATGACTACCAAAATGAATTATACTAACGTCAAGGCGTTCTCTAAGTATAAAGTATTGAAGTGTTTTGAAGACATTTTGAAATTAAAGGGCAGTTTTCACCACTATAATCTACTGACATGACGTTCACCTTTGGAAATTATGTTCAAATACATCTATTCAAGGTCTATGGTTAAGTACGACCAGCCTGAACGAAGACTGACACTGAATGAATCAAATCCGGCTTTATAGGGCAATGTTCAACCTGTGTTGTAACGCTAACTATGCACTTTCTGTACCATCCCGGTTGAAAGCAGCTGTTTCGTTTTAGAGCGCATGCATAAAAAATAAACCATAAATAACAGTCAGCTAGTTGGCGTAGGTCGCCGGGAGATCGGCCGAATACCCGAAGCCAACTTGCCAGGTTAATATTTAATGGCGTGATGTATTTCTAAAGGAAATACTGTTGTCCGGAAGACCACCGTCACTTCATGTAACAAGGACTAGGAATTAGATAGCGGAATGTAAATGTCGTGTTGTTTATTTGTAATCACAAGGTAGGATGGACGGGATAAGAATAGAAGCAACTAGAAGATTCAAGCTGATATCTAGGTGTATTTTATAATTGTTCCTACTTATTACCAGACTCCCCGGACAGATATTGAAAGTAATAAAAACACGACATGCAACGTCTTTGTCAGGTTTGTTGTGAGAGTCTTCTGCGTGTTGAACTGAACTTCATTTGTAGATCCGCGTTCCACGGTTCTCTCAATCTCCTCAATGATCTGAACAACTGTTGCCCTCGCCGAAATGAGGTCTCCGGAATGGTAGCAGCATGCATTTTTCTTCAGCGACTTCAAGGGTGACTTCATTGAACAATTCTAAATGCAAATGTCAAAGGACAGCAGCGTTGGATATTGAAATAAAAAAAAACTGAATTCAGCGGAATCGGGTTGCGGCTAGAACGTGAATATGAAATACCGGCTGGAAATCCTGAATAAAAGAGTACTTCCCGGGGTCTTGGGGGTTGTTGTACGTGCACATACACTTTGCGTAATTTATACATAACCTGATATAATGTTTACAGGGCAGCTGGCCGTACATCATTGGCTATGCACAAAATTGCGGATAATTCTGAATAATAGCTCTTTATACTATAACCCGCTGGTGTGTTTTTATGCTATCGACTTGGGGGTATATATTCCTATAGGGATTGAATGAATTATGAAGGAGGGTGCGAATGTGTGCAAATAAGGGAGACTGGATTAGAAAGTGAGACACAATGGAACATGCTGAAATGGAGAAGTTGGGAAGGAGACATAGGGATCTCCCAGTTTATTTATATGGTATATAAGTCGTAGAGCTCAACTGATCGATTTTTTTTGGCTGTTTCTGATTTAGAATTGGTCGAAAGTAACGCCTCGCCCTGGGGATGCACTTGACTTAGTGAATCAACGAAAAATTAACGTAGAACACAATCATAAAACCGTCTGATTCACTAGATTTTTCCTTAAACCATGATCAAACAAACCGGGTTTACTGAGGAAATGCAGAGACTGGCCTTATTCTTGAAAATGTTCCTTTTTTGTAGTTGACAGAGTGATTTTAATTACCTAAAGTACCATAATGTTTATGATTTACTTCTTGCGCCAACTAACCATAAAATCAGGTGCTGTCAGCATCTATAAAATCTTACCAGGGCAGTGCTCGTTACATTTTGGAGATATCAATGCAATTGCACCAAAGAAATGCTGTAGGTCCGTATCCTATAACAACGCGCAATACATCGGTTAAAATTCCTAGTGGACCATTTAAGGAATACTGACGAACGATCGTATGTGAAGTCTAAGTCTAATAAGATTGACGCTCCTGGCATTTGTCAGGTTGCCATGTTTTCTCTCTGGACAGTCCTTCTGCTTTTGTTCCTACAACTGCTAATATTACACATTACTGTATTCTATCTGAATAGTGGTAATTAATATTTATGATAAATGACATTTAGCATTTGAAAAAATCTCGTAATACTACTGTAATCAAGCAGATCATGATATCATAGTAAGTTATACTAAATCTAAAATTAAGAACAGTTCATTGTTAAACTAACCTTTTTATTTTTAGAATTTCAGTTTTTGTCATTTCATGTGTATGTTATCCGCTAAGCATCTGACCTGCTATAGAAATGTATGTTTCGTTTTTAGCCTTGCCAGTCGGATGGTATATATGTAACTCAGTCAAGGATGTGATAGCAACATCAACCCAGTTCTAATTGTCTCCTTATATGGCGACGCCCATTGGCAAATTACGAAATCGAAGGAACACCTGTACTGCCTTGAAGTGGCGACAGATGTCGCTTACGACATACCTTGTTCTTCGTAAACACTATTTACGATTTACTCGGCTCAATCACATCAGAAGCTGACAACTGATATTAAGTGTATGATCTACACTATGCATCAGACCTGCTATACTGACGAGTCTAGGCTAAAGACGAAAGATGCTCGTCTATAGCAGGTGAATGAGCCGTGATAACGGTGTATCGTGAAAGTCTTTACGAAGAACAAGGGATGTCGCTGTAAATCAGTTCAGCCTTCTTGACAAATGTCGCAAGAGACATCTGTTGTCGCTTCAAGGCAGTCTAGGTGTTAGGATCTTTAACTTCGTAAGTTGCCAATGGGCGTCGCCATAGAGAACGACACTTGGGGATGAGTTGATTTTTTCGTTTTATATTTCAAAAACGTCGGAATGTTAGTAAGGGTATTTAAGTAGTTATTTGTCCCTTCAACTACTGACCAGGAGTGGTAAGGTGAATTGATATAATTGACTTTATAGCAACATAACAGTCCCGTGCTGCCATAATGAAAATTCAGGGCGCAAATGCGCCCTTCTGTCACATTGCCTCTGCATGTAAGTCGGCGATAATGCAAGTGGCTGGAAAAGTAAAATAGCGACCAGAAGGTATCAAGGGTGTCCGAAAGTTTCTCCGCCGTAGAAACGAACCTAACAAGTTTTCTATTTGCAGAAAAATCAGGGAAAATCCACAGACGAAGCCTTTGGGACGTGTCGCCCGCCAACTTGATTTGTGTCGGTCGAGAAGGAGGTTTAAAGGGGCGGTCTCTGTCTCGGCCTCGGTCGTGATCTCGTCTCGGTCGGTTAACATAAAAAAATCTCCATATGTTCCTCATTCAATTTTTTCTGTGCGAAATACCAGATGGATATTTTTTCATCCACAAATCACTACAGCTTCTAATTAAGAACCTAATTATTATGTTATCTTAAATGTTATGGTTGGCGCTCCACAACATTTCATTTGTCTGCTTTTTCACTGACAAAAAATACGTGAAAATTACGTCAAGTAGTTTGACTCATGGATCGAATTTTGGAGCTGATTATTAACTTCGACTGGATAAGCAATTCTGATATCTGATGAAGATATTTAATGAATTGAAATCATTGCACGTGAAGTAAGAATCAAGCTTGAGGCTAAATATCCCTTTTGTGTATCAAAATACAAAAAGTACTTTCCGAAATATAGGGGAGTCAAGGATAACTGGATCAGTGAGATACATAGTCGACAAACGAGGGGTTCTGGAGAATCTGCCATATTTGCAGAGAGTCTCACACCTCGGGCAGAAAAGTCAGATAAAGTATGTATATCAAATTTGTCTGCCCCATATTTCAGCAGTAAGGGCTTTCTCTGCCTAAAAAAACATCCTATCAAAATATAAATCTATCGAACCATCATCAAGGTATATCCACTTCAAGCTACAAATCTTCTTTCACTAATCATTTATCCAATTACCGCGTGGTTAGTCTTTTTCGCCAAGCCACAATCCTAGAAAGCAATTCGCCCCGTCAGAGGGATCAAGACTCCCTTTCACGGCGACACGACATATGAGACCGCTCGTCGCTGGCTTAATAGCATCAATTATTGCGACAATGTATTAATTTAATGGGCTGTCTGTTAAGGGATTCATTTCGGGCTTCAGTACGTGAGCTCCACGCTAAATGGATAATGATTCTCTCTTACGTTTCGGATCTCAATGCAAATATCGCGACTTCACTGTCTGAATGGAGTTTTCTGCAGATAGCGTGGAGTAACGTCCAAGCGCAGTCGTGATCCAAGTAACCTTTCAACTCTATTGTGTGATATTAGTAGTAGTCAGAACTTTTGCTGCACAAAATACACCTTCCAGCTAATAGAGTCATTCAAAAAATAAAAAACCCGTTACTTTTTCATTGTTAGAAAATCTTAAACATTCAAGCAAAACTTGAAAGATGCAGCTATAATTATGTTTCTAAAATGTAATAGCATTACATACGATCATGATCATATTTATTCCAAACTACATCTGTGCAACAGTCACTCAAATTATATGGTGACAAAATGACAGATAGACTGATCTTCAGACAGGCTGAAAGAAAGACAAACTGACAGAAATGAGTGACAAGATTTTTAGTGATATTTATGTACTTGCTAATCCGTAAAGTGAAATTAAATATATAAATTACCATTTAAAAACTCACCCTACCCAGAATGACAAATGACACCCGTTGCTCATATCTAGAGCCACAGCGCCAATCTTTTGAAACCTACATGTCAGATGAAATCGATCCATACAACTGAATCAATAAAACGCGGTCAGAGATCTTTACTGTCACAATACTCTGTCTATAGATACGAACAACACAAGGAGTAGAAAATAAAGCTCAAAAACTGTTGTTCTTTCATTTCTAAGTGAGGAATTGTGTACACTCCCTCATTTTGCATGTGAAATTGCAACTGCGACGAAAGTGGACTTTTTCTGATTTTTATCAGTTACGAAAATTAAACTCGACCAAGAGGTTCCGGGACACAATGTTAAAGTTTTTAACGTGTCATTATTTGAATAAAACACACCAAAATCCAATTGGACAGACAATTTGGTAACCCACAACATGCAAATAACTAGTTTATATGCATTGGAGTATATTTTTTATTGTCATATAAGAAATATTTCGCAGAATTTGCGGTACGTATTCAACAAACGCGTGGCAGCCAGTCTTAAATCGTTCAGCCTGGGGAAAAGGGATTGAAAGCTTTATTCAATGTCCCTTGAGAATATTCCGATCCCTTCCATTATTCTATGAAACGAGTTATGAAACAATAATCAATTAAAAACGGCTTTACGTTCACCCTTCAAACTTTTGGCTTACCAGACTATTCAAGCCGATAAAACGTATTTGGAAGTCTCCAGAAGAAACTAAGTTTGTCAAGGAATATGAAACGCAAATTTTATTTATTATATTTTGATATGGAAAGGGAATAATCAAAAATGTTTTTTTGCTTAGATCAAATTGTTTAATTTTTTGATCAGTTAAATGCAGAGTCTACCACTATTTCCTGACCAGATAACCTAATTGCTCCAATGTGAATCGTAATTGATGCTCAAAATGCCAGAATCCCCAGAGATACCTTCATCAACTATCACATCCTACCTCTTCATATATGCCAATTCTATGGAGCTTCAGTTGTGAAAGTCTCTTCAATTACTGAAATCTGCAGGTGGATTGAAGATGTTGCTTCCTCTCTCAGTGGGCCTTACTAGTGAAAACCTAGCTTCCTGACAGGTAGGAACATCTTCAGCATGATTCTATGCCCTTCTAGGCAGGTACCTCTCATTCTGCTTTAACTATATTTCCCACCACAATTCAGAAAGTCGCACCTAAGTTAACCCTCTAACCAAGGCACACGATATTACTCTTTCATTCTTATTCTGTTTTTGGCTTCACAAATGCCACCTTCATACATCTTGTTTAAGAAATTATCATTATATATAGTATATATACTTCAATTCAATTTTTCGATTGATCTACAGAAGAAAGTATGAATTTTCAGTCAGCTTACTTTATATTTTCTTCTGCAAAAGTTTATTCAGTTATAATAACGATAATACCTTCTCGTATATAAAAATGTGGAAGACTTAAGCAGTCGTCGAGAGCCACTGAAAGTCAAGTGAAGGTAGCAATGCAAAGCCCTTTCGCGCCATATAGACGTCTAGGGCACATGGTATAAACCATTTTTATTTTACGACGGAAATAATGCAGTCATGGGGACTGAGAGCAGCAAAAAGTTTTCCAAGTACTGGCGGAATTTCTCTTTGCAAAGCGACATCAAGTAGATGAATGCTTGAGTAGACTTCGAGCGATATTAGCTTGACGTATGCATTCCATGAAGCTCTTAGATCTCTCTCTCTCTCTCTCTCATTCCTTCTCTCTCTATGCGAGCTATTGAATATTACATGCAACAGCTACAGCAATAGCATAAGAGCTGACGATGCCAATATGAGCCGTATTCATTACCGATCCTTGAAGGCCTGGGACCCTTTACAGAGATATTGCATTTCATACTAAGCGCCAATTGAGGGCAGTGTTACTGCAGAACCCCTAGGCGCCCCTATATAGACAGACTTCACAGAATCAAGCGATCAACTATGAATAAGGTCTTATAATATTGTCACAAAAATAGAGGTTTGAACAGTGAAGTTTCTGTGTTGATTCAAACAGGTTCTGTAAGAAATTAATTATTGGGCTCTATAAATATAAATGTTCATTGACTTGCTAAAAACCTGCAATGATCCAGCGTGATTAAATAGACTAGATCCCAAAGGGGCTATTAAATTTCACACTTCCTTATCTAAATTGTAAGAGTGACTCATTGTTTTAGGCTCAGGCATTCTCGTTGTTTTTGAACCCTTCCTGTTTCTTTAAAGATGTTTATATTTAATAAAATTATATTACCTATAATTGGCACCCCATATCATGTGGCTACGAAGCTGTGAAAAGGCTTACACCCCTGTTTGAGATATCACACTCTACGAATAGTCTTTTAATGAACTAAATGTTCTTAGTAGATATCATAGCAATAATTGATCAACTTTTAGAATGTGTGTATGTTTCCGTTTGATCTTTGTACACACCATTATCGGTTTATTCCTAATTGATAGTGGCGGCGTCTATAATTATAGGGTACAATAAAAGTTGAATAGATTAACCGCTTATCAGTTCGACCTAAATGACCAGCGTTGATTGCCGTGATGTCAATATTATAAAATAACGGGAAATAAGGTTTCATACCAATAGTGTGATGGAGGTATTTTCAGTGTGGCATCCATACCCTTTAGTCTACTTATGTTCAGTATGAAGAAAATGCGCAACCATTTCACCAGACAGAATGATGCTTTTTGGCATTCGAATTGAATTTTAGGGAGGAGTAGCGTGAATTAGGAATGTGACAGTACTTTCAAAGGTACTAGCTCTCTGTCTATAAGTTATTAAGTTTGAGTTTGATTTTATAGAGTGGAGCGTTGGAGGATGTATATATCATCAATATGTTCTCGATTATGCTTCTGAACAACTTAGTTGTTTCTAGTGGGTGTAAAGTGCTACGCTTAAACTTTTTTTTACCTGTTAAAATATACTGCAAGATATTGATTTGTTGTTGTAGCTACGTAAGAAACCTGCACAACAACAAGCTTAAACATAACACTAGAATTGTTCAAGAATACATATTTTACTTCGACGTATTGTCCTATGATTGGAGTCAATTCATAAAACAATGCTCATAAATAGATGGATTAATTGTTTAATTACTGCTGTGTGTATGTATTATTTAGATGCTTTCAGGGGAATGAATATTTCAGGGTGATTGTCGCTATGGTGTTTGCAAACTTGATCTGCTCGTGTCTCGTCATTCGGATAAAATATACGTATTAATTTATGTTCAATTACATTATCCATTCATGATCTCCAAAATAGCCAGTTTTTCAGTGCAAGGAAATGGACATGTGCTATTACTGTGCATGTCTCCGGATCTTTCACACGGGCGTTCTTATGGTCTACTAAAGTCTAATAAAGGTTTTTTGGCTCGTCTGAATCTTCTGGTCCATCGTTTTGTCCAGGTCTTTCGGTCTGTCATTTTTGTCACTGAGTATTCTCAGTAACAGTTGCATCCATTCTAAACTTTTTTTGTAGGCGTATAATATGAAAAAGATGTGGATAAAGTTCCAAGCTCTTTTTCTCATTGAGATAAAAAATGTGTGTTTAGCAGAAAGTTTCACAAATAAAACTCTCTTATTTCAATGACGCATTTCGATTTATATTAAAATAATCATCGCACTACCCAGTTTAGCTGTACACTAGCTCACTAAATCTAAGATACTACTTTATATCGTCTCTAACTATTGTTCTATAAAATTTCGTTTGTCTGTCTCAAGGAAAATAATTTTTGCGACTACATTTGGACTAATGTTCAATGAAAACCTCAAAAAAGCCTTAACCATCGCCGTCAAAATGTCCCTTAGATATTTCGTGTTTTAAGATATCCTATCCCTCAAGCTATTCCATCTTCTTGATACATTCCATGACTTAAGATATTTCAAGGATAAGCTGACCTAGAATACAAAAAGATAGAAGCCTATATAATAGTGTATCAGTAAAATCGAGTTTTAAAGGATAAGTCTGTACTGTGCAATCAGTTATACTTGAATACCTACTTCTATGTAGTTTAAGTCATATAAAATGTTTATGTACCCATTTTTCAATACTAATTTACATCTTTGTTAAGGCAATATAAAAAATGTTCATATAATTTAAGGCGTCGTAAAGCCCAAGTTCTTCGAATTTTCAATTCGAATCTAGTCCTACAAGTGTATTTCTTACGTTTCTTGAATATTTCCTCACACCACAGGTCAAAATGACGTTTTCGGAACTTACAACGAGTTGCAATGGTATTAAACCAGATTTAGATCAATTATGCATTATTACGCGGTTTGATTTTCGTAACACAACCGTAATGACAGCTCCAAATATTGAAGGAAATGTATTACTACACCGATTCACAAAATAAGTCCAAAAAGGAGCCGGTTTAACTGTCTGAATGCGATCTCTAATCTTTTGATTTCATTATACCGAAGACTGAGCCAAAGTACTGGACTCCAGAACTGTGATAAACACCTACAAAGCATTGATCGATAATGTATATCTAAAAACGAAACTCATAATAATATTTGACGGCGAATAACGAAACACGCTGGGAACGTGTTGAAGAATGGTAGTAGCAGGAGCGTTACTGTTACTAATTTTTCATATACCGCCCATTAACAGTCATATGGACTGTCGCTGAATTGACCCAAATGTTGCGAAGGAAATTAAATCAAGGCTGAAGTGTTGGCGATAGCATAAGCGTGCGGAAAGGTTGGAATAATGACAGTGGATAGATTCGCATTTTCATATATTTTTAATCTGAAGTAAAGTTAAGAATAGAAAATTGTAACAAGAATACGGTTGATGTTTCAAGAAAAGAGATGAGTTTATAGACTAGGGCATCCCATAAAAATCACCACTGCATTGCAATTGGTTCAAAATCCTCTGCATGCCAAACAAGGACTTTAGCAACCGAAATTATCATTTTCAGTACCAAAGATCTAGCAATGGCTGTGTTTAATGGGACCTAGCGGACGTAATTACTTGTGGGCTGTGGGGTGTGTCTGGATCATCTGCTGGTAAATGCAGCACATTATAACAAATTGCAGCGTATGAATCCGCAGGACTCAATCATTCATTTACGAATCCTTGTACAAGAAAGCTTGCAATTTAACTCTCAGCCGAATCGCCGCATAAGGACGCAATCCTGACGCCCAGGGTGCGTGTCTTGCCTAAATGGAAAATCGATATTCATATTAGAGACTCTCGTTGCTCGGCTCAAACGAAAAAATTGTCACGTCAATTTTTTCAGCTTCGTTCTCGTGCTCTGCCGAAATTGTACAGAATATACTTTGGAATTTTTCATTCATTTTTCTTTCGGCTGTCACGTCGCCTATTATATTCGTACGGAACGAATTTAATATTTTACGGCATACGTTCTATAATAATTCCGTCAAAAAGAATACAAGACGTATTTCAGGTGGAATACAATGAACCAGTGAGAGGCATGTATATGGCAAGAGGTGAGCAAATACATTTTATTTGAAAAAATCATAATTATTCTGACAGTTTGAAGATATTAAATTTTTTCAAGAAGTTAGAGCTTCACTTTTGAATCTCTGGAGCAACAATTTCAAATATATTTTGGCTTGTTTGTTGTGTCATGCTGAAACTGCCGCTCGATCTAGAAAGGTCATAGATACCATGCGTAGGGAGAACAGCTTGCATACAGTAGGTAAAGGTTTGCTGTCCTAAAAAATAAGGCTTGATGGATAAGGATTCCTTCAAACCCGTTAAGTATCTGCAAGTCAAGTGCAATAAGTGAATATATTTTAATCGATTTTTTCACTACTACTTCCTGCCTTTCTGAATGTTCCTTTGTACTCTAGTTAATTTACAAATCTCGCATCCGGATTGTGCATGTTTGAAACTTTGAGACAAATCTGAATATGATGCGGATTGGAAAAGGGTCCGGATCTGACGTGCAGCATTACTTAATACATGTTTTAAGCTTCATGGAAACATTGGAGCTTCAAAAATATTTACGAAACCCTAATTTCATTGTAGTTAATGAACAGACAGATGTTTTGAACTCAATTTCTATCGCTCCACTTATCTTAAGGATTAGATAACTTAAAACGGTGAAAAGTCTTAAGAAATAAAATAGTTTGTCGCATGATATATCTTGAGGACACTATGACGGCGGTGGTTAAGGTTTCCTAGTGCAAATGTAGTCGCCAAAAGAATATTTCCCCTAAGACAGACAAAATAGAAAATAATTGAATTGCAATGTAACTAGACAGGATAAATAGTATGCTAGATTTGAGAGCTCTAGTTTTGTATCCATACTATTCAGGATCTAGTTAACTAGTACCCTGGGTCGCCAGTTCGATCTGACTGTCCGACGATGGTTTAAATATAAATCTAAACGCTTCATTGTAAGAAAGAGACTTTTAGTTGTGAATTTTTGGAGGAGTGTCACCAAGTAAGAGCATCTATAATCCATAGCAATAATAAGAAGTCAGCGTTCGAGCTTTGGTGTTGGTTCTCGGGGTAGGCCAAAAGGTTCCAAAGGTGCCCTAGTTTCACTTCCTTACTATCAGTACTACACGTATAACCTCATCTCGTTAAACTTACTCGATCCAAGAATAAGTTTTTTGTACTTGGCCAAATGTCTTTGTTTTCGTTTTCAATCGCACATTAAATATCAAGTTCGCCAATAAAAGTTTGGAAAAATGAAACGCAATCATCCTGTACTTACTTTATTTTATATGATCGTAATGTTTCTTTCTGATAACAACTTTTGCAAGAACATGTGTAGATCCATTGGAACATTGTTCAATAGGCTAAAATATTAAAAATATTATTGTAGTAATTCAGATAAAAAATTTTGTGTTAAATATTGAGCTTCATAAATAAAACTCCTTCTTACAGTGACGCGTTTTGATTCATAGAGCATCTACAAACTACATAATTTTAATAACACTATTTCGTCCGCCCATTGTCTTCAAATGGTTTTTGCGGTTCACAACGTTTCGATTGATGAGGTATCCTCAATCGTCTTTAGGTAAAAGGTTTCCATATTATCTAAAGATGTCAAGCAACATTTCATAAATAAAACTCTCCATCTTACAGTGACGCGTTTTGATTCATAAACACAAAGCTTCGCAAATAAGACGCTTTCTTTCATTTCATATAAATCGCGTTTTGCTTAAAATAAGTGGTAACGCATCATTGAAAGAAATTGAGGTTGATTTGTGAAACTTTGTTAAATACACAATTTTTGTTTATCTGAAGATTTTCACTAAGTAAGAGCATCTACAATCTACATAATTTTAGTTATACTATTTCGTGCGCCCATTGTCTTCAAATGGTTTTTGCGGTTCACAACGTTTCGATTGATGAGGTAGCCTCAATCGTCTTTAGGTAAAATGTTTCCATATTATCTAAAAATGTCAAGCAACAGTTAAAAAATTAAGTTAAATAAAAGTTTCATTATTTGAAATTCACTGTGATTCGACTGTACTAGGCCAAACTTCTGACGTGGCAGCCGGAAGTCCTGGTATCCTGGAGCCGTAACTCACCTGTTTCGTGCGCCGGTTTTCCTCCGGCCGGTGGCCTGTGCGGCGTCTTGGCCGTCGCGACGCATCGCAGTGCTCTGTGACGAGCGGCTGCGGAAGGCATCCCGACGATCGCACGCGATTTGATCGCGACGAACACGCGACTCGTAACGAACGACTTGCGTGTTTTGCTGAACTTCGTTCGCTGTGGCCGTTTGGACGAAATTAACAGCAATTTACTTTTGCTGTTACAGTTTCCTATCAGGACTGAGTTTTATTGGAAGTAGTAGCTAAGTTATCCAGTGTTTTTGAAACAGTAGACACAGAGTGGCTGGACAGTTTGTAACATTTTGTGAATTGTGAAGGAGCTACTTTCTGAAGGTCTCACGGTAAGTATAATGTTCTATAATCAAAGATCCTTTGTCTGAAAGCTCAAGGTCTGGCTTTTGTTCGTTAGAGATAATCACTAGGATATTACTTATAATCAAAAACAAATTTAGTCAATCAATCAAGCATACATATTTAATGGTCTTCTGAAGATATATATCAGTAATACTCTTATACCTTTTAATCGGAAATAGCTTTGGTGAATATCCACGTATAAAAAACGTTGACTCACACATACGAATCTTATCCAAATTTGTTTAAAATCATGCATAATTAATTAATAAATTTATAATGAGTGATAAGCATGTGAACCGGCTGATGATGATTGTATGCGAAAGGACAACAAATAATCATCAACACTGTTCAGTTAAAACTAAAATGATATACCTGTAAAACTCAAATACTCGAATTGTATTGAGACAAGGTTTTCAAAATGCAGCAATGAAATAAATGACACTGAAGAATGGTGATGTTAATTTTGGCATTTTTGGTATTCTTTTAATCATAACATTAAATATAAAAAATACTTGTTCATGATGAAATTTGGACTAGATATTCCTTTCCAAACTATTTAACGAAGGTTTCTTTCAATTTATTCCTTAAAGATTTTTCCGCACGTGATATGCTGTAGGATGTAATCATGTATTTGATTTTTTAGAGGATAATGAATTTAGATCCATCGATAATTGCCATTCAAACAATAACTATGCACATGCCTCATTCTTAGGAATCAAATATCTTCATATTAAAATTGTATTAGTTGAATAAATGCATGTAGACAAAAACAGTTGCTATCAAGAAGATCGTTCAAGAAAATAAATTCTCAGTGCGCTCATAAAAAGCATTAAAAGTCTAGTGACAATTTTTTTAAATCATGGTGAATGAACTATTGAAAGCTGATTACTATTATGGATATGATGGATTTACCACCGATACATACATTAGAATAGAAAATTTATTGTATTATATAATATAATATAATCCAAGAAAATTACCTTTTTTTATCTATTGGCTGTATGGTGCAAAATAGTCTATGAAAGGCATCTCTGAAGCCATAAGTCGTAACCAACACAAATTCCAACTTGACAAAAAAGTTGAGTAATTAACACACAGTTTCACAAATATCACATCTTTCACAAATTCGTTTCATATTTGAATCATTGTCGTTAATAACACAAGTAAGAGCATCTACAATCTACAAATTCCAAAGTTTAAGCTGCTGGGAGTGATTGAAGGATCTGAACAAAGATGACACTACGATTTTGAAAAGACTTTGTAATGAAAAAAACGTTAATATGTTTAGAGAAATCCAAATATAATGTGAAATAAATCTGTCTCGCACTACGTCCTAAAGCAACCAAAAAATAATTGAAAATATGAATATCTGCTGATAGAGCTAATCCAGGTTTCATAAAACATACATTATGTATTGACGATTTAATGCCCTGCCACATGTTTGGCAACCAATTTCGGAAAAATATTAAGAAACAACTATTTACTATCAAATTCCAAAAACAGAAGTCATACTCTAACGTGTTTCCAATTTGCTAATACTACCAAAACACAACAACGAACATGAGAAATAGATGTAACTTGTGCCTAGCAGAAGTACCAAACTCCCAAACAGTTTCAACTAATTACCTCGGTCTTGAAATGGTTTTCTCAAGAAAAGGTAAAACCTTTTATAGTTACACTACATATTAGGAGCCAAAGTAAGTGGAAACCCATGTCTTCTCGACGTTCCTCGTTCTGTTGGAAAAAGTGACGTCAAGCAGTAAACAAAGAAAAATTGTGTTTCCGAAAGGAAAATTAATTTTGTTGTTGCCATTAATCACAGTAGTTCTTTTAAAAGAAGCAGTTCGAATGCTTTACGTCGCTATGGATGGAGTTTCGGTAAACACACATGACGTGATGGTTTAAGGAAGATAGACAGATCTACCTATGTTAGAACTTTAGTAGTAATAAACAATTTTTGATTGCTTTTTCTATTATTATGACTTAACACTTTGATTATGGAAGAAAACACTGCATTCGGAACACGTATATTCAGGTAGTCTTGTGTCAATACCTTCAGTTTGGTGTGTCTGAATCTAGGCTTCATTGATTTTAGTTGAATAAATTGATGATATCTTGATTCTATTCTATGAAGATGATAACGACAATTGATGATATAAATGTAGACTATATGATTCATCGACTAAACCTGCGAGTTAGTGATTCGGCTGATGAAACTCTTGGTACAAATCAATCAAATCATTGAATTTCAGACTTGGTTACTGAGTTGCGACAAAGTAATTGTTAATTATGTCACTTTGAAATTGCTTCCTGGCAAGTTCTAAAAATTTATAGTTTTTCAAAGATTCCAAGCCCACTAATACCAACCTTCTGCCAGGCTTCATGAAGAAATCGCTAGAAAAGTTCGTCTCACTCTAACCAATTGCAACTACACAAAAGTCCAACAATTTAGCAAAACATTTCATGCATGGTACAATCTCACCGATGTCACCCTGTTTATATCCCAGATCGGATATTGTCGGGTTGCTCACGAAAATGGAATACCAAATCCTATTCCACCCTCGAGCATTGCTCTGATAAGTCTGTTGCACGAACGGCCCCTGACATCAATTTAGTTACATCTCCATAGAAATAATGGAGATGATTAATTGGCTCCTAACAAAGAGCGGTAGCTTACCGTAGTCGTAAGATCAAGAGGGCGGCTGCTATTTATGCGAATTTAATGGACTTCCACCAATAACTGTCACTCATTCGTTATGATGTTCAGAGCCTATAATACATGATAGATATAATTTGCAATTACAGAGTTTTATCTGTCGGTCAGTCGGTCTGTCGCTCTGTCGGTCTGTCGGTCTGTCGGTCTGTCGGTCTGTCGGTCTGTCGGTCTGTCGGTCTGTCGGTCTGTCGGTCTGTCGGTCTGTCGGTCAATCGGTCTGTCGGTTGGTCGGTTTGTCGGCCGATCGGTCTGTCGGTCTGTCGGTCGATCGGTCTGTCGGTCTGTCGGTTTGTCGGTCCGTCGGTCTGTCGCTCTGTCGCTCTTTCGGTCTGTCGCTCTGTCTCTTTGTCGGTCTGTCGGTCGATCGGTCTGTCGGTCTGTCGGTCTGTCACTCTGTCGCTCTTTCGGTCTGTCACTTTGTCGGTCTGTCGCTCTGTCGATCGATCGGTCTGTCGGTCCGTCGGTCTGTCGCTCAGTCGCTTTGTCGGTCTGTCGCTCTGTCGCCCTGTCGCTCTGTCGCCCTGTCGCTCTGCCGCCCTGTCGCTCTGTCGCTCTGTCGCTCTGTCGCTTTGTCGCTCTGTCGGTCTGTCGCTCTGTCGGTCTGTCGCTCTGTCGGTCTGTCGTTCTGTCGCTCTGTCGCTCTGTCGCTCTGTCGCTCTGTCGCTCTGTCGGTCAATCGGTCTGTCGGTATGTCGGTCTGTCAGTAGTGCAAATATTGTAGGACTACTTGTGATTGTTATCTCAGAAACGACATACAGCGGAAAAAGTACTGAGTCGAATTACATGACCACGTTTTCCTAAGCTATCGCAACTGGGGTAACACGTTTGCGGCAACTAAAGACCTCAATTATTACTTTGACTACAGCATGCTTGAATATATGATCTCTTGATAGTACCTGATTATTATTAATCAGTAACAGAGAGTACCAAATACTCGCTTGGCTACTTCTTGTTTTATATTATACCTTAGACCTGTTAGTAATCAGTGCTGCATTACAGTAGTTAACGCTCAACCTTAAAACCATCTGACGTAGCTTTTTCCATTGCTATCTATACAATCTATATTATTTGAGGGCAAATCCTTCCTTAACCTTTTCCGTAAACATCAAACCCTCTTCCTTCTTGACGATGCGATGGTAGCTCACCTATGCGGAAAGTAAATCACTCAAACCTAATTTGTACGATATAAAATTTTATTTTCTCCCCGCACCAGAACCGTGTTATGCTTGCTAATCATATTCCGAAAAAGGAGGCGAGGATGAACTGAAGGAGATGTAACAAGATCGACTGGAGGAATCACAGAGAAATGCCACGCTTTATTTTTATGGTGACAGTCAGGACCGGAAAGTCCACACACATATTAAGCTTTAACAAGCGAATTTTGTTCACCAGCGGAGGATGATTGCTATAGATTATATTTTTCACAGTATGCGGGTGGAATATTATAAATTCAAAAAAAATCGAGAGACTCGTTAGGTATGTGTTTCGATGTTTTACGAGATATACCTTAAGAAAATCATAAAATTTGTTTCCGTCGGTCTGTCTGTTGGTCTAACTTTTTGGATGTTCTGTAGCCGTCTATAGCTCGGAAAGCGTCATTCGTATAAAATTAATCAGCACTACCTCGAAAAATTAGTATTTTACATAATTAGACTTGGACACAGAAGACCATTGTTATAATATTAAAAAATAACTTTTGAAAGAAAAATGGCCTCATCTTTAGTCTTAATGGTTAAATGAGAAATTATACATGTACGAGGGTCACGCTGAAAGTTTTTAGATGAAAAAAACAAGATCTTTTAAAAAAACTTTATTCTGTTTTTTAACATATTCTTCCCCTACCTCAATACATTTAAGCATTCGGTAAAACCACTTGTCACATCTTGTGAGCATCGTTTGTTTGAAAGGTTGCTAATTTCCTCCTCAAATGTAGCGATTGCCTCTTAATCGGTGAAAAAATGACGACCTCGTAACTTTTCTTAGGGAATGAGAAGAAGTCGCATGGAGCTAGGTCCGGAGAATAAGGTGGGTGAGGCAACAGTTTGATACCCTGTTCAGCAAAAAAATCGAGTGTTCTAGCGGTGTTGTGGGCGGGTGCGTTGTCATGGTGCCATTGAATACCCCGCAGACAAGTTTTTGAACAACTCTTGCATAGTTCTTGGAAGACTACAGGAACACATTTGGTTATATACCATTCAGATGTAACTGTCCTTTGATAATCCAAGGCAACCGTTGCGATGTATCCACTTTTAGAAATAAAAGATACGACCGTTTTCTTTCCAACACTCTTGGAACGACGAATTTTCGTCTGGTCAACAAATGTGGCACCCATCTGGAACACCGCTTCCTTAGGCGAAAGTGATCATGAATGATTGTTCGGAACGCTGCCGATCCAATCCCCAGAGAAGCCTCAATCTCAGTGTAGGTTATATTATGTCGATCTTTTTATTATCATATTTTGCACAGCTTCTACAGTTTCCGGAGTAACAGCAGTGGGCGGTCGACCTGTGCGAGGTTCATCATCGAGTGAGACCCGGCCCCTTTTAAACCAATCAGGCCAATTGAAAACTGTAGCCCTAGAAGGGGCAGAGTCCCCAAAGCAACTCACTAATCTTTCATGACAAGTTTTTGAACAACTCTTGCATAGTTCTTGGAAGACTACAGGAACACATTTGGTTATATACCATTGAGAAGTAACTGTCCTTTGATTTTCTAAGGCTACCGTTGTGATGTATCCACATTTAGAAAAAAGTATGCGACCATTTTTTTCCAACACTCTTGAAATGACGAATTTTCGTTGGAGGCTGCTCAGTTTCAAAGCACCAAACTAATGACAACTGTTTAGTTTCGAGATCATAATAATATAACTAGGATTCGTCTCCGGTTAAGATATTAAAACTGTTTTTACTGTGCCCATTATTAATTTTTTCAAGCATAAACTTAGCCCAATGAACTCTTGTTGCTTTTTGTTCACTGGTCAACAAATGTGGCACCCATCTGGAACACCGCTTCCTTAGGCGAAGGTGATCATGACGGCTGCCGATCCAATCCCCAGAGAAGCCTCAATCTGGGTGTAAATTTTATTTCGATCTTTTTTTACCATATTTTGCACAGCTTCTACACTTTGCGGAGTAACAGCAGTGGGCGGTCGACCTGTGCGAGGTTCATCATCGAGTGACACCCGGCCCCTTTTAAACTCAGCAAACCACTAAACTTTCGTGACATTCCGCTTGTTTTACTCCCTTTTATAGTCACACAAAATCATGGCTCGAAAATCGCGACTACCCGGTTCCATTTCCACGTTAAAATTCAGCCAATTCATGCATTGGACAATTCAAACGCTGTCTTTGCGTGTAAGCACTTACAACGTAAGACAAAATAGCTGCGTGCTCAAACTTGTATAGATTTGGAATAATATCTAAATACTTTCAGCGTGACCGTCGTATCGGTAGAAAATTGACAGCAATGGGCGTGAAATGTAATTGTTAATCTCAAATCCAGTCGATAGTTTCAAAGATTATGCATTTTCTCACAATTTTTGTTACTATTTCAATGGTAACAGCTATTTTTGCAGCAAGGTTTTTCAGCACCCTCTGCTGACATTTTAGTCACGTGTGAAATGCATGTTGTGAGGAAAAATATATACCACAATTGTGTTCCTGCTGCTTCTTTATCCACAAGCACGTGGCACCGCGGCCGTTTTGGCGCAAATGTGTCTAACAGCATGTGTTTGCACGTGCTTTGTATTGGCGGTTGACACAATCGGGAGAAAAGCAGTGACATCTAAAAACTATGAAATGCAGACCTCACACCGAAAAAAAAATATCTAAAAGCATAAAGCGTAACTAACAGAACAGAACTATCCTCACCTTTAAAAGATAATCAATCTTCAATCGTCTTCACCTGAAGACGATTGAAGATAGCACATCAATCGAAACGTCGTGATACTCAAAATTTTATAGACAATGGTCCGAAATCAAACTTTTGATAAATCCTGTATTTTATAACACATGCTTTAAAGTGGACTATTCGGGGCTTACCTTTTATGAAGCTAAATAGCAATTTCATTATTGAATTACGTACGAGCACTGGAAATATATGAGGAAACCAGTGCGAAGCAGAACTGCCACAGTGTTCCCCTACGTCAAACAACGAGCGAAACAAATAAGTAATAATAGTAAACACGGCATGTGCCCTTTTCACTGATATGCCTCAGGCGATCCATTCGAAATGAAGCCGGAATTGGTAATCTTTTATTTAAAATTTGATATTCTCGGTCGACCTACATTTTTATTGGCCTCCGTCGCCTTTGGCTCTTATCTCGGGCGACATGTGGGAAAATAAAACACGGGATTTCCTCGAGAAATTCGGTGATTTTTCTCGACGATCTTGTTATATTTTCTTGGAGATCGACTTTTGCTACGCGTTCTGCGAATATGATTAGCAAGCGGAAATACAATTCTTCAGCTAGTGAACCTATGAACGAGAGATATCGTGCTTTTTCTTTTGTTAGTTTTACATCCTTTGTGGCGGATCTAGGCAAGTGTATTGCATTTCGTTATACCGGGAAATGTCCTTTTCAAGCAAATCACAGCATAGGAATTCCTAAGTCAACCTACTTGATTCGATATTATTGGGTACTCTGTAAAAACTACTGGACTGACTTCGATAGCGCTTTATAAATGTAGCACTAGTGCTTTGTACCTATAAGAGCCGAATTGGCTAATCATTAATGATGTTTTATCACCAAAATGCGTTGCCAATGGTTAATAGAAAATTAAACGAAAGATGGTTTCTTTTTTGTAATAAATCTTGCAATAATAATACTGATGGTAGTGCTAGTTAAAACCTTGAAATGTCTCAGCAGTTAATGAGAGCTTTGACTAAACTAGATCTGTATGAAACAGATAGAACCGCTAATGCGAGACAGCATCACAGCAGTGCACGTCATCAGCAACCATGGAAACGAGAAGAACCATTGGGCCGCATGGAAGAGTGGGCATTTGAGATAGATCGAAGACGTCTTATAGATCGAACTGTTGTGAAATAAAAAACCATTTAAGTTTGAAGTTATACCGTATAAAAACAAATCTATAATAAAAAATATACGAGAAAAAATGTGCTACTGGTGAGAATTGATCCAATGCATAATATGCAGTATTCTGGACCATGGAATGTAACTCTAACTTAAGTGTCTCGATTTGAATCGAAATATCAAGTAGCAGTTGTAAATGTCTTATAAACCATGATGATGGAAATTTGTTACTAATTGTTACAGAATGGATCATCAAGGGATCTTGGTGAGTGAGGGTAGACTTTTTGGAGAGTCTTCCACTTCGGGCAAATATGACTGAGGGAGGTGACGACTATATCTCAAACGAGATTATTGCCTGAGGATAGCCATAAACTTACCACTGACCAAAAAAGTAATCTCCACTTGAGCGTGTAACTTTTTCTCACGAATAAAACCGAAGCGTATAACAAAAGGTGCTTTGGTCAGACTTCAGGCAATCGATGCACGATGGGAGCTTCCAAGCAGTCCTAGCCAGTCCATTATTTTTAGAGCCAATTCAGGAGATATTTTTATAGATTCCACCGCAGACTATTAAAAGTTTTAGTAGTGCAGTAAAATATGAAGGTCGTAAAATTTGGCCATGCAACTGTTTTTCCTCCTCAAATAATGCATGTGTAGCCAGGACGGCAATGTCTTGCTGTATTAAAGTTTGATGCGTTATACGAAGAGTGCTGACTTTGTATGCTGCTTAGCAGACAGCAAAAAGTAATGTGAGTGATGTACTATAATGTATACGCATACAGATTGCACAAAAATATCTGTGTAAAATGATTTGAGTTGGCAAATATCTCTAAAACAGAAGCAAAATCTATTTGACGTTCCAAGTTTTTGGGAATTTGACTTCTTGAAGATAAGAATGGGTAATGTGCACTTGTGAACGACGCTGTTCGGCTTCTTGATGCTCATTGTAGGTTTCGAATTAACAAATTAGGTCGCAAAATTTTTTATAATCACAATAATTCAGAAAATTTTAGATAAGCACTTGAAATTGAAAAAAATCACGAATGTAGACTCTTCGTGACATTCTCTTCGTTGACTGGTTCTATTGACTACACGAACCTGTTCAATTAAGTACCGAAAATCAATAAAACCTGTCCTGTAATATATTGCATTCATTTCGCCAGCGTGCAATATGTGAGTGGTTTTTTATTAATACACATATGTCCCATTGTATTTGGAGAATACTTTTCCGTAGTCCGGATAGTTTTATTGAAAACAGATCAATAATTATGTTTGAATAACAGCTCTAGCAGTATCGTTAATATTATCTTTTACGGGACAGCTACAAGAAGGACCACAAGGCTCTATTCTTGGGCCGCTACTTTTATTTATATACATATCACCTATCTCAGGCTTTGAAAGGCAGTGATACATTTTCATACCGATTATATACAGTTTTAATTTTTATTTCGCCCTAACGGTATCTCTATTGCTAATATAAAGATCAATGTTTACCTATTACAAGCTTTGAGAGTTCAAATATCGTAACATTCTTACTTGAAGGAATTTTTTTTGGGTAAAAGAAGCCTACAATGAATGTTTTGATTCATCGCGTATAAGGATCGTCCCTTGTTATTATGTATACTGGAAACGTTTCCAGTTAGGAGGTCTAATAATATACGTAATATATCTGAGGGGTTCCATCGATTTCCTTGTATGCCCGTAGGTGATCCATAAGAGACGGCCGGAGAATCGGTAATTTTTTATTTACATATTCTCAGGCGGTCGCCGAATACGTCCTTGCTGTTTTTTCATTTCCGTTATTTCCTAACCGTGTATCTCCTGGCGAATTGTATATTCTTCAATTTTCCCATTCATCGTTTTTGCTAAAAACCATGTTCTGTTGATATAAAAAGGTATCTGCAATCATAGTTTCCATTCTTCTCTTCAAGATAAAGACATTTCCTCGAGGCGAAAGAAAATCGAAGTAGATTAAACTTTTTTCGAAATCCTTACTTTTCTCTTCATAACTATGGAAGGTACTGTTGTCCATTTGAACACATACGTTGCTAGGGAGTTATTCTTGTTCTTCTCGAATGTGGTAGTGAAGTAAGTAAGGTTGTCAACGATGAAATGGATCATTTTGAATTTATTATTACAAATTAAACAGTAGTACCAAGTAAATGACTTCTGGCTTAGGTCGTCTAGCTGAAAAACCATGGTACAGTACTGAATATAAGAGGTTGTGATACTAAACAATGTTGTAGACAAAGGAAGACCCTATCTACAACAGTTGTAGACATTGAACTTTCATTAAAGTGTAGCCAAATGTATCGTGACGTCAGTATGGAAGCCTGGGAATGTGAGTTCGATCCATTTTGATACTGACTTTTTTCTGACTCAATGAGGTATGTTTAAATTGCCCTGATCATTTACCAGGTATATATCGAAGCAGTATCAATTATCGTCATAGGAAAAGTTTCAGAATCCAAGATAAATACCCGGATAAAGATAATCTTATGCGCTAAGAAGTAGAAATGAAAATAATGAAGAGAGCAGGAAAAAATATGCGTTATCCAAGCGACACGTGTTTTTTCTTATTAACTCTGTCAGATCCAAATGAATGTGCCAATTTTACTGAACGCTCCCTTATTTCGATCGTATTTCGTTGTACCCCCTCTGGAATTGCGGGTTGACGTTGGTTCAGCGTTCTGGTGAATTTCTGAGTGGATGGCGACATAAATATCTACAGTGACATTTAAATTCGACCACAGAATAATTAGCAATCTGTTTTACTTGGTTCTGTATAAAAACTATGCTAACTATTCCACCCACCAGAATTACATACGTGACTCACGAGCGTAGTATCGCAAAAAATTGGGATTGTAGTTTTCCACTTTCTTTATTTTGGATAAAAAGTATGTTGCTTCTACTTTGGATCTCGGAGCTAAGGTTGCCAGTAGATAGCATAAAGCGTGTTTTCATTTATCAAACAGATATTTTATTTAGCATAGAATAATACTGCTTGCGGTCATGTTTTCTCTAAGTATTAAAAACATAACCGTTTGATGTAATACATTTTACTCAATTGAACTAAGTACTAAGTACTAAGTATGCGCAATAGCGCATGTCCATAGAGCATTAAATTAGGCTTGTTGTACAGTTTATTGAGATAATAGAGAACAAGCATCAAACACAGCTTCACACCGCATCATTTACGTTATGTATATGGCTAACAGTACATGGAAAAGGACTTAAATATGCATGGTTGGCTATACGGACAAAGTTGATGCTGTTATGATATTGCTGTGAATATGTAAAAGCATATCTATATTTTTTTATGGAACGCTTTAAAAAGCTTTATATGAAGCACATCCGCACATCAACACTTTTGGCCATAATACGTGCGAAAATATTGTTCAATGGGGCATGAGCGCTGGTAGAACTACATCGCGTGGAACAATACCCTCCCTATCATTCATATAGAGTATATTCGAGGAAAGACATCCATGTACACTAGCAGCATTTTTTTAAATCGCTACCCTAATTCAAACCAGAATCTGATTATTCATTGGACTCACTTCAAATCACTGCATCTTCCCTAGAATGCTATCTCGATGATTTTGAACACGAAGGTCCAAACAGTGGTTAGTGCCACAAACTGATTGAAGTAAAAGCAGATATAACGTTTTTGCTCTCTAAATGAAGAAGCGGTTTTTTTATCTCAGTGTATCCGTTTCTTTTGTCACTTATAGCAACTGTCTGCATTTAATCATACTCGGTATCCACTTGGTTACGTCTGATAACTAAAAAATTACAATTGGAAATAAAGATCGATTTCAAACATTAACTTTGAACATAGATATGACCACTGTATGAAAACTTTCATCGTTTCTGCGGCCTGGGCAGAGTCTCTAAGAATTTATTTCTAATACTTCCAATAACTTCAATGCAACGTATCTTTTTATACCTAAGACCGCACCACTAATGACAAGATGCTAGATGTTGTGAGTAGCGGAAACTATCTTCAGACTTACGATGGCATGGCAACCATTCGAACATTCACAAATATCCGGAACATAAAAAAATCTTGCTAATTTCTATCCTATGACATGAAACCCGCTCCTTTCCAGCTTCACCTGAATTGAGACTTGTTATACGAACCCCCACGTATTCATTAGTGCTTCCAACCAACGAACGAACAGCTTCAGGTGGCGCTGAGCACGAAATTGCGGGCGCGGAAAAATTTAACGATGCCCTACCAATGATGCACCCTCTGTTCAAAAATGTGTTTGCTTTCACTCGATATTCAATTCGGGATCGCTTTGGTAGTGTGAACGGATGTAGCAATAGCGAGATGGAATACAAAAAACATTGGTACTAGAAATAGCACGTTGCGCTGCGCTGGCGTTGGAAAAATTACGAATTGGAAATCATACTCGTACATGCTGGATGGCCAATACACTCTACAAGGTGTTTCGATATTGCATTTTAGATTTTATGCCGGTTGTTAGTGGGTTTTTGATGGAACGTTCTGGCAGTAGTGGAGGAGACAAAGCCTGCAAGTAGGACACCCTTGACTTCTCGAATCATCACTAAAACTAAAGCTAACATGGTAATTCCTCAGTGTCAAACCTACCAGATGTTTGATAAAGGTCATGATGTCAGACCTTTTCGCTGAATGGATTCCTTCCCTGTCAAGCTCCGTTGTGCTGAACATCTCAGCTCTAAGGACGCCGTATATGGCACACTCTCGGAACCGGTATCATCCGATATCGAGTGTTCTCTAGGATACCTCTTATTTGACAGTAAACTTTATCTGATCCAAATTAAAATCACACTCGTTTTAGATTGATAAGCACTGTGCGCTATTTAAAGTAACCACAACCAATTTCGGCTCTTTATGCGTTGTCACACGCAATGTCATATAGTTGTAGATTAGTTGTGTGGTATGCTTTAACCAACATGGTTATCTCTGATGGTGCCGTACAAATATCGCCATTATCTATGAACATATCTGTTACATTTTCCTCATTCCCACTATTAGTGCGATGGCACATTAAAGGTGAATGTCATAATTCCCGTAATACAATAGATACATGAAGTGTACCTCCGCTTTAAATGTATCCACAAATAATTGCGTTCCTATTAATTACTTCCCGGTTAATGATTTTATTAATTCTCATAACCATTACATTGCATTAGAAATTTCCGATCTTTATGAAGTTAAACTGTGCATAGAAAATTTATAAATGCATTTGTATTTTATTGATTTATATGCAGTTTCCAGGACACAAATAATTTCTATGCCTGAACATATTTCAGAGGTATACAAAGTATCGGTGATAAGTGCTTAGTATGATAGAACACTCGTTGATTGGACTCTGTTCTAAAAAGTGACATAAATGAATACCTGACGAAAAACATTATCAACATTATCAATTATTTGCTACAATGGCCTAGTCCCGGTTCAATCAAAAAATCAACGAAAAATTCACTCATTTCTGCAAGAAGTTCTACAGTTTGTTAATTTTTTCCCATTACAAACCTGACCTACATTCATTTTTCTGTAGTTTTGTAGGAACATGTATTTTTCCGAAAGTAAGCCTGGCATACAAAAAATAAAAAAAAAAAACATGGAACAGTATCGACGGAATACAGGTTACGTACTTGAAAAAACTGTGAAACACATTTATAATTCATATACATATTCTGCCAATGCAATAATTGTTTTCCTTATGGAAACTGAACTGAAAAGCATCTCATTCTGTTGGAACCCACGTTCCATAAGTTAAAACTGACTGCATTTTACGTAACAATTTATCCCCACACCTTATATAAGCATGCATAAAATGCAATATGAGCTGAGCATGAAGAATGTTAAGCATAAAATCGCAGTATGCCATGTAAGGAAGTGCATGCCTTGGAATCCCTGCTTTCAGCTAATACACACATGCAATATACATACGGATGTACGCATCAAAGCAGGCTTTGCAATTTGGACGCATACTGCACAGAAACAATTTACGAAATATTCATGTATGCCTTATATATGCGTTAAGTGACTCGTCGTCAGTCGCGACACCTGTCTCAAACGTGCTTCCGTTCCTTGGAGCTTGACGGGCGCCATGCTCTGGTGGAGCACCTTTTTGTGTTGCAGATTGGAGGAAAACAAGAACGCCTAATGGAACTTGGTAATGACTTCCTCAGAACATTTTCTGAGACCAGAAGGTTTTTGGTAATTTAGATCTTATGACTCACGCCATTTAAATTAGTCATTGTATTCATCATCATAGAGCTTAAACCACGTTGGGTCCCCCCCTAAGGGAATTCTCAAGTCTCATCTATTAGAGCATCTATCAGATTGGTCTGGTGCTTCCTGACAAGATATGACCGCATTTATAGAATAGCTTGCACTAAATCATACAGGGTCCTGCATCTCCTCTTGTCCGGATGCCGCCGTTCCGGATAACGTTCTGCATAAAGTCGACTCGCCAAAAAAACAGTTCTTTAAAGATTCCCCTATTATGAAAATCATATCCACAAGCTGTAATTCATCACAAAAGACTTGAACGAAAAGCAGTGGTGAAATATGTCAAAAGTCTTAAAATATTTACTCAATTGACATTAATGTAATCTAATGTCATTATCAAGGCCGCCTTTCATTCTTATTCGTTAAAATTGTTATTGAAATAGGCGAAACAAGTAGTTTTTGGCGAATAACTTTTAATGCGTTAGGAATTTTGATTGGAATGTATCTAGAAAAAAGTTTTATTTCTTAATTCCGCATCGAATGCAATGAATAAAAAGGGGGGCTTATATTTAAAATAAGAAAGAAAAAGTCTTTTAAAGTTTGAAAAGTTTGGCAGTCATTTTTGAACACCCTGTACAATTTAGATCAACCAAACTTGGTCATCAAGACATCCACATCTTACTTAATAAGTTCCTAGTTTAAATGTGATAATTACGCACCATTCGTATTTTTCAGCAATTTTTAAAGTCGGTGATGCAAAACCGATTTTTTTTACATTTTATTTTTTTTCGTCGGTTTAACCGCATCGATTTTGATAATATTTTAGGATAGTAGAGGTGACCATTGGATACACCCAAATATGCAAAAAAATGGGTAGTTCAATTTAAAAAAATGTCATTATGGCGTCACACTTTTTTGGGACACCCTGTATGATCGACAGTATTTTCCTAAAATGCAATCTAAGGTACAGATACAACATGCAAAATATTAAAATCCCAACTTAATTGATAACGGAGCTACAGAAGACCGGAGCTAAAATGCAGGACCCTGTATATTACAGACGCGTTTACTTAGCTGACAAGCAATGTTATTGTTTTGACATACAGATGGCATTTCGCTTCAGTTCCCAAATAATTCTCTAGCGAATAGGCACATCCGACCTTGTAGTTATGCTGTTTTGTCCTCACAATCTCACCAGCACTAATGATTCTGGCCTTCTTGATAGTCGGTATGCCGTCATTCTTGTTTGGAATATGTCATTTTATCCAACCGTTATGTTATCATTAGTGGATGTATTCACAGGTGCCTGAAGTCAATTCAGTGATGATCTCGCCGTTAATTTGTGACACTGGAGAATCGGTTGTTTGTGTATATTCAGGTGTTTTTGTCCATGATATAATTGTGTAAAATCTTCATGGCCAGCCAGCTAAAGATGCGTGACGTAGGAATATTAATTTATAATTTTTTACATATGACTTCATGCAAAGGCAAAGAGTCTATCGCGCTTCATAAGTGATGCTTGAGAATGAATGTTTATTCACATTGACGCTGTAGATTGTAACCGTCGGTGGGAAAATATATCATTTCACAACGCTGAAATGTGGACACCTCAAAGACGATTGAGGATGTCATATCAATTGAGTATCAATAATATTGATTTTAACTAGCTGATAGAAGATTGACCTGTAGCTACGTACGATGAGGTCAACATATATCACTAAGCCAAGGCCATATCAAAGGGGGTAATAATCTAAATAAAGAATGAAAGGTCTAGGTCTCAACACCCACATTAAGAAGGAATACACAGATAACGTAGATATACGCTTTATCCGTGATGTTGACATTATAACGCGTGCGTCTTTTTGTCAGTTCTTTTTGGAATGACTGGGGCTCGATTGACGGTAATACGCAAAGTCTGGCGACATATACTGGACATGGCAGCTCGCCGGCCAGCAAACGTATGATAATTAAACGGGACACAAAGGAAACTTATATCCACCCCGTTGCAACCCTTCGTCGCTCGCCTAGTTTGCATGCTTTCCCCCCTCCTCCCGCCACGATTCCAGCACTCGCCAAAGTAGATTTAGTCCATGCGGCGGCATCGCAAGTTATAATGAATGCCTGGAGGTGTCTGACAGGACATCGGCTTGCTTTCCATACCTTCATTACATTGGTGTTTCTGATGGATAACTTTGGTGTTTCATTTTGAATCGATGCACAGCCGACTGAAGATTACATTTGCAAGCTTATTTTACCTAAATATACGTCATTTAGTGCGTAAATAGGGGATATCTCTTTACAGGTTGAGGCTAGAAAATGGTATCAAATACAACATTGTTTGGGGCTCAATAATTAGAATAACTCAATATGTGTTTTTAAGCAACTAACTAGATAACTCAACAACTCATCTCCAAGTGTCGCTCTCTATTGGGACGCCCTTTACGAACTCAATGGTCGTAACACCTGGACTGCCTTAAAGCGGAAGGTGTTAGGACCTTTGACGTCGAGTTGTCAATGCGCGTCCCCATAGAGGGCGCCACTTGGAGATTACTTGAAGTTGCTATCACACCCTTGACTGGGTTACGTATATACCACCCGATTGCTCTCTACAGTTAGACCGCCAGGCTATACTGACGAGTCTAGGCTAAAGACGAAACACTTAACAACTTAATAACCTATATGGCGATGCAAAAGCACATTGTATGGAAATAGAATCACCGTAGAATGGCGGAAACATTTGTTTCCATCCGTGATCAGCCATCCCCTTGAAACAATTAGGGACGTTCTGATACTGGCTTACAACCGATATTTGGTATCGATACTATATCGAATCAGAAGTATCGATACCCGATATTATCGGACCAAAGTATCGATACCGTCATTATCGAATCGATTGGTAACGAAACGCAACGCACTTCAAATCATGGATTCCCCAAAGTAGAATAATTAAAATTATAGAATTATACTCAACTTCTGCGCTGTTCTTGGACTCTTGGATCGCTGAACAGATCATAAGATGCCGCTAAGTGGACACGAGACAAATAATCATTTTTGTTGATCATTTTGTGCAAAGTTGGTCGTCAATAAAATTGCTTACTATTTATTAAACTTTTTAGTTTTGTTAAAAAAAATCATTTAGTGTTATTAATTATTGATATAATAATAACTTATTACAGAATGTTGTAACTCAAAGTATTCATATGAATTCATAAGGTAAATTAATAATAATCATTTCTGAAAGGATTAACTCAATAAATAGGTTACCCTGTTTTTTTTAAACATCATTTAATTCAGCTTGAAATGATGTCAATTACATACAGTGCGCAATGCAATACTGCGCAGCAGTGAGTATTTGCAACGCCCTCGCCGGTTCGCATTTTTTAGCGCATAGAAATGACACATAGAAGCATGAAATTGATTCTCCTGTATACAGTCTTCATGGAACTCCGTGAGTATTGTTCTGTGCACGGAACAACAATACGAATGGATGAACATGAATGGAAGAAATAGAGATACGCCGACGCACAGGAAAAATCGCGAAAGAATGCAAATTGTACCAACAGCGATTTAAACAAGGAACTGCTCTATTCGTACGTATGGATCGTACCGATACCGATACTCCAACATTTCTTTCGATACCGCGATAATATTGGGCAAGCGATATCGATACCGATACTCTGAATATCGAAAGGGACATATCGATACCTACTAGTATCGGAAATATCGCAACGTCCCTAGAAACAATCAGCCTTGAAAAACCTGGTCGATCCCGCATAACGACAGGCTTATAATAGGGAAGCGTAGCAAAAAATTCTTATCACACCTGAATCATTTCGCAGAAATCCTGCGAAAATATCTGGAGAGAATAAAATCTGTCGGAAGGAATAAGTACGTCATGAATCCCAAAGGAAACGTGGATGTTGATTTATTCCACTGAACTGCCAACAAAATGACAGCTAGTAATATGAAACGATCCTTGCCTTCTCTAAGACTTCATCTTCGATATAAATTCAATGCAATGGCGTACTGAGCTGAGCTATGTACGCAATGTCGTCAGTTTTAACAAATTATAGTAACGAAGGTCACGCTGAGTGAGTAAGTGCTTACACGCAAAGGCAGCGTTTGATTTTGTATGACTATAAAATTAGGACCATGGAAGAAAAATGGTCTTTGTGACAGAGTGTTTTTAAAAAAGTCTTTGACCAGATTAATGCTGATTGCTGGTCTAGATACTTTATTATCTTTTTTAAAGCGTTCTTGCTCGAAAAAATGATTAAGGAGACATTAATACTTATGAACACATACGGTTTTCATGTTTCCCTCCAACACTCCAACTCGCCGATGTGTAAAGGATGGCTCAATCCACAGACAGCTTTCAACGTTCTTAAAGGGAGATTCATCGACGCCTCAAAAGTGAGCGTTCTGACCTTTATGCAATTTATAGAAAGCTTAGAGGGCGCCCAAATCCGTTGAGATTGATTTCTGGATATTATCCCTGGGAAGGCAAGTAGATTTTTTTGGGCATATCCACATAAAAGTATATATATGTCGTTGTATGGATGGCCTAGCGCTGTAGAGCTGTTTTGATTCAATCAGGTTTTTGCTGCCCATGCACAAAATAGATCTCGTAGGAGAATAGGGGATCAATCTGGAGGGTATAGCCTTAGAATTACCATAATTTTTCATGTTTTCCGTGCGGAAAGCTAATATCCAGGTAGTCGCTACTAGACGTAACGTAAAATTCATTACTCACCACCTGGACCAGTGGTTCCGAACTTTTATGTGTACGAAAAAATAATAGGAAAATGATATGGAATCCTGTTTATCATTCACTTGTGTACATTAACGAAGGTAATCCAGTTTTACTGTGCTGGACACACAAAAAAATAATAGGTATATGATCAAATTTTTTGTGCATAAATGCAGTACGACGATGATTTCAATAAAAATCGAAACGCGTCACTGAAAGAAATAGTTTTATTTGTGAAACTGTGTGATAATTACAAAACTTTTAACCTACATGATGGGATATTTTCACCAACTAAGAGCATCTATGATGTACACAAATTTCAAACATTTTCTTTGATATTTTTTTATACAAAGTCTCACATAGCAATGTCAGCTGAAATCCATCTATTTCAAATTACCCCGAATGATGAAACGTTGAATGCAAGAACCGTGATTCCACGGATTTTTCACGAAAAAAATCCTTCCGAAGCAAGTAATATATTCAAAAGCCTTAAAAAAGAAGTTAGTGGTGTCGATAGGGGAGGAGTGGAAGCCGTTGCGATACAAACGCAGTTATAGCCGACTTAACGGCGTGAAATCCCTGAAATTTATGGGGAGCAGCTTGCCATCAGAGTACGCGGCGATATTTTCGAGACTTTGATGATAACGGCGGCGAGCATAATAAATTGCTTAAACACCATTTCAGTGGATTAAATTTTATTTACGGCTTTTTGGCTTGTACCCTCCCTCGTCATGGCACCTAGAGCAGTTAGCTTCCTAGACAGCGGCGCACAGGGAGGCAAATGGGTTCTTTTTATTTACAGGCACGCGACTGTTTCTTGATGTTCCGTGACATATGCATTACAAAACACTATGTTAGTTGCATGTTTGTGTCCGAAAAACCTGGCTAACAATCAAAAAGTCTTGCGATAGCTACTAAAATCGGTACATCTATGTTTTCGACGTTGCTGATTAATAATTTGAGGTTATAATTTAAAAATTCAATATGTCTGATTCAAAATGGACGATATCTGATAGAAAAAAATAATGCTATAGGTTATGTCTAGAAGGGCGCAAATCACGGAGTGCTCAGAGTGCCACAGTCCATAGCTAAAAAAAACAATGAGGGGCGTAATATTTCAAAGAGATTGATGGCAAGCGAAAAAATTGGAGGCCCTGAAGAACATAGAATTCGCATTAGGGTAAATCTATTTAGAATCGCTCAGAATCCATGACCAGACTTATAATTTCAGCATGGCCATCGCTGGTTCATCTGATTATTCCAACTAATCTGAAAAACCACAAAATAATACATTCATTTGCAATGAGCAAAATAACTATATTCTGGACTGTCACATTTTCCTCGCAATTATATGTTTCTTTGTTTTACTGTTTACCATTGTTTTGGCTTGACAGCTCTTACAAAATTAGAAAATTGCTGTGTTATGTTCCATCACGCGATCAGCCACTTCTTAACGATACTTTAGGCTGTGGAGGTCAATAATGTGCTCAGGTGGATCCAGTAGACTGTTCGCTTCCGGATTGAGTACTGTCATCTATGAAGCTATAGATAATAGTACATTGATGTACAGCTCGGAAAGCGTTGGAACAGGACCTTGAGGAACACCCGCATTGATGGTAAGTCGGAAGAATTTCCATTCACCACCAGAAACAGGGACCGCAACACTATCAACCAGTGACACAAACCCGGTGGCAGACAATATTCACCAAGCTCGATCAAAACTCTCGATATATGAAGCGCGACATCTCGAAACTCTCCATGAAGCGATGAATGCAATGCGGGAGATGAAGGAAATTCTTTCGGTCCAGAAACTATCCTGACCTCAGTGCAGTCGATCATTTCGGCTCAGAATGAATGGCGTTCACCTTTGGGCAACGCCACTGAAACGCTGGTACCGATAAATTCATTTGGAGAGAGAGTTGAAGCCCGACTGCTTCAACTCGAAGTTACGGCAAATTCAGGGGGATGCTTTACTGTTCTGCTTCGTCAATGAAAAGGCTAATTTAATGGGATTAGCGCCGAGGTAGACCCGAGGCTATCGGGAAAGTATCGATCCCACTTTCGCGTTGTTTAATGTATCCCTAGCCATAGTTTAAATAAAAAACGATCGCCAAAAAGCGTCCAGCTGCTTGAAGAGACAATTTTGGATGTGTTTTTTGTTTGACCGTTATTTTTGCTTTTTTGCTTCAGGGTAACGACGAGTTCTGACTGGCAATGCTAAATTGAACCTTGACCTTGAATGAAATTAGAGCAAAAATAATGAGAAATGTTCAACATCACTGTTTTAAAAAACTAGCTTTTTTTGTCAAGAATGTTTCCAAGTAAAGTTATGTGTTATACACAAAGTCGCCGCTAATTGAAACTACCTGATTACTAACATTCGGCTGCCTTTATTAAAGTTAAAAATGCACTAAATTAATTATAAAATTCGTCATACAATATTTCTTCAATTCAATTCCAACCATGAATAGTTCTAAAATCTTAACCAAATTCTTATTTCTAAATTGATACCGTAGCATGAGATGCATAGTTTGTGTTCATCATGAAACACATCATTTTGGAGCTAATGCAGCAATAACAGCAGCTGTTGCTCTCTGACATACATTCTGACGTATCCCTCTTTGGTTCTGCATCCAGTCCACATGAGTCACTTCTGTAAGAGAAATATCCGGTCACGTATCATGCAAATAGCTCGCCTGGTTGGTACCTAGAACTCTGACAAACTTGAAAATATCGCCGGGATTAAATTTGTATTTTATTGCAAATATCTGCAGTCAGCTCTCACGTGGGCGTACGCTCGTAGCACGCTCCGCGATTTTAATATTGTTTCCTACGCCATTTGTTTACTTCCCTTTCAGGTGTCTCTATATAAATGTATGCCGGATTGAGAATCCGGTATATGTTTTGTATTAAATAGTTTTACACAGCCTTGGAAAATGTTGATTCAGAGCATTTTATTCTTCTAATCAACGACGTTTAGCTGTTCTAGGAGCTAGGAGATGCTATCTCCTAGGATCAGATCACCAGTGATCCAGGAATGCAGCGCCGCCCTCCAACTCTTAGCCCAATCGAAGAACGTGACCCTCATGTGGGTCTCTGATCACAGCAGGGTGCCAGGTAACGAGAAAGCAGACTACCTGGCAAGGATGGAAGCAAGGGGTACATGCATGAACCCTTGCTGGTTATTAACAGAGGCAAAGTCAGTAATGAAAGCATGGTTGGAGAGAGATGACTCCAGGCTCCAACAAACGTAGGCGGCTATGGCTATTGAACCGGAAGAGGGATTCACTCCACTTGTTAGTAGGGATCCTCACAGGTCACTGCAGATTGAACAGGCACCTGACACTCATAGGAGTGATCAAAGACCCAATCGGTCAGAAGTGCTGGGAGGAGGACGAGACCTCGTTCCACTTCTTGGGCGAGTGTGCCGTATACAACGGCCTCAGGGATGAGGTGTTCGGCACAACAGAGTTTGACAGGGAAAGAGTGCTACTTAGCGGAATGGTCGGACATCATGACCTTTCTCTGTTAACGTCCGAATTAGATATAAATCTACCTGTTTCTGTACAAAATTGAAAAATATACGTACCCTATTAAGCTAATTTTATCCCGAAAAGCAATTCAAATTCATTCTTGGTTAAATATACGCACTTGGAAACTTGTCAAGTAGTACTTGTCACAACGTTGACTTATGAATGAACTACACAGTACTGATATTTGCAGATGTCTCAAGGAAGTAGTGAAATTTGGAGAATACATTGGAGATGGTTTTATTCCGTTCTTGTGATCCCAATTTTTATTGTCAACATCGTAACATCACATGAGAACTGTACTTCTATGCAATAAGCTCAAATGTAGATACATTTGTATATATAGTTTCATAGTCAATGGTAAGTCCTTTCACCTGAAGGCCATTGAAGATACCACATCAATCGCAACGCAAAAACCCCAAGACAATGGAAGTTGGAAGCAATGTTGTTGATACCGCATTTTTAATGAACATATATTATGCCTAACCAGGAGAGTGCTGTTTAATATGTAACGCATAACGAGCCCCGAAAAACAAGTCATCCAAAATATAACCGGTTTGTCCAGAAACTGTCATCTAAACAACATTTACTGCACATACACGTACAAAAATGAGGTAGCAGCTGGGAGAATTCCCGTACATTATTTATTAAGTTTAAATTCAACCGTTTCATTTTCAGCGGAAACCGTGAAACCGTCCAGATGAAATTCCACCGAATTCGTTACTGAAACTGTTCTGCTCTTGTTTTCCTATTATTTTTTACAATTTTGTTGTTATTCAGTCTATAAATTGAACCCTGCTAATTATAATATATTGATATGAGTTGCAGAATTGTTGGAAGTTGAACAGTGGATAATTATATTACAGAAATGCTTTGCATACGTATTATTAACATATAACAATTATTTCGAAATTGCATATAAAGTTACAAATTTCATATAAATGTGCCTGCAGTGATGTAGTATTTGTATATCACTTATTTGCATGTGTACGAGTTATTAAAACAAATTGCTCTGTAAAACAAAATCAATCATATCAGCCATTGAAGAAATATTGGTACTACAACATCGCGTTACGTTAGCCAAATAAAAAGGGTAATACTTCCCATCGGTGCCTGCCGAAAAAAAGGAGATAAAAACAGCCAACTAAGGAATGTGGGCCGACGGACGTAATGTGATGATGGAGAGATATACATTGGGGAAAAAATTATTATTGGACATGCGTCAGGTATTAATGAAAGACAAAGAAGAGAGCATTTGAAAAACATACATGAGCGAAGGAGACGGCCTGCGAAACCGTATATTTGGCAACGTGTGGGGATGTGAGAGGCTTCTCAACGTACCGATGATTTTGTCTGTGCGAGGTTGTCAGATTGTCAATTAAATATGATAATTTAATATTTCTTCTGGAGGCAGTCCTATAAAAATTATATCAATTATTATCATAAATCACCGTCCTGAAAAATGTGACTGAATCTGTATCTGTCATTCTGTTATGAAATACAGAGGAAAATAAATTAAGCCGATTTAGGCATTATGTGACAGTTCTTTAAGTTATATTATACTGAGATTGAAACACATTCTACGAAATATGTCTCAAAAAATTTCTGTTTGCAAGTATAACTGTTTTGATATTTAGACCTTTGCAACAGAAAAACACAATAACAGCCAGTTTCGTCGACCTTTACGTCTAGTTTTAGGAGGGGAGCAAGCCCGAAAAAGCTTAATCGCTTTAAAAAACAAATGATTAGTGACAGAGTAATAATCAAACTTATCTTTGGGCGTATTCAAGTACATACTAGTGAATACAGGTTTTTCTAAAGTAGTAAATTTCATTTTCCTATGTTTGTTTCTAAAGTTCCTGTTTATTTAAGAACTTGGTCAATGAGGTTCTTGGGGCTCCAAAAAGTTTAAGTTCCAAATTTAATAGTAAGCACAGTGCACACTAAGCATCACTGGAGTTCGAAGTCTGACAAAGTTGCATTTTTTATTGTTATTAGAATTCGATTTCATGTTTGGGCATAGACAAATATTTTTATGTTGTTTTTTTCTAGTTTTCGCGATTAATCTTCATTTTCAGAGGTCTCTGAGAATTCGGTAACTCAGTTAACGTGCATACGTACATAGTAATCACGAAATAGACATTGTTACCGTGTCATCCGCAGTTAGATGAATTTTATTAAAATAGATCTGGCAACACCGGGACGCAGAGAAACTGGCAGTTTGCAGACGCCAGTAATTCTGTTATCACTTATCCACTTATTCAGTATACCTTCTACTGGTGTGAGGTGTAGATGTATAACTAATGTCTTGAGGTGGATGTTTTCGTCCATAAGTCGGATTTAAGCTGTGTAGGTGATTTAATGATAGCATGTAATCACCTCGACCACTTGTCATGTAGTATTATTTGTGGGCATCAATTGTTAGTTTTGTAGTGATGAAGGTTATGTTTTACAATAACAAATCAAATAAATTCCAACCGTTTGAAGAGAAGGAATTGGAGGATCTGGAAAGAACACAGAAAATAAATCATCTACTGCGCGAGTCGAATTATTTTTCCGGATGTACCAGACTAGTATTTTACACTTTTCTTGGAGGATATACATTTTTTTAATAATTATAAACAAACCCTCAGTCTACAAAACTCGAAAACATAATATGCGCGGGTGCTACTGAGCAGAGAAGTCGCCGTAGCTGAAGAAATATTCGGCTGCCATGTGGTTCATTTACTCAATAGTCGAGTCAATTTAGACTATAAAAATCCATTGCCTAAATGAAATAAAGGCGTAAGCAAGTAAAATGAAGCATTTCGAAATTTGAAGAAATGAGTTGCTTTCAGTGCTATCACAGATTCACAGAACAAGCAACAATTGACACAATAATGTAGTTTGAGAATGGTGGAAACAACGGAACCAGATTGTGCAGCTTACTTTAAAAGGATGCGCTTGTGCAGTGAAGTGACCTATTATCCACAATACTAAACAATTGTGCAATCTGTAACATCACTACAGAGGATACCTTTTTCTGCAAATAAGTATATCGATATATACGTGATCAAGATATGAGGGTTGTTTTTCAAGTGACCTTGCATGGCGATGTCACAAATTCCTTACGGATGGCAAAATTGAAATGTTACTAAGAAGTTTTTTTATTAGCAATCAGATTCCATTATTTTCCTGGAAAAGTGAATTGTTGCTGCATGCCTTTTAATTGTGAATCACACAAATCACAAGAGTTCCTCTAATATTTAGTAGCATAGCAAATACATCAAGAATAGCTGACCGCTGCCACGGTAGTTATTCATTATCGCTTACTAAAAGTTCTTTTTATCATGAAAATAAATGATACATTGAGATTATTCTTTTTACTACAATGACTGCACTGTTTCATTCGCAATACTGCAAAAAGTGAGGTGGCTTATGTTGAGCAGCCCGGGCTATGCCGCTTTTTCCACTTATTTGTTCATTGAAGTCGGCCATACACGCATTATTTCCTAATTGATTTCCTAATTGAATATTGGGGAACTCGAATTGACAGAAAAATACTGTACGATATAGAATTTCCAAATAAAACAATAGATACATCTGCGCTAAGTTCACGGGAATTCCAAATCTGTATTCCATATTCCAAATTCGAGTCAGAAAACCGTCCATGTGCGGGTCGCTTTACCCATCGTCTTTTCTGGCACTGCTTCTCACAAACTCGCTGTTACCGACTAGGCTCACGTAGTCCATCTTTCTTGCACTAAGACGTTCTGCTTATTATCTTTGTCTTACTTAACGCGTTTCCCATATCCAACTTCGGAATTCACTACCGGTGTAAACCAGATAAATCTCAGTCCAGTCTCGTTTGAAATAGGTGTATGATTGTCTGTGGATACGTCTTGTTACGAATTTATATCAAAACCTGTATTCTATATTCTTTGTCGTGCCTTTTATTGTGTTTCTGTCCTTCCATCTCATATTAGGACGTTATGAATATTGTGTTCGCTTTGTCGAGTGCATATGCGCAATAATTTACAGGAATTGGTACTAAAATTTTCATATCAGTGAGAATTGAGTTTCAACTCGAACATACATGGAAACTCTGAAAGAATGTAACTAAATGTCTGATTAAAAGATGAAATCTTCCACACTTCCATATTTAGCCGCTGCCCGAATCGTAAAAGAACAATTTCAACTTTTTTAAAAGTAAAAAGGAAATTTGCACACGGAGAACGTTTTATTCTAATGGGGAGCAGATGTCTGAGAGTCAGGAATGCCTCTGGTGCTGCCGCCTTTTATAATTCGCCGACATTTCTTGCCGCCGCTAAATGTTTTTATGGCTCCGGCTGAATATAGGTTAATTCGCCCTTTTAGCAGCTTGCGAACACCCAAAAATATGTTCGGTAATTGCTTCTAGCGTGATAGCTGAAGGTTATTCGCCTTTCTTCATTGCTGTCTTTAGACTAATGCGGTGAGATGTGCTCCTTGCTACTCAGCGTGGTATTCACGTTTGAATATCTATGCATGCACAGGGTAACTGTTCTGCATTTGTGTATATGCCTCTATGGCGACAAGCAATCCAAATATTGCGGTACATATCTACTCTTCTCTGTATGTTAAAGTTTAGATAGCTGCAGCGAATGGATGTAGAGACACCCAATACTTGAATCACCCTTCTTCAAGCTTCTGGGACTTAACATCAACAATAAAATGTTATCCCTTCACCTCCATGGCTCCACCACCATTGGTTCCATGCAGGAATTGAAGTTGCTGCTATCTACGAAGCTATAGCTTGAATTGGAGGTTATTTCTTATAGTTTGCTGGAGAATATGCAATGTAATTTTCAGCAGATCCATGGCGAACGCCCTTTTTGATAGTAAATTAATTGGTGCCATGCGTCGTTCACCACAGATAAGGGTCTTCCCTCCATTTTCTCTCATGTTCCTTTAAAAAACGGATTTTGCAGTAATCCTCAATCAATTTCCCTGCGTGTTTGATCGTCACCCTCCCCTTTTTGGTCATTGTCATACTTGAATTAAAATTCTACGCTTGTTAAAAAGTTTTTATAACTTCCGTTTGTTGTTCCGATAAGCAACGAAAGCTTTTTATGTAAGATAAAATATTTTCCGAAGTTTTCCCTTGGAAATAATGAGAAGGAAGTGAGAAGCAGCGGAATGGAATTGGATATAATTTTAATCTTGAAATTTCATTTTGTATGAATTATATTATACGATACCTGCAGCTGAAGGATAAATAATAGAAATAATGATTGAAAGAATGGGTTTAAGAGTCACGTGAAGGAGGGATTGACGGATAGATCCTTGGATTGTTGTTTGCTAAAAACATTGTGTGAGACTTTGGTTCTATCACAGTTCAATGATTGTTCTGTATATGCACCTTGCTTAGATCGGGAATGTATTAAATGGTATATAAAGGGTACAACATTCATGCATTCGGTTTATTTATGGCATCAGAAAATTTGAACATGTTTCATATAAGCTGAAAGAACTACAGTGGCTCTGTATGAGGTCTTTGCTTTCTGCTTATTGCATAAATTGATTATTTCTTAAATTCCAGCATACCTTTATAATAAAATTGAATAACAGGTGACCCTAGGCATGTTTATTTATTTCAGAATGTTTTTCTTGTTTTTTGTTTGATTCATATCTCATTATAATTAATATTAACAAGGGCAGATCACCTTTTGTGAACTCACCCTTGAGATTTTCCAAATTATAAGAAAATGTACATGTAAGACTTTTCTAATCATGTAAATGGGAAAATAAAGATGCATCATTATTTGTGTAATTATCACACAGATGCACAAATAAAACTCTTTCTTTTAGTGACGGGTTTCGATTTTTATTAAAATTATCGTCGGACTGTCAAAAGATGAGTTTCACCAAGTAAGAGCATCTACAATCTACATGTATCATTATTGTTATTAGTATTTATGCCGAGAAGTTTCACCAAGACATGCTGGTATTTTTCAAACGCGGAAGCCTCCAGCAGAAATATCTGCTTATTCAGATAACGTCTATCGATGGGGATTTTTGGAACCAATCCAAAATGTTCGGTGATTGCAGAATAAAGGTTTCACATTTCAATACTCCTAAGCAATTTGAAGCAAATTACAATAAGTATATCTATACTTAGTATGAAATATACTAATACGCTGAAAATTATTTCATAAAATAGATACCATGTAGTAAAGGAAAAGCTTGAAAACTTTGTGATCAATACCTTGTTAAGTTACAAATATGAAACTCCGTAGCTGTTCGTTAGCGTTATTAAAACTTTCTTAGCAGTTATCGCGATCAACCGTGACAGATATTTTTTAATGGAATTTGGGAAGTCAGTGTGAGAACAATATGATACTAGACACTTACTATGGAAATATACAGAGTGCTCCAAAACACGTTCATTTTTAAGCTATTTCTTGAATAGACAATAAGGCCAGATAAATGGCAGTTTGTTAGAAATAATGAAGTATATGGGTCAATGAAAAATCTGCCTGTAGTAAGTAACTGGATGACAGCATTTTTCGCGAAACATGAAAGTACAAGCCCAAGTCCTATGCTTTAAGAAACATTTATTTATTGAAATGCCTGAAACGTAAAATTTTCGAGATAATAGAAGTCTGAAGCAGTGTTATGGAAACGTTTGATTATCTTGATAGATGACTGCTTTTTGCAGTACGTTCTCTTGGAATGAGAGGGCCAACAGGATTGCCAGCATCTAACGAGTTTTCAAACTGGAAAAACCGCTTGTATACACTTTTTTTAAAGTATATATTTCGAACAAATATATGGAGTTCCAACAGAGAACAAAAGCAAAGCTGTTGAAGTTGAATGAAAGTAATGCTGAATTTTTTCAAAGATTCTTTAAGTTTTGTTCAATGACTCGAAAACACACCTAAACCCTTATAATCCAATTTTCTCGCACTCTGGAATTGTCCGCCTTCCTGCTGTGTTTAATGAAGTAAATTATCGGAAATAATTGAGATGCGTTCACGCAATAAATCCATCCTTCCACACTTTTTAATGAGAATATTTATAGGGGCAAGTGATAACTTTAATATTTATTGCTCTTAAATACATGAAAAATTATTGAATGAAATAATAAACATAAATCAAAGTTCGTTCAAAATTCATCATCCTCAGAACTCGATTGACAAAGACATCTAGGACTAATAAGAGGCTCCGAATCCTTACTGCTAGAAGACTGTCCCCAAAAAGATCGAAACGAAACAAGTCTACCTTGCCTCGCTCTCTGGAAGGAATGTCCAGATATTCTTGTACCAACATTCCTTGTCGGCAGTTCATCTAAAGCTATTCCTTCAAACCCATCAGAGTCGACTTCTGGAAAGTTGGTTGACGCAGATTTATAAAGGGGCATCTCTTCCAGAAGCTGTTTGTCTTCCGATACCGTGACCTCTTTAGATTCTTCCACACCAATTTCAGCAATCGACTGATACGACGGAAGTGACATAACTTCTTTATCTTCCACGTCTGGATATTTTGACAATTCATTATCTCTGATGTTAGATTCAGATCTATCTGAGAGCTCTATATCTTCCATTTTAGCATAATCGGGAATTTCTTGTTTTTCGAGGTCTTTGAAAGGAAGTCGCGCTGACTGGTTTTCTTGCGGTACAGTGTCAGAAAATTGCCCGTATTGATATGAGTATGAATAATCTGTTGTTGGCTCGCTGCTGCTATAGTAATCTGAGTCGTTTGCATGCTTTCTTTGCTCCTCAATATCTCCTTCGTCTAAGTCGTCTTTTCTCTTCTTGAGAAGCATCTCTGAATCGTCGTCCGAAGTGGGAGGTGTGTCCTTTTTGAAACACTTGCAAATCTTACATCTCTTCTTTGACCGTCGACGTATGCCTAACCATCTCCATATGTCAGCCTTTTTCTCCGGCATCTCGTCACGTGTTTCGTCTTCATCATCTATACGGAAGCATGGACAACATCTACACCAGCTGAAAAGGTAACAAGGTTCAGATTGTAGTGAAGTGAAGCTAACGTAGTTTTTCTTATTTTCCACTGTATTGGTTTTATGGAATTACAGAATTTTATCGGGTTACACTGCAGAATTTAGAGCTTATAGTACGAATAAGTACAAATCCAGACGTATTTGTCCGCTAGACAATTATAGTCCGTATTTATGTAATAAGCATTTTGCAGGTAGATATAAAATGATAAGCAATGTTTTTAAGTCGATATAACTGGTTTTTTGTGCTTGTACATGCAGTTCGTTCTTTACAGCAGCAAATTAGTAATGCAAATGTAGTAAGTTAGAGAAAGAGAGTAGAGTTTCGGACAATCAATTAAAATATCGTTAGCAAAATTGGTTCCTCAATTAAGGAATACTAAGTTCTCATTTTATATAATTCCGCTTACCTGAGACAACTCTTTAATTTTCGCCTTTTCTGTTTTTTCTCGATAACTGGCTTCATCCCATCCTCGGACGAATCTTGCTCCTCGTCAATGTCTGAAATATCTCCATAGTCTATAGGCGACAGGCAAACTGTGCACAAATTCTTCATGTTGCCAAAGCATTCTTCGCAGTAGAGCCCAGCGCACCCTGGTGTTGCGCACCTGAACATAAAGAAGCACAAATTATGATCCATTTTAAATGTTCGTTTTGTTACATTGTATCAATAATATACTCATGACATAATCAAGTGAAATGCAGGAAAAACACGAGAACTCTGTTGAAAGCGCTGCAGAGCAAATCTTTTATCTAAACTAGGTGCCACATGGCCCTCAAAATACATACAGTGTTCTGGTAACGTAACAACATCATTGAATCGAGAACAAACAGTTGATGGAATTATACTTAAAGCCTTTGTCCTGCAAGATGGCCTACTTGACAAAAGCGAAGTGTTTTGATATGGTTTATGGTTTCATCTGCCTAACCTGATGGGCCTCTTGCTGTCAGATTCCCTGAATACGGTTCCGCAAACCACACATGCTTCTTGTTTTTCGCCCAAGCACAGTGCCAGATACTTAAAATTGGCTGCCAAGTACTCCCTGCAGGTCACTTTTTCGATATCTTTGCTGCCAAAGAATTGCCTCTTCAGCTGTCTCCTTATGAATTTTAGGAACGTGTTTCTCTTTCTCATAATGTGGTTATACAGCCAAATGGCTTTTTGCTTGGCTCTAAGCGGATGGTAGTAGCACATTACGACGAATCTGAGTCTTAAACCGTAAGGTTGGAGGATGGTCAGTATCCAGCACAGAAGAATGGTTGTCGCTATTTGTATATATCTGAAATATAGATCCATTATATTTGAACTTACGGTTTTGAAAGTTTTTGACTTACAGTAAATATTGCTAAGTACGCACATCTTGATGGTGGCATATTTAGCAAAAGTACAACAATGCATGGATCAAGACATATACGTATGTTTCGATAGTCAGGCAGCTCTGAGAGCGGTAACATCTCCGAGGATAAGATCACCCCTCCAATACTTAGCCCAATGTGACAGGTGCCTGTTCAATCTGCACTGACCTGATGAGGATCCCTACCAATAAGTGGAATGAATTCCTCCTCCTGTTCAATAGCCATAGCTACCTACATCTGTGGGGCCTGCTATGAACTTCTTTGACTATCTGCAGTCATTTCTCTCCAACCATTCTTTCGCCAGTTCGTTATATGTCCAATCATCTACGGCATTACCGACCTGGCCTCTGCTAATATCCAGCAAGGGTTTGGAGCCTATGCATCTTCGCCAGGCACTCTGCCTTCTCGTTACCTGGGTCACGTTCTTGGATTGAGAGTTAGAGGGCGGCGCTGCATTCCTGTACCTGTCGTGATCTGATCCTAGGAGATGCTACCGCTCTCAAATCTTCCTGACTATCGGAGCATATATAGATGTCCTGTTCCGTGCACTCCATAGTATTTCTGATCTCTAAATACTGACCTGTCGTAATCTGGTGGTATCGGTGTTGGTAGACACGGTACTGTGTCTATTTCCAGTTCCAATCCTAAAGGTTGGAAGGCCTTCACAATAGCTCGCAGAAGTCTGGCGATAAGACCTTCTCCAGCAATATGAGCTGTAGGAAGATTGGGGGCTTTCACCTTAGACTGAAATCTTCCATGAAACCTTATCAAATCTAAGATATAGTAGAGGCAGTAATCGGCCGCCATGTACAAGGATAACTTCAACGTCGCTTTCAACAGTGTGGTCATAGCTTTTGCCAGATGCTTTTTTTCAGTCTTTATCAGCTTGCTAGAGCTGACTTTTATGTAATTCTGGAATGGACATATAGAATAAGTGATTTATAGTACTGTAAATCAAGAGTTGCATTTTAATTCATTAATTCAAAATCAATCGTAATTGGTCCCCTTGAGAACCGTCAGTATGATAATTATAAGGAAAAACAGAAGGAAACATATCTATTTAGTGATGTCGTAATTCGATATGCAACTTCAATACTGGACAGGAGCCTATCGCTCTTTAGAAGAACTTTGAATGGATAAATGTCTATTCACATTAACCTTCAAACCCTATAGATTGTAACCAACAGGAAATAAACCCCTGAAAGGTCATTTCACAACGTTTCTCAAATGTATGACTTTTGGAAGAGACCGATGGGTTGGAAGGTGAAACTCATAAGGATGAGCCTGTAGATCCCATGGCTCATGTGATTGCAGATTCAGACCAGTCCCACTTTTTCTGGATGTCCAAACATTTTTAATATCTCAGGCGGGTCAACTAGACATATTGATCGTCTCTGGTTTGAGTTGGAAAGCCGCAAAGAGTGCTTTGAGCACATTTTCAACATGTGAGCAGTATTCCAAAGATGGCCAGAATTGAGGCATGTAAAGCAGTAGTAGATGCTCTATTTCTACAGCGAAAAAGAAGCCTCAGATTTTTGATGCTGACCTAGCAAGGCCGACAATATGGTGGGCAGTTGCTGTTGATGCTAGAAGATTGAAGATGTTTCGAGTATCGGCTATCTCTCCATCTCCACATTTGGCAAACGAGTGTGCGACGTCTTTGACAGGGTTATTGTATGAGTCTTCTGTGAGTTCAACTCTATGTCTCTCTCGATGTGAGTGGTATGCCTGGTTTCATTCTAATAAATAGTTTTTGAGTGTGCAATCGATTTTAGATAAACTCTAAGCTTGTAGACTATTAAAGTTGCATATGCAGTTATGCTTATTAAAAAATATTACCTGTGTTTCTTTATTAGTAAGCGGCAATACAGTCTCCTTCCCCAACCTAGCCCTGGCCATGTCAATTTCACGGAAATGTTTAGTTATATATTTGTTATCGAATGAATCGCTAGTTAGGAACCTATACCTATAATAAAGCACCTTGAAAATAATGAACATGAAAAACAGCGCAGCTGCAGATGTCAAAAATTTTACCACAGCTCTGAACGTTTCGGTTCTATGTTTCACTTCAGCTATTATATCTCTGGACACTTCGGACATACTTTTGGAAGCATTCATTTGATACTTGTATGAATGGGAAAACCGAATACGTATGTAAAACATCACCTTGATGTGCCGCACGAATATTTTCACTTTCCTTATCACTACTCCAATGATGGAATTGCTGATGAAGTCAACTACCATGCAAACAAGGTCGAAGATCTTCACTACGTAACATACAGTTTTGACAATGTAGACGATCGAGCATAACCAGCTGAACATGGGTCCCATCTTGGCATTGCAGTCTGCGATTGCATCTTCGAACACCCTTGCGCACCTCTCGAAAGGCGTACCTAGTTCTTTGTTGCACAGATTGATGATCTTTCCGAGGAATTCGAACGCTGCTTTGATCACCCTCACTATCGCCATTATGATTCTTTTGATCTTTAGCAATAGTTCTTTGATTTTCTTAATAATCTCCTTCGCAGTTTTTATAATCTTTTTGATGGCGTCTCGTATAGCTAAAAACGGTTTCTTAACAGCGTCAATGATCTGCCTAACTGCAGCTTTCAATTGTTCTTGACCACAAGCTAGAGATTCGCTCAAGATACCCATGTTGTTTGCTATGTTTCTTGCCGGACCAGTGAGGGTTAAAATGAAAGCATACGCCAACAGAGCCTGTCTACCTTTTTCGGAAAAGAACTGTGGTATGGTCAGTAACACTACGCATCTCACTCTCGTACTAAAAGCCAGTCCTATTATGAGGATACAGCCTAGTATCATACAAAATGTAGTCGCTGTCGTTATCGTGAAGCCAAGTTGGAATACAGAAAATAAGAAGAAAATGTATGTCAGCATGAAACCACACACAACTCCTACGATGCTTTTGAGAACGTAGTTTTCGCAACTACCGTAGTGTCGTAACTTGAAGCAAAACTTACGTCCTCCACATAGTTCAAGGAGTTTCAGCTTCAGTTTCAGCAACTTCTGTTGTACGTATGCAGGTACGTGTCTGCATCGGAATCTGCCTTTAGCTTTCTCTTTCCTGAATACCTGTAGTGCATCCTTTTTTTCTTCGATTGCTACCTTCTCAAGGTTTCTGAGCTTGAGACCTGTACAGAACAAACTGAAAAACGCCATTTGAAGATTGGGACTCTTTTAAAATATTTAAGCTCGCTTAAGTTGACATAAGCTGGTGTCACTGACAGTAAGTCAAAAACGGCATTCATACTGAAGGTCTATTCACACTTATTGTTTAGAGGGAACATAACCTAGAATAACAGGCATTTTGTATGTGGTTCCAATATTCCATTTCCAGTTTCATAAATAATAATCTTTCTTTTAGTGACGCGTCACACTAAATGTTTTCTCATCTCTAGACGTTTCAGTACACGTGGTCGATTAACTATTTGAAAAAAATCGGGTATTCTTCCATTAAAATGCTACTTTGTGTCTTAAAACTATAAAATCTAAGACTTTCATATGTGACTGAGTTCATTCAGTAGACGCAACCGTTGAGAAATTTCTTGCGCTTTCTCCCATCGTCATTTTACTGAGAGGAAAGGTCTACGCTGGTCGGTCAAAACACGTCAAATTTGATTATCGAACAACACGATGGTGTTGAAGTAATGCATGCAATATGACTGAAATCAAATTCTAAATAGCTGGTTTAATCCTGTTTTGCCAAAGTCGAGTTCCAGCGCGTTAACACATCGAGCTTTCAGCTTTGCACGCCGAGCACGCTCGTACAATTTCTATTTTCCTATTTCTCACTTCGCGTCTACAAAGTGCTTGTGTTCGTTTGAACGAACGTTTAGCGGCTGTAGAGATTTGCTGATGTAGTGTTTTTGGATGTTCTGCCATCGGTGTTGCGGTTAAGGACTGTTTAGATATTTGTTTGATCGTATCTAAGTTTTATTCTAAGGTTTTGTAGGGGTTTGTTTCCCTTAACACTAGTGTAAATGCAGTCGCCAAAAAAGTATGTCCCTTAAGACAGACACAACAAATCAAAACATAATTTAATGGAAAAATAGCTAGACAGGATATATAGTACGCTAGTTTGAGAGCTCTAGTTTTTCATTGCCGTTTAATTGTTGTCCCCTCGAATGGTAGGCGTATCAGAGTATCAGTAACAATCTGTGGTTGTCTATCGATCGGTAGCAATTCAGCTGCAAGGAGCTTTGTACACAACGTCTCCAAGCTTCAGCCAGAGGCGAGAGAAGTGGGCGGCCATTAACATATTCCGATTGGGGAATTACATGACGGTTAATTGGTTCACAGAAGATTGAGAAGCTAATTGACCGAGACGCTGCTGAATACAGATGATCGAGCAACTATAGCTATCGGTTTTATAATAGTTATTGGATGTCTTCTCGCCTAACCAATCATTAGGGTATCCTTCACCGCAGCTAGAAGGGTATCACTCATTATATTATTTATTTAGTGCAAATAGCGATGTTCGTAAGTGAATATGAGGGCTCCTTTAAGATCTATGGGTTAGAGCTCTTGTAGACTCGTAGATTCGTTGTCTTTGGTGCTCAAGCTCTTGAATACAATATCTAAGATCGGACATAATATATATAAATATAAACTCAGATTCCATAAAATATGAGCACAACACTTCTATTTGAACCACGTGCTGCGCAGAACAATGGTTGAAGGCCGACTATTGAGATTGGGCAGCATTTGAAATGTATGAGGTCCCAAGATTCTGCGACAGCACAACATTATTACTGACCGCATTCATAGATAGTTATAGCTATCATTCGTGCTATAGTGGTTTTTTATTTGCTTCAACCAAACGCATCGCAAATTTCCAAACAAGCTATTTAAAATAGACAACATTGGACTTCACAATTTCCTCTCCTCCAAACATTCTACACATTGCAAATGGTAGCGGTCCCAGTATTGATCCTTGCGGTACACCTGAAGAAATACTTGACCCTTCGTATTTCGAAAACTAGCCACTCTAGAATGTTGTGCCCAGTGATACTTTTAATCGCTATATGATAATAACGATAACATATTCAATACCTTAATAGCTTATAGAGATGACGCCAGGATCAGTTTCATGAGTTACAACAACAGTTTGTTAGTGAACCAACAACAGCAATCCAATTAACTGAAGAAAATCTCATTATACAAGTGCGCTGTAATCCCAGCTGGTACCTTTCTTTTCGCACCGAACCGACTGAACTCATTGCTGTTCCATAACAAGCTCGGCGTCGCCGTCCCTCGGAGATGACAACTGTCGTATGAATTAAAATGCCGGCACCCTCGTCGCTGTGACATTCAAGCTAACGTGATAACTTGAATAATTCCAGATCTGTCGGTATGTACATACGTTATCAGCTGGCTCAGTCCAATGGGCCTCCATATTGGATTCATCAACGGCAACGGAGATAATGAATGACCAGTCAGTTGGGATACAACCGAGATTACAGAATTGGAGTGAAGATATTTGGTAGATAGTACGTTCATTCTGAAGCTCAATTAGCTCATAACTGATCTACATAGCGTATTATGAGCGACTGATTTATTGTACTCGAATGTCATTGATTTGCTATTTTTCACGCATTGAAACATGCGGTTATTTAGATTTTAGTAGCAAGAACATGTTTGAAAATTTACTTATGAATAGAAAAGCGTAACGTAAACGGTATGCTGCCAAGCAATGGTGTCACTTAATAGATAAAAATCAAGACATAAGCGTATACAAGGGGGGTACTGTTGGTAATTACCACACCCCAAGATTTTTGACAAAAAATTTAATTGAATTTTGTGTTTTCCTAAGGAATTAATCTATATTTCAGTAACGTAATCTTGTAGATTGTAGATGCTCTTACTTGGTGAAACTCTTCCAACATGTAGATAAAGAGTTGTGTAATTATCACACAGTTTCACAAATTTTGTGATAATTACACAACTTTTTATCTACATAAAGTAATCTTTATAACTACGCTTTCCTATCTAGGTAGCTATTCCTAAAAATTGCATTGTAATTAAAAATAATAGACCAATACATGATGTAATTCTATTCTAGCTTATTTTCTGTAGTCATTTCGGTTTTCTTCGTAGTTTTGAACAACTCTGATTTTCGAAGTAAATAATAGGAGTCGGGTATTATTAAAACCAAAATAAAATTTTACAAACTTGCAATTACTCAAAATCAGCGGCATATATTTTATGCTGTTGTTTGAAACTTGTAGACAAGGTGGATTTATCAAAAGTTTGATTTCGGACTTCCATTGTCTATAAAATTTTGAGTATCACGTCGTTTCGATTGATGTGCTATCTTCAATCGTCTTCAGGTGAACTGAAGATAGCACATCAATCGAAACGTCGTGATACTCAAAATTTTATAGACAATGGAAGTCCGAAATAAAACTTTTGATATTTTGTGCGTTTTTATAAGTCCCATAGTACGACCGGAACTGAAAGGTATGTCCGCATTTGTGTCTTTTCCTTCTTTCAAATGAGATATGCACACAGTATTAACCTGTTTGGGCTCGTTTGAAAAAATATCACGCTGCTTCTATTGTGGAAGCTCAGAGCTCAGAGATCAGAGACTCCACTGTTTCACTTGCTGCTAGTTTCTCCTTCTTTATTATAATTACTATCAACTTATCCCCTTTTTTGTTGCCTCAGTTACCTCGACGAAGATATTACAAAAAATGATGAAAGCATAAGCAAACTTCATCCGATATGATGATCTTTTGAAATCAAATTTGAGAAATAAACCAAAAAGGAAAAGTTTAAATTTCTTAGGATTTCAAAATTTAACAATGTTTTCAAATACCACTAAATTTACATGAATTTCCAATCCAAATCCTTATACAGAAACAACGGAGTGGTGAGAGGGGAAGGGGGTTGAACAATCAAAAATGTTGAACATATGGAAAACTTTATGTGGCTCAAATTTGAAATATTTGAAATGTACCGAAAATTGTTGGTAAGAAAAGTGCATAGCAAAATTTCACACAGCAATTATAAATAAATTTTAACATTCCTGCGCTAAGAATAAACATTTGTAAATAATTATGTAACTATGACTAACAAGTCAAAAGTATATAGATGTGTAAACGCCAAATGGTGATGAAATGTCCTGAATGTCGTTCCCAAATTCTTAGCACTTCCTTCTAAGATTATGACGGCACTGCAGCTGATGTCGGCGATGTACAGGTGGGTTTTCTGAACTAGTCGGTCTCGTATGAGCATTTTGCCCCTCGTCCTGCGGATGTGGCATGAAACGTGCCTGCGATGCTCGAGGAATTTTCTTTATGAAATAACCAATATTTCAACTACAAAGACGCCGCCAGTATTATATTTTCCCAGATCGGGTTTTCGTCGGTCCGCATTTATCTTCCTGATAAATTTCAACGAGGTAAATCTGGCTGTAAGAGGGTCCCAATACTTGAATGTTAGCAAGAAAAGAATAAAGAGCCCAGTGGTGTTGAAAAGTCAGACAAGCGTAGAGAATATTGAAAAAGTGAGTGGTTTGATCTTTAGGCTAGGGTAATAATTAAAGATACAGATTTAGTTGATAAAAACTGTGCTAACAGGTGATGAAATACGGTAACGAGAATGTATCTCAGAGGCATCGTTTGGTCTTCTGGTCATCATGCTCCGATGCAGTGGTTACTGAGAGGCGCTACAGAGTGACAGACCGGCAGAAATGAATCACACACATTTTTCTGACTTCACGAAAAATCCAAAAACCACATTATCCCAAAATCAAAGATATATATGCGATCACAATACTGCCTATGCGTGGCGATTAAAACATGTGTTCCATATTTTATGAACACATACTTACAGGTTCCTTGTTAGATACTCAAACATGCATATTATAATGACTAACTAGAAGAAGCGATAATTTTCTAGCAGAATTTAAAGCTACTGCAGTGATTACCGCAGTTCAAAATTAGGTATATGTGTAAAGCACCGTAAAGTTCAGCATAAAAATATGCAAATGGCCTCAAATTGCAAGATTTTAAGTATATAGACTGAAACTCCGTGAGCGGTCTAAAAACGCAAAAGATTTTTATGAATATTTCATGGCACAAAATATACTCCAGACCAGAGTTATGGCCGCGCCCGCATTTCTATGGTTTATTATGTAAAACGAAAAGAATTTCATTCATGTTGCAAGCATGGATAAACATGCGCCGATTTCAGTTTGAACATAAAGTTCCGCAGTCAACAGTGGAACGCAATGTTTGAAGATCAAGAGGGAACTCAGACTAGAAGGCGTGTTGCATGGGATTCCAATATTTTGTCTCCGGCGCTTATTTTTTAAGATAGTGGAACGGCTTCTTTGCAAATCAGAAAGAAAGGCTTTTCTCAATCTGTAGTATAGCTTCTTAGCACTCAGGCTACTCTTACCCAAGAATCTGAATATGAATATGCATAAAATAACATTACAACCATTTAATAAATCTTGATATAACAAACACAGAAAAACATGTGTTAATTTTATGTATAAAAACTGAAACACGGCATTATCTTCGACCAGACCAGACCAGACTTTGGAACTGTTGATCTTGTGGAGTCATATTTGAAATGTATTGAAAACCATTCAGCCATATATAAACTCAAAAATGCTAAGACTTTCGGGTTTAGTAGTGAGATTTGTGAAACCTTACCTCTGAATTACACAACTATAACTTAACTTTTCCAAACCCATTTCTAATTCCATGATTATTAAGAAGGGCAAACTGACGGAAATTAGTAAAATAAATATTTTGTTGATGTTTCATGAATCGTGAAGAAAAAATATTCGGAAGTTCTCTAGAAAATTTCTATATACTTTCCAAGTTATAGAGGGGTGATTGATTACATACAGACGTACCGACAGACCGACGGAAATGGAAGATAAAAAAACAATATCTTTCATTAGATATTTTTACGATTACTACAACTTCTCCGCCTATTGGCTTTTGTGGTAAAAACCGGTTGTTCGAGCATGTTTCACTGGCATCCTATAGGAGCTGTAAAACCTCTGTGAAGATATTGTCGACCTGATGGGCAAAATGTTCATGTGCACGTGTCTGACGCACCCTTTTCCGGGGATCGACGTGGGTTCGATCTTCGTCAGATGTCGCGCGGCGATTCGTGTCGTGATTTATGAAGCTTTGGCGTCGGGACGGCGGCGACGTCGACGTAACTGTAAGCGTCGCTGTCGGTACCAGGAGTGAAAGAGCAGCCGTCACGGAAAAAACTGCAATTAAATCCCTTTAATCGGTGTTCGCTGTACGGAGATTTAACGAATGGGCAATTAGAAGGACTAATTCCTTCGTCCCTTAATTCTGGCGCTGGGACCTATGAGGTGGTTGTTGCGCATAGTATCTGGTTTTTTATTTCAAGTTATCCTAAGTAAGATACAAAAATTAAACACAAAAAATTGTAGCAAAATATTTTGAATGTACCTCTATGATTTTCGTTTAAAATCCTCTTATATAGGACTAGACCTTATTCCTAGTCAATGTTTCTAATTGATTTACAGTTCCTTTCGATGCTGTTTTTATATCTATCAAAGTCCAAGGAGACCGCTTTCATTGCTAGCAATGGCAATGTGTATAGCGGACCTAGCGCAGAAATTATACCTATATAGCGCTAACGGTACCAGTCAGAAATCGTAGGGGGTGGGGTGGTGAACGACGACCGTGGAAGGACACTACATCTGTCCAAACGCTGTGAAACGCGAAATTCATAAGGCAATGGTGGTCCGAAGCAATGAATGATTTAAAAAAAATATAAGCCGAAACGTCGGAAATATTTTTCTTTCTTTCGATTTGACCAAAATGTCACTAGCACATATTGTATAACCGAAATAACGATAAATTACAAGGAAAATCATGACACATTTTCAGTCTTAAGACCTTTATCTGTTTCTTTCGCCCAACAGAGTCTATTCAGTTTGAGATCTGTATTATAATCTGTTCCTTGGAAAAGGTGGCTTACTAGGTTCCGGTTTACTCCACTGAAATATAGACTGCACGCAGCGTACTATCCCGCTGAGACGAAATAACATTTCCCGACAACGTACGTATTATCAATCATGCCCTACCTTTACCGTTAATATGTAAGCGACAGGGAAATTCTGCTCGGAAAATAAACACACAATAACTTCAACACAAATCCCTTTCCAAGATTAATCAATCAAAAGTCATGACTGGAACCAAGGACGGGCTAGAAGGAATTTTGCAAAGGGACGTAGCACCAAATATTTTTTGGGAAAAATAATAGAGAGCCATAGTCAGTTTCAAATAGCCTTCCTCCTCTATTCGAATGCTAGTTCTTTCGAAATGCTTCAAATCAAACGTTTTGGTCAATGTTAGATGCTCTTCTTCAATCACAATAGAAGTGGAAACGAAACAGAAAAACCTCCGTTTCTGGATGAGTTGGGGGAGTTAGTAATATTCCTTTTCCATCAAGTAATCTATGCCTTATACTCGAATATCTGGTTATTTTTTAATGGGTTATAATAAATTATCTAAAAGGTATCTTCAGAACTCCAGAAGTAAAACTCCATATCACTTGTTGCCATGCAAAAAGTTGGTTTCAGAGTAAGCGTTAAAATTAAGCAGTGAAGTGTGTTGCCATAGTATTGTCAACTGTATCAATGTGGAGTATGTTTAATACAGAATACATGTTCGACGTATCAATAATTACTGATTAAGGGTATGATGAGCAACAGAGAAAAACTGAAAGAAAAGCGTAATTAAGATCAACACTCATCTTCAAGCATGTGTTGCTATCACATCCTTGACTGGGTTACGTATATACCACCCGATTGCTCTCCACAGTTAGACCGCCAGGCTATACTGACGAGTCTAGGCTAAAGACGAAACATGCATGTCTACAGCAGGTCTGATGCATAGTAGAGAGGATACACTCAATTAATGAATAGCACAAAAATCTCCGTGACAGACTTTCATCGGTTACTTTATAGATTTCCTGGTCAGTTGGGATACAATATTAATCAACTGTGAAGCTTCAGGAGGGAGAGATCCGCCTAGCCAGCAGCAGTTACGCCAATGTATTGAAGCTGTTAACTGCATGATGAATGAGGGAGGTAAAACCTAAGCTTAACGCCCGCTAAACGTCGGCATGGCGTCGGTGACACTCCAGTTTCAACAGATGTAAACGTATTAATACTGGCCTGGGTTAGTCAGAGAGACAAATAATGGCACAGTCGGAAAAATTGGGGATTTACCTTGCAGCGACAGGCGAATTATGAGATGGGGAAGGACCCATGTTTGCTCTTGCTAAGCATATATAACAATTAGGCGGGTCACTAACAAGGAGTGCGAAACCTTCTTCAGAAGTGGGATAATGAATTTTGTCTTACAGCGTTTACTAGGATACAGATAGCTTAGTTTGGCATTCATATCTATGGTATGAGCAATCGGGAGGGCAGAGTTTAAACCACTAAGGTACTGTGGCTGCTCATGAAAAAAATTGAATCAAACAACGATATAGCGTTAAGACTAAAAAAAATAATCTTGGCTATGAACTGAAAATTTAATCGAAACTCGTTGTCATCTAAGCTACTAGCCTTTCCAAAGACTTGTTGGGTCATTGTCTGTTATTTAACTGTCCATCGTTTAGCGCTAGATTGTTCAGGTCAGACTTCAGGCAGTTTTGTCCAGTTAGAAGCTGATTTCTCTTCAAAGAAATAAATCAGTTTTGAGCAAGGATCTAATAATTCCTTCCCGCGTTGCAACTGGGCACACAACTCCTATACTCCTTATAGTGAGCTCTCACCCATTCCTTGACTTGGTTAGGTTGACCTCAGTTAATTTTTCAGTTGATTATGGCTTCGTTCTCATACATTCAACCTTATATGAGTGATCCTACTATCTTGTGTATGTTGGCACTCTTACAAAATATTCAACGATACAGTATAAGGGAGGTTGAGTCCCTTTCACCAGGATCTGACAGATTATCAAGTGCTTTTTTATTTCATTACTGATATTTCATTTATCCATATCAGGAACAGAAATATTTCATCCATCGCCTACGCATGACCATATAAAATTTCCTTTGAAACACGGTTATTAAAAAATGAAGCAAGCGCACGGGCAGTTCTTCTATCCTTCCGGCACTGTAGAACTCCGGGTGATCGAATAAAAAATAAAAGTTACCGGACGATCGGCCGGTCGAGCCGCAATACTCGCATGCACTGGCCCGTAAAACGAAAGGGGTTGAAAATTAAATATCGTCATTCATGAGAGAAACATCCACTTTTTGTATATGAATACCGGCCACGTCTGCTGACGGAGTGAAAATTAGCTGATTGGTGTTCCGGAAACCTCCAACCGTACAATACGTATTCATGAGTAAATTCGAAATGGAACGGTTGGAAAGCCTGAAAAAAATTAACATCAGAAGGATTTGAACCCGTATCTCAGTGATTCCGCTGATTTTTTTAAAAAATACGTCGTCCTTCTGCCTTGAGCTCAGACCCAAAATGTTTGTGACCACACTGTTCAAAGTTTGATTATTTACCTCGAGCTGGAGAAATTTTGAACGTAGTGAACCATGAGTGTGCGTCGTTCTTCTTTCAAGCCATCGTAAAGTCATGAATTTTATGTCAAATGTTAATTTTTATTTTAATTGAAAGTTTTTTGTGTGTATTCCCTCGACTTGTTGACAGATGTCGTAAGGGACATCCGTTGCCGCTTCAAGGCAGTCCAGCTTTTAGGACTTTTGACTTCGTAGGTTGCCAATGGGCGTCCCCATAGAGGGCGACACTTGATGATGAGTTGACGAAAGTTTTTTTTTATATTAGAAGAGTAAAACATTCTGACGGAAAAAAATTTCAGGTTGCTTGGCGCATTCGGCAGGGGGCTCTTGGGTTGTATTTTTTTTTAATTTCAGAAGGTTGTTATATTTGGCGAGTTGTCTAAGGCTTGCAAGACGTCCATAGTGGGATTCACCAAAACGAGGAAGCTGGAGGGATCTGAAATACGGCAGCTTCGGGGGGAATCAAATACGACTACCAGGAAAACTCAAATACTTAGAGGTACCACTAGGCACTAGGTTTCCCTGGCATACTTAACTCAAAAAGTGAATAGAAGAGCAGAGATGGCCTTAGCGTTATCCAGACGCTTACAGTGGAAAGCATAGCGTATAGATGGTAAGACCAATGATGCGTATGTGTCTTTGGGATGGTTCCGAAAGATGAAACAACGATTTGTCGTTACGGAAGTGAGCAAGGTGCTAAGAGGTGGCCTGTTTAGCCATCGTAGGAGCAATGGAGAGCGTTCCAACAGCAGCATTGGAAACCATTCTGGGCCTCCCTCCAATTTAATTTGGAGTAATCGAGGAGTCTGCAAAAAGCACCAACAGGAATTTATAAGGATCTTGGACATAACTAACTGTTCTCGAATCTTAATGACAACCAGTTTGCTCTGGGCCCACAAACCAATAAATTTTGAAATTATTTAGCCACTCAATGAGAATTAGCACTTTTTCCTAGATTGCTAACCCTCCGATTTGTCTCTTTAAGAACTAATCAGTTGCCTTCCACACTTGAATACACTGTGTTCGAAGCACGATGGCAACATCAGAAAACGCTGGCGATAGAGGGAAAAAATGAAAACACTTGTCAGAATAATCACAAAGCTATGCCAAATGAGCTCTCAACGTTTTAGTTTTACCTGCAATGTTCATCCACTCATCGTTTATCTAGTACACCATCACATATCGAGATCCATTAACATTTTAAATCATATATGGTGTATGTAACCATCAAACCACAAACAGTCGGCTAGTCAGATCCATCAGCATCGTCAATTCGTTCGCTGTAAATGTGGCCAATATGCCGATAATATTAATATCGGAAACGTGGCTCTTCCATCACATTACAGAATCAAACGTGCGAATATGATGGCGGGTACATATGAGAGGTTATTAATTGGAGAAGGGTCTTTCATGAGCATGTATTCTGCTGTAGTCATCAATCCTTCTATGGGACACTTATTGGCGAAGAGAATATTTTGACAGCTCTGATTTATGAGCAATCAATGAATTATACTATAATAAAAAAATATCCCATTTTAAAAACGATGTTTGTTAGCCTCACGTGTCTGTATGTATATATGTATGTAGGTTTGGTACGGAATGTTTAACGGCTGTTTTCAAAATGTCAGATTGATTTTAAATTTTGCACACTTATCAAGAACTGATGATAAGGCAATAGTTTTATGAGTTTGTCTCATAATTTATTCATATAAAGCAATAGGTTCAGGATTGATTATACGAATTACCATAATGAATACATTTTTACCAGTTTTTGAAGCAATATATTTAAAAGGTGATAATACGAATGGCATTTAATATTTATCCTTAACAAACTTTTATTAGCTTGACCTGTATGGTTGTTCGGAAAGTAATTTCGCTTATTTTTGTCAAAATGAAAAACAGTTTTCGTATAATAAACAAATACTTTATTAAATTATATATTGGCCGTTCTGGTCCAACACCTTTTGCCATCTTTCTGGTAAAAGCATAATTCCACGCTCATAAAATTTATGGTCTTCGCTGGCAAAAAACTGATCGAGGTGGTTTTTGACCTCATTTGAGGTGAAGGTTTTACCGTCTAAAAAATTTTGGAGTGACCGGAACAAATAATAATCCGATGGTGCCAGGTCTGGAGAATATGGTGGGTGTGGCATTGTATCCCATTCAAGCTGTAAAAGCTTTTGGCGAGTGACCAAACTTCTGTGAGGTCTCGCGTTGTCTTGGTGAAACGCTACACCTTTCCTGTTGATTAGTTCTGGCCTGTTCTGTTGAAGTGCATCATTCAGTTTGTTCAGCTGATGACAGTAGACTTCCGAATTAATCGTTGTGTTATCCGGTGAAAGCTCAAAAAAACGATTCCTTTAAAATCCCACCAAACAGACAGCATCACCTTTTTTTGGTGAATATCGGCTTTGGAAATGGTTTGAGCCGGTTCATCTTTTGTGCTCTATGACCTCTTGCGTTTGACGTTATTGTATACAACCCATTTTTCGTCCCCAGTGATGATGCGCTTCAAAAACGGATCATTTTCGTGACGTTTGAGAATCGAATCGCTGACGTCGATGCGGCGACACAGATTTCTTTCTGTGAGAACATAGGCAACCCACACATCGAGCTTCGAGGATAATCCCAGGCCTTTCAAGTGGTCATAAACTGTTGAATTTGATAAATTTAACCTCAATCCGATCTCACGTGTTGTTATTCGCCGGTTCGCATCAACTAATGCCTTTATCGCGTTTTTATCAGCTTCAACTTTAAACTTGTATAGGTTAGGAACCTCTGAAGACTTACAGCGTGACCCACGTACATTTGTACGATATTGAAAGTCCAAGTGAGAGGCGAGATAAGTCTTCTTCCTGATATATTGCACGATCATATAGATTGTCACAGTATTTTGTGCAAAATGAATCTCCTGGTTCTATGGCTGAGTTCTAGAGTCTGTGCCTACTCTTAGAAACAATGTGCTGAAGTTTTCCCACTTATACTTTATATGTGGTGAGTGAAATGACGTAGCTGAAAGAAAATGATGTATTTTTGTGAATGATGCTCTGAATATGATACTTTTAATACTCTCTGTTACTAATTTGATTGCAGATTTCCTATAAGGTATCTCTAAAATTGAATTGTTCTTTGTAATCTGATACATGTGTCCGATTATCTTCAAAATTTGGACGTTTCCATACTCGTTTAATGGTGTTGCTGCTGTTTAGTAGTGTATAAATAAACGTCTAAAAAGCCAGTCATATCGCATTAAAAATTACCAAAGGATCCTCCCCGTGAGCATCCGATTTGCGTGCAGTGGCGCGAAAGAAAAGCTCGGCGGGACGACGCCGACGCTGGAAATGTGGGTTCGGCTTTTCCGTCCGCAAAACACCGTCCCTCTCTCTTTCACCCAGTTTATGCATTCCGGCGCGGCCGCCCACGATATTGCCAAGTCATATGCAGATGTCAGCTTCAAATACAGCGACGTTTGATGTGACCCCCTCCTGTCGAAGATGGAATATCATGAATTGAAATAATCGATTAACGAGATAACCAGCATGTAGAAGATAGTGAGAAAAGCTGATTTTAGTCTCCACTTACAAGATAGGTTTTTATGGATGTTTTATGACGTCTATATCTATCCATGTCGGCCTGTCTATCGGTCTAGACAAATGTTTATTTGAATATGTACTTTCTGATGTCCAAACCATGATAATGCGCGTCTTTTATTTCCATCGGTTGTTATAGAGGAGGATACAAGGTTCATTAAATCCCCAGCTAAAATCTCAAGTTAAGTTGTTGATAAAAATTGAGAATTGTGATACCGCTTTGACCCTGACTAGACTATAAGCTGCTTGAAACATTCCTTTCAAGAGAGAAGAAAAATACACAGTGGCATATGAACCAAGGTTACTTTTATTTGTAGGACACAGGATAGTTTTTCAATGTAGCCCCACAAAATCCGAATTTTGGAATTGATAACCTTCCTTCCACAATTCTCTCCTGAAACTGCTGGTCTGTCTGTTCCTCTATCTGTCGATATGTCTTGTGGTCGTATAATCACGGTAACTCATACATACATACATACATATAAGTCTAGTAGTGTGAGTCACCACCAACCGCACAGGCGAAAGCAGACCAATGGTAGGTGACCTCAATCAGAGATTAGACGCGAACTTTCATCCAATTAGTTCCTTGTTGGTGATGTGTTACATAGTGTTAGATTAGTAGATATCTATTTACAATACTTACTTGAATTGCAACAGTTATTGCAGCTGCTAGAATTTCCTCCTAATCCAAACAGATTTTATATGTTCGAAAATGTAGTACGTGGGATACTAACCACGTTACTTTTGCTTATTTCTTAATAAGATCTTTGGACAAAGGCATGTTCGATATAGAAATGTAATATGGTTAATCAATTTATAATTTTTCACTTATCAAGGTTACTATTTTTTTATTGATTAATAATAACCACAATATTTCATAAACCTAAATCGGTTTTTGTGACGTTTAAATTTAGTGATACCTGGAAATTATGGAAGAGCTCCACCAAGTAAGATCATTTACAACATATATGACTACTTTTTCTATTTTACCTAATGATTCACTTATTGTGATAGAACTCATTTGGTAAGCCATCATTCAAGGGCATGTTGAGGTATCTATTCATTTCAGTATTACACTTTTTATCTATAACTACTACTTCTTCTCTATTTTTTTGTCCACTTTCTTAGCGACACCTTCTGGTTCGGATTTTTGGCGGAAATTTCGGAACTGCTCCCAAGGGGTACTCAGGTCAAACTTCCTGAACTCCTGAGTAAACTCTACCGGTTCACACACCACCCTTTTCTTTTCGTCGTCGTAGCGTACTTCCACATATCTGAAAAATTACCATTTCTCATGATACTTTTCATATTTATTCGACAGGAGATATATTCGACGAAAAACTGTATGTCAACTATGACATTCTATTGCTTTTTGAGCATGAGCATTCCTCTGTACCTTCCATGTAAAACCATATTTTGATAAAGAGGTGTTTCTCGACCTTCATCGATTTTCATCAATTTGCCCTCTTAAATATTTTAGATCACTAAGGGAAAATTCTGTATAGGTTCCTTCATCAAGGTTAAGATCCATAGATCCAAATTGTTATCTGTCGAGACCTGTTATTGAGTTAATTTTCTCAACTGTGAGTAGATCAAGACCGGAATAATATATTGAAGTATGCTATTAAGATATTGGCTTTTTGATCGATCAGTTGTGAGGGTCGTTAAGGTACAGCGAAAAAAGAGATGCTAAAGATGAACTTTTGACTTATAGCTTTAATGAATAGCTTACCCACTCATGGGAAAATCTTTCCTAAGTGGGTGCCCTTGGAATCCATAGTCTGTTAGAATCCTCCTTAGGTCAGGATGGTTGGCAAAGAATACGCCGTAGAGGTCCCAAACTTCTCTTTCCATCCAGTTAGCCGATTTATAGATGTCACACACGGAATCTAAAGGAGTCAGCTCATCTGAAATCAGGCGCCAAAAAAATACGGCATTTATTGATAATAATACATTAATGACTATTTTATAAAATGTGAAAATAGATCAGTTTACTAGGGCTACTAAACAAATCTGCAAAATTTCATGAGTGAATCTGTGTATATATCTACAAGTATGTTCGTCTCCAGAATCTCAAAAACTACTAATCGGATTTCAACAATTATTTGTCAGTTCATTCTCCATACAATATGGATTCTTTAGTTCCTAGAATGTATGCAAACTCACCTGTGTATGTTTTGACGTGCATTCTGGAATTGTATCTGAGAGACAGCAAATTATAAGCTACCTCAAACCTGTACAGCCTTGTCGGCACATCAGCACCGGATAGATCAATCAACATCTCAAACTGGCAACTATGGTGGTCTTTCAGAAACTGCATCACACATGATATTCCATCAGGGACAACCAAAGCTTCCAATTCATCCGCATGGGTTATTTGCACCTTTTGAACGTACTTTGGCAGACATTCTGCAACGTACATGCCAAAATCCTTCAGTTGATTTCTTGTTGCTGATTTCTCTCCACATTCATCGTCGTCTGAAAACTTTGAGACCTTTCTGCAATAAGTTCGGCTGTTTGAAGGCCAAACATATCTGGAAAAGTTTCTACCGATGATTCTAAGTGACATAGTCTGTACCTGAAACGTCAGAGATGTCACATTGGCACACTGTTATCAAAAGCATTGGAGAATTTGAAGAAAGTAGTGCAATGAAAGTTATTTGGTCCAAATAATGAGCAAGTTTTGGTCAGCAATATTGGGACTTTATTCAGCGATTTGATGTTTTGTAAACAGATCTCCTTTGCATTACATGCAGACATTGCATATTTTGCCTATGGTGATCATCCAAGTCCAAATTAATAACTTCCAGTTCCTCTTGAACAAGATCGAAAAAGATTAACTATATCACGATGGAGATCAAGAAATCAGTCTACAATCTACATCAAGTGAACTATGCCTGTCTGAATTTTACTGTAGAATTAATTTATTTATCCATCGTATTATCAAAAGCTAAATATTCCCATTAACTCGAAAGCTACGAAAAAGTTTACCTTGGTACACCTAGAATTTTGTATCAACATAGTGATTTATTGAACACTGCAACAACGTAACGTATTAGTTGCATTAATATCAACCATAAAGTCTTGTTCATTTTCTTCTTTATGAGTGGGAAAAGCCTTATACGGTACTTCATCTGTATTTACAGCCCTTTTAACCGTAATGTTAGGGCATAATGCTCTGTATCCTACATGAAAAATCTCTGACTCTGAGGGTAATTTTCGAGTTACTAACCCTGGCAAGTGAGATAGGGGAAACAAAAAAGGGTGTTTGTCAGAGAATATTATAGCAAGAAAAAAGGAAACGCAAAATTGGGTATGTTTGTGATAAGAGGAAACAGGGTTGAAACAGGTAAAGAGATTTGTAGACTCTGACTCTAAAATGCATATTTGGTTTATTGATTTTCAAGCAGAACTAAATAAAACTAAACTAAATTGTCGATATTTCATATGAAGCTTACATGATAACAATGTTACAGCTTTTACGCATAGGTTTCATATTGTAGATCTCATTTTTGAATCACTATGTAGGGACTATAGAGTCTACTTAATCTCTACTGTTAGAGCGCCACGCTATACCGAGTCTAGGCTAATGACGAAACAAACATGAATATCGTGTAGCCGTTACATTATTCGAAGAATAGACTTTCTCTATGGGTTTAATAAATTTGAAAAAAAATCAAAATGAGCTAATATACCTCTTAATTTATGATCATCTTATACAGTGTGGGCCATTTTTCTGATATGCAATTCTGATTCTTGTATGAAGTCATCATGAACTGTATTTTTCTATGGACGCCACACATACTGAATTGAAGTGCGTCACTTAATTTCCGAATTCTACATGTGAGTGTAGCTACAATACATCGTTTCCAATTATTATTATTACAATAGTATAAAAACTATTGAATTGCTTTATCCATCAAAAGCCATAAGAAATGAGTGAACAGCAGGAAATCGTGTAACTTTATTATACCCCTCTCTAGAGGGGACTTGACAGCAAACCAGGCAAAAACGTGATAGGATTCTATTATGCAAAGTAAAACGTATTTTAATGTATACATCGTTTATCTTGTTTTATTGCTTTATAATAGCTCCGCAAAGTCGATATATTCTACAAATCGTATATTATTGGGAAATAATGATAGGCTTGTTTGTCTGGTTGTGAAAATGTTTTTATATACTCGAAAGGCACAGCGCTCGCAAGGGATAGACTGAATACTATATAAACAGTCATAAAATTTATGTGTATATTCAGAAAATAGTTTTGTTTTATATATAGTGCCTGTAGCTCATCAAGATAGACATTTTTCTAATGAAACTGACAAAGTGAGCAACACATTATTGGAATGTTGAAAGCTCCTTTTAATGCACAGTTTTTGCATTTCTTGTTAATAACCAGTCGTCATTGGACTGACTTTGGGTTGTACAACACTTATCAGTCAAAAGCAAGCCTCATTGAGTGAAAATGGAAAGAACAAAAACATTTTGTCTGATATATTAAAGTGACTTCATAAAAAAATATTTGGTTACTGAGTATGTAACTATATTTTATTACCGAGATACCCAGAAAGAGAATGTTGTATTTCCTTGGCGTTTTGGGAACTGAAGATGAACCAAAAGAAGGCTATAAGTTCACAGCTGCCTTAATTGAATGTGATACGCTTATATATAAGAAATACTTCAGGAAAAACCATGAAACCCATTTCCGTCGATCTGTCCTTCTGTCTGTCGTGCAGACTTTGATAAAATTTTGACACTAAGTTATGACTGGAGAAGGAAGCTTTAGTTTTTGGAGATTAGTGCAGTGGTTACGGATTTTTCAAAACAAATAAAATAAAAAATGGTTAAACCATTTTTTTGGATGTCGCCAAGCTCCCGGATTATTTTACATTCGGGAGACTAAAAACTGTGGGTGGGAGTTGGTTAAGTGAATCTCTCAAAAGTATTATGCATCTGCATCTATATACTTTTGGGAGCAGTAGTAATCCATACTTGTTGGACATAGATGATTGTTAATCAATTTTCATTTTACCTGGAATGTTTCATACACATTTAGATCAATAAGTTGTTTAAATTTTTTGTGCATTCTTGGGTAAACTACTTTTACTCCTAATGGAGTAATTTGCCTATTTTTAGCAACTGGTATTGCATTTTCATAATTTTAATGTGTTTTCAGTTCCATTCTAAATATTCATTTCAAAGCTAATACCATTGCGTGGGAACAATCGTCCAACTACTTGACACGATTTTTGTGACACCTTATTCAATAAAACATATGTGTAATTTAAAATCTGTATACAACGTCTATCATTGATATTCCTTTTATTCTTTCCAGAACCATCAATCGATTCCGGAAAAGAGACTTCCTGCTATCCGGATTCCTCATATGAGGTAAGTCGTACATCTAATCGTCTTTTCAAAGCGCAATGCCAGCATCAGCTTCAAACGATATACGTAATGCCCTCCCAGCTTTTGATCTTTGATATGTGTGTTCGACAGAAGCTTCGAATATATCGGAAATAGTATATCTGGAACGTCCTTATAAATTACGTAGATTGATGAATAAACATGCAAAGTTCCACTCCGTATACCAACATTTTTCGATACAATAGCTATCTGGAATTTTTAATTTGCTGATAGGAATGATGATCATGATTGTGCTGTTTGATAATATTTCTGGTGACTGCATTCTAATAAGGAATGCCTAGCCAATGAAGCTAACTTTATAGTAGGTAGGGTAGGGATACCATGTTCTTCTAACAAAGGTATCATTAATCCGATAAAATTTGTGTATTTGAATGTTGGAGGAATTCCACCAAGTCAGGACATTAGCAACCTAAAAGGATTGTTCGTAATGAAGCAGTTACTTGCCATAAAATTATACGTAGTTCCCTCGTATAGCAGTAGCCTGAAAGAATGAAACAAAAATTGTACATCAACTCATCTCCAGGTGTCGCCCTCTATGGGGACGGCCTTTGGCAACTTACGAAGTCAAAGGTCCTAACACTTTGACTGCCTTGAAGCGGCAACAGATGTCCCTTACGACATCTGTCAACAAGGGTGAATTAATTTACAGCAACATCCCTTGTTCTTCGTAAACACGATTGGCTCAATTGTTGGTAATGGGCGTCCCCATAGAGGGTGACACTTGGAGATGATTTCATGTTGCTATCACACCTTTGACTGGGTTACGTATATACCATCCTATTGCTCTTGACAGCTAGACCGCCAGGCTATACTGACGAGTCTAGGCTAAAGACGAAATATGCATGTCTATAGCAAGTCTGAGTGCATACACTTCAAATTGTACATTTTAATTGTTTATACGATAGTTTTCTCCGATTATAATATGTCGGTTGTGCATGGGGTTTAAAAAGGTCATAGAGGTTACATCAAATATTCATTTATTCCCAGTCATTAATCTTCTAGTCATCGCAAGGCACCAATACGGTTTTTAACCGCAGTTCTCATCTAATATCATAAAATAAAGTCTGAATACGCTATTCAATATGGTAAAGCGTATTGGAACATCTTTAATAATTGATTCAAACAAAATAAGTCATTTGAGAGATTTGCTTTTTGTAATTTCGATTAACTTTGTGTTTTTTAAACATATCTCTCAGCTGCGTATAGTCAAAGCATTCAGTTAACATCTATTGGCATATAGAATTTAATTAAATGATGAACAATTTTTGAAGAGACGCGTGTGTTCCGTTCAGTTACAGAAATATCCGAAAATTGTCACGTTGCGTCAGAGTAATTGATGAGCACTGACAAATGGTTTTTTCCAAATAATATGCGGCTCAGTGCGGTAAAATTAACTGGTGAAATATATCATGAGCTGCACACGATGTCAACGATAGATGTCAGGTGAAACCGAATATTCGCTAACAAAGCACCAATTTATGATTTGACGATTGTATATTTTATATTCATATATGTAAAATGGATGAGGATATAATTTGACAATTCCTATACTGCTACAGTATGCTGAACAATACCGTAGCGTTTTTTTTTGTTGTTAAAAATGAAAATTGATGTTGTTTCGATGTCTATGGACTTGAAAATAATCACTCGTATATAGGGATGTAATTTGATAACCGGAATCTAAGCTTGCAGGGTCATAAAAGAGGTCTCAATACTTCTAATCTTTCTGGGTCTTCCTTCGTCTGATAGCCTGTTCTCAGAAGATCTCCTCTGCTTAAGTCATATTATGACACCATAAATGTTACCAAACCGAAGTTAGATTTGATAGTTCCTTTCGATTCTTCGTTTAAGGGAATTTGGCAATGTTTCTGAAATGTTTCCCATACTTAAATGTATGAGAATGGCTGATCTCATTAGATTTCATTATACAATTTTTATCCATCAAATTTTACAACTGACAAACCTCAAAGAGACGAAACGACATCGTCTACGATTAGTTTTGAGTGAGTTCATGAAATCACCATTCCTTGTTCTTCCTATGTAATTTCAAATTTTAATGGAAGAGATACATTTTCTAGCCTCCTGGATCAATGGCGACAATTTTTATCCCACATTCCGATGTTAATAAATGTCCAGTACGTGGTTGTGCGAGAGGCAAGACAATCTACATCGATGTCACTGCTAATATACGTAATCCCATTCAGTCCTGCGCATCTAATGAAATACATGGGATACTTGTAGGAATTTTTGCCAGCGTTTCTGTAGCGGATCTCAAGCGTGATTAGCCGATAAATGGCCGGGAAACGCCGGGAGAGTCGAAACTTTCCGATTAATCTCTTATCATTAAGCATGTCTGACGGCAAAAACTTTAGACACATCATCAAGTTTCAGCACGTGCAGGGACGGGTTCTACAGGCAACTTATTTCCAATGGAGAGGAGCCAACGAAGTACGAAGTTAAGGATGGAATGTCATGCTACTTAAGCTTATGGAGGTTTCGTTGTCGAGTTAATCCATTTTTTCTTGCGGATTAGAAAGTATGTCTTTTAAATTGTAGATGCTCTTACTTGGTGAAACTCTTCCATCATGCAGAAAAAAACTCCTACAAAACCTGAACCATCAAAACCTGAAGGACAGTTTGACGGCGATGGTTATGGTTTTGTAGGGGTTTTCCTTAACACTAGTGTAAATGCAGTCATAAAAAAAAATTTATCCTAAGACAGTCACAATAAAGGAAAAAGTAATTTAATATAAAAATAAGGTGACAGGATAAAATAGTATGCTAGATTTGAGAGCTCTAGTTTTGTAACCATTATAGGATCTAGTTAGTTAGTTGGAAAGTAATGATTTAACTATAAATCGAAGCAAGTCACTGGAAGAAAAAGGGTTTTTTGTGAAACTTTGTGTTAATCACACAATCTTTTTTATCTGAGACACACTTTGCATACTTGAAACACAACTAAAATATCTCTAGATGGGCTTTTTTGACTTTCTCACGCAGTCTCAATTCGTCGAAAGTGTATGTAATTCCAAATTATTTTGTCCTACTCAATAAGTCGATTATACTTTCGAAAAAGGCACAGTTTCGGAAATTTTTTGTAAGCCGAGCCTGAGTTCGTGAAGATATTAAGCTCATAACATCGGTTTGGATCCAAAGTTGAACAATAAAGTGCAAAATGGCGTCGGTCGAAGCGATGAAAGCCGAAAGATGTTCCTGTCTTGCAATGTTAGGCGTGGAGTACATATTTGATAAACGGCGGCTCAATGAGGTGGAAGTATTAAGGGGAGTTGTTAAACTTCTGCGAGATGATCTAGAACTCTTTCGATGTGCTGGATTATATACAATATAACTAAACAGCTGTTGGTTTTATTGGCATGCATCTAACTCTTCAACCTTTATATGTATATTTTGTTATATTTTGTTTTTCTTAAAGATAATGTCTAGCAAAACCAGAAAGTTTATCGCCCTCCATATGCGCTGCGAAAGAATAAACGTTTATTTATGCTTCCCTTAAAAGACAATAAAATCTAATCATGGGGGAACGAATTCTCCAAAAGCCCATTCCACCACGCTGGAGTTGTCATGAGGATGGCTTCCGAAAGAGGCTCATTTGAGGTGTTGGTAGCTGGATCTGGTCAAGATGCACCCGTTGCACCTATATAGTGTTTGTTGTGATATTATGTGAGAAAACTTGGTTGATGGAGGAATAGGAGAATGCTTTTTCTTTGCTGCATCCTGTTTCTTTCAAACTGGCCATTTTTTTCTCGTGATACTTAGTTCACTCTCGGCCGAAACCCTTTATCCAGGAGTAGCAACGCACATGGCAGACGGTATTCCGCTTCTTGTTTTTGCACGTTAAGGTAAATGTGCCGTTTATACAGAAATGCTGGTAGCTAGCTACAGAGAGCTGCACACGTATGTATCCTGTATCATGAATTAAACATCATTCTCCTCAGTGTATAATTTAAGACGCATATTCAAGTAACGCTGGCAGCTGGCATATAAAGATAGCAATGTACTACTACTGCTTATATAGCTATAAGAACGATCTACTATGTACAAATAGCATTGGTGTAGTCTGGATGGAAGGTATTGCAGAGACAGGAAGGATGATTTTTCGAGAATCTCGAATTAAGATGGTTTTAATAATAAAACAATGTGTGAACTCATGTAATTTTAAGATATCGATATAGCAGCAAGATGTCAAAAAAATCTTAGTGGCAAAATGTGTAAGAAATGCAGTCACTTGAATGATTGGAGATTGGATATCACCGAGATAAAGTATTACAAAAACTCGCTAAGAAATTTAGGTAACATCTTTGAACTATTAATTTCTTACAGTAGGTAGTACACAAACAATTCAATCACGCAGCCATTCTTTCAGTGACATTATTGTTGTTACCACAGATGAATGGATTTTCAGAAAACACTACATCGATCGACTACATGATATGAAAAAAGTATCTGAAATACTCAATAGCATCAGGTTCTTTATCAAAACGAACGGGCTAGTGGAAAACTACTCTATATACTACAGTGAAGCCCTTCCTGGATTTCTGAATCACCCCATGATGATTCAAGAAACAAATAAGCGGTGACGTTGGAAACATTGTTCCTTTGTTTTCATTTCAACAAAAGGCACATATTGCGAATAAATCACTTATCGTATGTAAAGCAACTGAAAAACAGGTTAACATCGATGCTTTTTAAAACAAGTAATATAGGATGATCATATATCCATATCATGGAACATTGTTGTAATATAACTAAGCTGAATGAACATAATTCAACAATATTCTGTTTTATACATATAGAATGTTGAATCGTGTCTGTTTTCTTGGTAACCATTCTATGGGAATTTTATATGTCGCCTGGACAACGCTGTTAAATAATAAATCAGAATCGATTTCTCCTTAACATGATAAATACGACGATTCACAATTTTCTCCATTATTTATTGCTATGGTCTACATTTCTTGATGGGCTGTAATTTTATTTTGTCTGTGTCAATTAGTCTGGATATGTCTTGTTTTTATCGAATATCACCCTTTCATATGAAAATTTTATATTGACGTACAAGAATAAGTGTTTTTAATAAATAGATCAACAACAAGATGTGAAAGAAATTCAACAAATACTGTTATCTAACTCCAACAGTGCTTAACGGAAATATTTGATATTTCGTCCATTTTACAATCACCATTCGTTCAGGCAAATTGAAGAGAGAGCATTATTGATGTTAAACTGCAACAATTTTCCTCTCGATAGGGTCGTTTAAATATCACAGAATGACGGTTTTTGTTCTAAACAAGATATTTGTCAAAGAACGCTGTAGCCAGTAAACGGCTAGATTAAAGTCAAACTATATTTGGAGGCAATGAATATAAAAAATTTCTGCTTATACCCCGAGCTTGAAAAATAGTAGTTAGTTCTTGATGTGGTCGGTGAAAGTGGAGGTGCTTCATTCTGGACAAAATCTCGTTTTCTAAAGATATAATTCAAATAACCCGTCATTAATTGTAATTAATCTAATTAACATCAGTTTTATCTGGAGGCCATACACCTTATATCATGAACATGTTTCAAATTTTTGAATAATAAATATAAATTGTAGTTGAAGAATAAATTTAGCAGACAGATATCAAATTCAAGAGCTCCTTTCAGCACGTACGTTTCAAGGAGGGGTTGATCGCCACTAATAGAATAAAATAAAATATCGGGTTATCCAAAAAAGGAACAAGATGTTATATTCCTGACAATATTAGTTTTCTGAACATTAAATTGAGACATTGTAGAGACAAGTTCAATCAAGTTGAAGATTGCCACTCTGTCGAGGTGCTAAACTTGAGAATAAGAGATGCAAATAGCGAAAATCTTGATCCTACTTCTTACTCTATAATATACTCTACATAAATATAAAGTTAGGGGATGACGCTTGAGTTCAGACTCTGTCGTTGGAAGACTGATTAAGATACAACATTTTTGCTGCACCTTGGGAATGTTCAATTCTACGACTGTGACCAAGATTGTATCCCTTTTACACTAAAATGATATGTCTATAAATACTAGTGCTATTATTATCTGAAAATAGACACATATTGATTGCACCTGAAACTTGTTACAACATTCGGAGCCTCAGATCTTCAGAGAACATAAAATAGGACGCGATAAATCATAGCGCTATTTCAATTTCTCCAGGATTTGGGGGAAATATTAGAAATAAAGCGGGAATGATACCCGACCACCTGGTGTAGCAAAATCACCAGCTTTGTAAATGATCACTGCGTGCTAGTGGGCGATAAATCAAAGAAAAAAATATCAACTTGACCAAAAAGGTTGCCTTACCATGAGCTTTAACTCAACTGGAGCTGGTTCTACAAAAACTGATAGCTATTCTGAGCTAATAATAGACACGGTGGATAAATATTTATTAAAAGCAAGAATTAATGTAATTGGTAAAGAGTTTAAGGACGCTCACTTTGTAATATAATTGAAACGTTATCAGTTGCCGCTTAAGGAGCTGTCACTTGTACAATTTTTTGCATTGTTGCATTTCAGGCTTGTCGAGTGCCTATATTTCTCCAGCAGTAATTGCAATTGACAAGCCGAGAGGTGTTCGTGACAAATTATGTCTCCTACAGGAATTGATCGATTCACCAGGACTGGATGCTGGCTGAATGAAGTGACTTCTCCAGAACTTTCAATAGAAAAGCAGTATAATAGTTTTTCGTTCCAGAATTTACCGTCAAATTGTTGCTAATACTAAACTTCTTCAACTGAATTGCACAAGAATAATGTTAGTCGAACTTCACAAAGTTGATCACGGGTTCTCACATAATTACCACTTTTAGCTGTTTCAAATAGCATTTTAATTACTGGTAGTTATACAATGCTAAATATCTTAAGCACACACATGCAGATTTACTTGTAGAGTTGCCTTCTTGCCTTTTATAGAAATTAAAAAATATGTTGCTTTTACGTAGCCTGATCACATGAGACTATTTGCATATAATTATCTCCGTAGCTCCATATTATGTAATTCGTTCCCACAATATCATTACGTGCAACCACTAAAAATCTGGAAACTCCAAACCCGCTTTCGTTGCTGCATATTTTCCGGGCTCTGTTTCGTCAGCAAGTGCAGCCCATTAAATTCCCAAGAGCGAACGCAAAGGTTGGAATTCGGCAGAAAAGCTGCTCCTACAGTTTTACTAAAAAATACACTAGCCTTAGTCTTGGTACCATGTGTCTCGATTTTACATAGATTTGAGGTTAATATACTGTCACATACTCTAATAAACTATTATGGATAAAGTCAGATATCAAAATGAGGTATGGTTTACATTGTTACCAATACGTCGAAACATAGACGTAACATAGCTATTTATGTAAATTGACATGAATTGAGTCAATTGGCAAAACCGAGCGCTCGCGAAAAAACTGTTGATTTTTACAGCACTGAGAAAGACGGCACAAATCTCCATGGTGACTGACTGTCTATTTGTCTGTGAGTCTGCCTATCCTTCCTTCCGTAGATCTATCCCAGGCAGCATTATGACGTCATCTTACGTTGTGTTACGTCGGTTTAACCACTGACGATAGAACACTGATAGACCTCGTATGTTTACAAAAACTTTCGTCAGACATTGGGGCACAGTTGCCAGAATTCACCAAAGAACTACAATAACATTAATTTTTCTACATAGCTAGTTCACAAGACCTCATGAATATGTTCTACAATGAATATCTTAGCCATTGAATAGTAAGGAAAGTTAAAAATAACTTCATAATTTAGAACAAACCTGCAATGTTAATCACACCTCACACACTAGCTGGCCACATGGCTTTATAGTAAATTCTGACTGCTACTAGCCGCTACGTATCATTTTTCATTCATATTTTGCAAATTTGACGTCTGTCGGCATTTGAACAGAACCGAACTGTCAACCGTCTACGTCAGGTCACTGTCAACCGCTTCGAATTTTGACGTGAGCGTTCGAATCAGACATCGTAGTTTTTGTTCATTTTCTCTGTTTGATCTGGTTTGAATTTTCCTTATTGTTGCCAAAATGATGATATATTGTTATATGTGCAAGCTATTCAGCACCCAGGCTGAAGCTGCAGGTGTAACCTTCCATCAATAAGTATAATTGTGTAATTGTGTGATGTTTACAAACAGAAATTACGGTCCCCATCAAGCGGCCATCTTGCCACCTTCCCCTTTCCCCGCTGGTCCCCTCGCCCAAAGTCATGTTTGCCTAGAGACTTAATTTAATTTATGAATGCGATGCCAGGTCTTCAGTTGTTCTGTCGTCGTTGGTTTAAACATACTCGACGTCAGCCGCGATGTCGTTATCGCAGCAATGAAGCATGGCGCAATTAAAACTATGTGACAATTTTTGCGACGGTGTATCGGTTATGTTTGGTTCGATAAATGGTTAATGTGAAACGTATTTTCAATATGCACATCCATTTATATTTGAAAACTATACTCCATTGTAATAACATCACAGCTTTGCAAATATTTCATCAAAATTTCGATCACCTCTGCAGTTTTTTAATAAAATATAGAAATTGCAAAATTTGGAAATATTGACTGAATATCAGGTTAGTTTTTACGTTGTTTTTTTATGTTAGACCAACATTGGATTTGAAAAATGTTTAAATTATGTTTTTCTTTCTTTAATCGTTCGCGATGTTTGTTTGTTTATTGTTGCGTGATCGGACATTTTGTCATTCTAGCCCCACCTTAAAAATAATCTCCTGTATGAGCACAAAATTCACCTTTGTGGTACAAACGAATCGCATAAAAACATAATTCTGCAACAAAAAAAACAACAATAATTCTTACCTGCCATTTTAGTTGACCTCAATTTTCTAATACACACTAACGGAACCGGTTTTTACCCCATCCCATTAATTTTCCATTACCATTGCGAGAACAGTCTCCAAAAATTCGCTCATTTGAATAGGATAATCAATGTCCTTTTTAACTTGTCATATCGTCCCGCCAGCGCGGCGTTATGTACAGGTAGTTCGTTAAAAAGCTCTCGCGCTTTGTAATTGAGTGCTAAATATTCAAAAGCCCACAAAATCGCACCAGCACCATCCGCAGTCGGAACGAGCGGGTTCTGCTTTATGTTCTACGGGATTTAACTGTTAATGGAATAGAAAGCGGGTTATCTAGGTGGCTGGGGACGCGACGACCTCGCAGCCGACGCCGCCGCTCCACCCTAATCGGCTAATCCGATGCCCTTTTGTTTCCCGAGCGCGACGGTGCCTGCTCTGACGGTTTTTTCATTAGGCCGCATCTAGTTGGCACTGCCAAAAATTGCCTGTTTGTGTGACTGTTTTAATCGGATCGCAATCATGCAGACTCCATGAGCAAAGGGTATCCCCCAAATGATGAATATAATTTATACTAAATTTTGGCTGGTCACCGGTGTTTGTTTGTAGTAAGTTGTAAACTACATAGAACTATCCGTTTTCATAATAAGCTATGATTGATTATTTTTCATGAATAGCCTCGCGTGAAGATAGGAAGTTCATCGTCAAAAGTTTGATTTCGGACTTCCATTGTCTATAAAATTTTGAGTATCACGACGTTTCGATTGATGTGCTATCTTCAATCGTCTTCAGGTGAACCTGAAGTCCAAAATCAAACTTTTGATAAATCCACCTTGTCTACAAGTTTCAAACAAGTTTATCCTGCTCCATAAGCTCTGCGAGAGTTTAAATGTCTTTTGCATTGACCTTAAAACGCTGTGGATTCATAGTGTCGGTGTCAGTGTCAACCCAAATATTCAACTGGGTCTCTACGTATTGCGTGTGATTTTGTTACGGCTTTTAGAATATATTTAAGACTTGTATGAGGTAAAATATACAGGGTCTTACAATATATTGGCATATTATGCACAAAGTGGCTCATTTGAAAGCGGACCACCCTCATAATTTTTTTTATGAGCGATTTTGACGATTTTTTTAAATGTGAGGCGGGGAAGTGTATTTTATAGCGAAGCGAGTTTTTTAAATACTAAGGCCTACTATATTAAATTCAGGGGCTGGAAAATACAGGATGCGTATTAGCGACCTTTTTTAGAAAAATCCTATCACAGCACTGGAATCGGCTTATCTTCGATAGATATAAGTTTCAGAAAAAATATTCAATATCAACGATTCTATGCATTAAGAAGCTTTTTATCTAGTTACCCATGCGATAAAAATAAATTACAACGAATTAACGACATTTAATATACATTCTCGTGAAGATATTACTCTAAAATAATATCAAATTAACACACATTATCCGGATTTTTACATACATTTATTGTATCGTATTTCAATTCGCATTTCTTCTGCGTTAGTTATGTATATACATATTATTATATACATATGGACTTTGGTTTTTCAGCCCCTCGTTAAGATCTAGTAAGCAATGGTTTCTAAAAAAACTGGACGCCGAAATACACATTTGCTCCCCCTTCACATTTAAGAACAGATTGTCAAAATCGCTCCACAAATGAAAAAATCATGAGAGTGGCCCACTTTCAATTCGGTACAGCAAACATTGAAAGTCAACCTGCTTGATATCATTTCTCTTTCACCAAACATTTGCTTTTCCACAATCAAGGTGGTATATTCAATTTTCGTTCCGAGAGGATATTGGGAAAATTAATTTTTTCAGGGACTATACACCAAATTCGTTGCCACACGAGGCACTACACGAAGTAGTCGCGATCTACCGTTCATTCTTATACCAGCCCTACGGCGCTGTGGCATGCAAAACACACATAAATTACTAACAAAGATACTTATCAAGTAACGGAAACGTAATCGACGCCCTCTATTAAAAAACGCCATTACATCGTTCCACATTGGAAAAGTTTTCACTTATAGGTTGATTGTTCCCCATGTAAATCCGTTGATTTGCTGTCATTAGACTTTTACAAGTACAAGATTATCCCAAAGTGAGGGAATTATTTCAGCTTATCATGTATTTTTAGTAAATTAATTAGCCAACAGAATGTTAAGGAAAAATTCAAATTATATTTCTTGTCTTCGAGAAGATAGCAAGTAAGGTGAGATGAACAGACGATGATAAATAATTGCCAATTGTCTGTTAACTTAAGAAAGAGTAGATAAGCAAAACAAAAAATGCATCATTATGAATATGGAATCAAAGGCTACTTGAGTATCATCTTGAATTTGAATTTAATAACTTTTCGACAGGTTAGCAGAATATAAGATTTGTTTACTAATAGCAGAGCATTACATTCTCATTCGGGCTCTTAATTAGCCTTCAATTAAACGGTTCTGTTCATCATACTCTGCTACCTTTATAGACCTCGTATTCCGAAGTGGTTGACGCGAATGTCCATTATATCGTCCATTTTGTTGCAGTTTCCCGAAATAATATGCAGCTTTTCTGCTCAAATTGTAACAACTTGCTCCTTGATATAGAATTGAAATTCTTACAATAACATTGTTTGTGTTCCAAGCAACATTTTTTTTAAGAGAATCCTACTTTGAAATACATTTTTTGGTCATTCCTTATACACTTCTTGAATATGCTGACTGGAAGCATCAAAATATTATATAGTAATTTAGGAGGCAAATAAGTTCAAGAGAGTACTTATACTTTCAAGAACGCTCGAATATACCAAATTTTTGGTATTAGCATTTGCCATAAAGAGAAGTTGAAAGTTGACTTCCTTTTCAGGTCAGTTCTTACGTCTAATGAAAAAGTTATATCAAAATCTATGTCTTAAGAACCGTACTATTCATAGTAGTTTTAACCAATGCTAATGCTAAAATTACGCCTAAATAAAATGATCATGAACTAGCCTTATATCGTCTTGTAATGTAATTCTCACACTTCAAATCGCTAACGATTTGGAGAAAATACCACCAAGGTCAGTAAATCTCTGGTCATTGAAGCAGGCGTATGAGTATCTCCGTTGTGCGATGTCGCGTGGTTTTCACCGCGAGATTGATTGATTGGATGTCTTCAATGACACAAAATGACGAATGCTGATACATCCGACCAATCTTCCAAACAAAAACCTGTTAACAAAGCAACCCATTTTCCTCGGCATATATTTTTCTTTTAATTTCGTGAAGCGTCCTTGTTTTTAACTAACTAGCTCTGTATCTGAACCAGAGATCTAGCTCTTCACCTCAAAGGCACCACCGAAATAACGTTAATTTTGGAGTGTACGTTGGGTGAAAGCAGCATTGTCGATTCCTTGTCCATTCATGGCGAATGCGGGTAGCGCGCATTCAAGATAAATGAGGACTCATCTTACTATCGGTGTTTACATCTTCTACTGTTATTTTTGCGGTGCATTTGCTCTTACCGCCCGCCAAGGAAATATGAGTGAGCTTCTTTGCGGACGCGCCGCCCAAAAGGTCGCTTTATGTCCCCGAAGATGTATTTTGGTTGAGCTGATACCCAGCGGCGTACCTGTGGGCCTATTGGCAACTTACGAAGTCAAAGGTGCTAACACCTGGACTGCCTTGAAGCGGCAACCGATGTCCCTTACGATATCTGTCAATACGGGTGAACTGATCCACAGCGACATCTATTGTTATTCGTAAACACTATTTACGATGTACCGTTATCGTAAGTTGCCAGTGGGCGTCCCCATAGAGGGCGACACTTGGACATGAGTTGATGTTGCTATCACACCCTTGACTGGGTTACGCATATACTATCCGATTGCTCTCTGCAGCTAGACCGCCAGGCTATAATGGCGTGTCTAGGCTAAAGACGAAACATGTACGTCTATAGCAGGTCTGAAGCATACACTTGATAATTCATGATAAAAATCATAAAAAAGTTATAATGTGAAGCTACTTATCTATCCATCTCAGCTTATCATCACGAAGTGCCATTATCAAACGTTCACTTTTTTGCACCTACTGGCCTCCTATTCTCCATGATTCTTCATTGGATGGGATCATTTAGTAACAATTAATATTTGCTTTTTAGCCTTAACATTTATCGATTGTAGTACATACGGAAGCTTTTTTGTTGATCAAAAGCTCAATTATAACCCGTAATGTGCATTTGTTAATAGCCATGATGAACATTACAACTCTCCAAACGCGAAATACGAGATATAAGTAATATCAAGTATGCATTACTTAAAAGAATCTCACTCAAATACAGACTGGCACAAAAGTGCAGAAATCTGAATACACCAGTTGACCTCGTAACATCCTGATTTCCTTGTACCGCGTAATGAAATTTTCAACGGTAAAGCGATATCGTAACAGCTTGGAAATAATCAAGTCCACCTACTTGACTTTATTTGTTATACGGTTTTTCTTTAATTAGCTACTAATCAATCTAAAATAATTTTGACGTTATACCCGGCATGTTGAGGATCTGATTCACCCTTGATACCAGACAAAGATATAAGTTATGATAACGCCTAATAAAAAACGGAAACATTGAGAAAGTCGTTACAGACATAAGGATAACGTTTCCTAGGGACGCCCTTGCGTTTTGTCAGAGCGGCTGCTGTGCCGGTTGAAAGCGTATTCAATATTGGCAGGCAGAGACATGAAAGACGAAAATGGAACGGATTTCGGAGAGGGTTTTGCATGCAGGTTATAGGTTGCGTCTGTTAAAGCAAAAATGAGTTTGATTTTTCTTCATGTTCGACCTACTTACGCCCTGCTGATGCAGCTATTTCTCTGGAACACAAACGTAAATCGACAGCAATCCGTCGTTGTTTTTTCACGATTTCTATTGCTCCGTTTCCATCCGCATATTTTATACAGTTACTTCCCAGGCGTATAAGAGGCAAGCATTGTAATCTGAGCATTTTTCATCCGCCTTTTGGCTGTAGGTCTGTCGGTATGTCGGTCCGCCCATCTATGATGGCATTTTATTTTATCACGCTCCTGATCTCAGTAACACCTGGACAGATTTTGATCAAATTTGGGACGGGATATGTTGTTGATACGTGGCAACAAAGACTAATATTAGGGTCAAACATTTTTGAACATTCTCAAAACTAATGGGCACAGTAAAAAAAATTGGTAATTTTCAATCCTCATTAAGTTTTAACATTTCTCATATCCAAATCTGTGATACAACCTACTTCGAAATATTGGTTCTATTGTACAGATAATTCTGCTGCTGCTTAGACATAACAACAGATCAACAGATTCCACAATTTGTTACATAGATAATAAACAGTACAAAGACGATTTGTCGTCTGTGCTGTGTTCTTTTCATCGCTGATCTCTGGACGGTATTTTAAATATCCAATCAATTTTAGGAGCAATTAAAAAGCATTCTAGGTGATTAATTTTTCCCATAATAAAATCTCTGTAAAGCACATTTACAAACTATAGACAAATTATGTAGATTGTAGATGCTTGGTAGAATTGTTCTATCATTGAGATGGATAATTTTGTATTTAACAGAAAACAGATAAAAAAAACTCTCCTTCAGTCACGCATTTCGATTTGTCAAAATCATCGTCGGACTGTCAAATTTGACTGTTATTAATTATATAATAATTAAGAAGGTTGTTTCTATGAAACTTGTTAAACACACATTTTTTTTATCTGATAGTAACAAATTGCTATGCTTGCTTGTTTGCTATGTACGATTTCTATGATATTAAGATATATGTGAATATAGTAGGACTTTCAATTTCAATACTTTCTTCCTCAGTGGAAATACCGGATCGATGAAGAAAAGATTGATCAGCAGAATAACTTCCAGGTCCTTTTCACCGAAGTCTCGCACAAAAACAGATACCATATATCCAACGTTATTGGGAACCTTAAGACAGACCGGCCGTTTTCCTTCACCTTATTCCTCCCTATTCAACGTTGAGGAGAGCCCTGCGATTACCCCCTATTAGAAGACCATTCAATATCCTTGAGGAAGCTTTCCCATCACTTTCACGCACAGAACCGTATTTATATCCTAACAGCAGACAAATCTGTAATATTTCAATCCTATGACAAAATTTTGGCATTTCCATTACCGACATCGATGTTATGTGTTTCAATCAACGACGATAGAACAACTGGAGACCTGGCATCTCATTCATAAATTCATTTATGTCTCTAGTCAAACATGACTTTGGGCGAGGGGACCAGCGGGGAGAGGAAAAGGTGGCAAGATGGCCGCTTGATGGGGACCGTAATTTCTGTTTGTAAACATCGATGACATTTGGATGAATCACGAAATTTGACATGGCGAAAATTTGAAAAAGTACACAATTATACTTACTGATGGAAGGTTACAGCTGCAGATTCAGCCTGGGTGCTGAACAGCTTACACACATAACAATATATCATCATTTTGGCAACAATAAGCAAAATTGCTGACGTCGAGTATGTTCAAACCAACGACGATAGAACAACTGAAGACCTGGCATCTCATTCATAAATTCATTCGTGTCTATAGTCAAACATGACTTTGGGCGAGGGGACCAGCGGGGAGAGGGGAAGGTGGCAAGATGGCCGCTTGATGGGGACCGTGATTTCTGTTTGTAAACATCGATGACATTTGGATGAATCACGAAATTTGACATGGCGGGAATTTGAAAAAGTACACAATTATACTTACTGATGGAAGGTTACACCTGCAGATTCAGCCTGGGTGCTGAACAGTTTACACACATAACAATATATCATCATTTTGGCAACAATGAGCAAAATTCAAACCAGATCAAACAGAGAAAATGAACAAAAACTACGATGTCTGATTCGAACGCTCACGTCAAAATTCAAAGCGGTTGACAGTGACCTGACGTAAACGGTTGACGGTTCGGTTCTGTTCAAATGCCGACAGACGTCAAATTTGCAAAATATGAATGAAAATGATACGTAGCGGCTAGTACCAGTCAGAATTTACTATGAAGCCATGTGGCCAGCTAGTGTGTGAGGTGTGATTAACATTGCAGGTTTGTTCTAAATTATGAAGTTATTTTTAATTTTCCTTACTATTCAATGGCTAAGATATTCATTGTAGAACATATTCATGAGATCTTGTGAACTAGCTATGTAGAAAAATTAATGTTATTGCAGTCCTTTGGTGAATTCGGGCAACTGTGCAACAATGTCTGACAAAAGTTTTTGTAAACATACGAGGTCTATCAGTGTTCTATCGTCATTGGTTTCAATAATATGACTAAAAATCGAATAAAAATATACTACAATCGTTATTGTTTTACAAAGAAACGAATGCCCGATTTTGGCGATCGTTTTTGATGTTGTACTTCTGTGGGAAAGCTACCTTCAGAAACGCGTGAGTGGCAATAGACTGACCGCTTTCTACGCTTGGCTTACCAATGAATATTTCGCATCTCAGACGTATGGCTTATTTCGCCTCTGTACAACGCTTTTATATAAAGAAACTGGACGAACTCTCCGGGAAATCGCATATCCGATTCCAGGGAGATCCGTCGGCGTCGGTGGCACATTTCGACTCCTAAGCCAAGGATTAAGGAAACATTACACAGAAAAGCAACGCACGTTCTGAAAATGTGGCAGACCGACGGACATTACCGGGATGATCCCCGTCTGAGCTGCTGCTTTTATTCATCCAGAAAGCTGTATAAAAAATTAATTTTCATTCAATCAACGTAGTCCGCATGAAAACGTTGAGTGGAGGTTTTTAGAGGTTGGCTTGCAAAGCCCATGGTTGGCAAATTGAATTTCATTCTATGGCTTTTTATGGACATAAGCGCAATAGTTGTGACATATTTTTTTCGCGCATTCGAAAATTCGCTTGGCATCATCCTTACAGAGTAAAAAGTTATTTACTTGAAGCATCCTTCATCCTGCTAATTGTACTGTATTTGTAGTCAATAGGGATGTTTTAGTAGCAATACTTCGAACTTCCATTTTCTTGGGATTTTTGACGTTTCACAACGTTTTGATTGATGTGAATTCTCAGTCGTCTTCAGGTGAGCAAAGATGGATTTATGTGATCGAGGTAATTACAACTAACTAACTGTAATTTAGTCCAGATTCAAATTCAGATTTTATTCTTAATAAACAATATGTTTTTCTAATAATATGATGAACGTTATAAAAAAATGTAACTTACAACTAGAGGCAAGATCGTTTGTTCTGAGGTTCTGAGCCGTTCTTTGTTGAAATATATAAATAATTTAGCTGCCTCGGACCGCCACTGAAGATTCCTTATTTATTTACATATTAAGTAGCGGATGAATATAATACATGCAATTCGCTGCTGATAAACGTACTATCCAAATTAATCATCAAAATGTAAACAATGGTCTCTGATTACTCCAATTATTGTTTATTTCAAACAGATATCAGATTCGAATTCAGCGAAAATCCTTTATCTATTAATTTTGTTAGAAATTGATTGAAAAACACAACTCATCTGCCATTTTGAATCCACCATTTCGACTTTCTCAAAATCGATATCAAAATTCAGCAATCCGGAAAACCCCCGGGTATAAACATTTTACGAAAAATAATTATACTTGCGACATTTGGCTAGGTTTTTTGGGATTTGGGACCATTGTAGGGTGGAGGGAAAATATAAAAACAGCCTCGGAGCAGACTTTAGATCCTTTCAGACTATGTGAGGTTATCACATGATGACAGTGGGGTGCCAGGTAACGAGGAAGCCGATTTCCTAGCGCGAATGGGAATAAAGGAGCAGAGGAGAGTAATACCCTAGATAATTGGGCATATAACGAACTAGCAAAAGCATGGTTGGAGAGAGATGACTGCAAGCAGTCCAAGAGGTTCATAGCTAGCCCCAACAAACGTAGGGAGCTATGGACATTGAACCGGAAGAGGGATTCACTCCACTTGTTAGTAGGGATCCTCACAGGTCACTGCAGATTGAACAGACATTGGTCACTCATAAGAGTGGTCAAAGACCCAATCTGTCAGAAGTGCTGAGAGGAGAACGAGAGCTCGTCCCACTTCCCGGGAGAGTGTGCCGTATAGAGCGGTCTTAGGGCTGAGGTGTTTGGTCTATCAGAGTTCGGCAGGCAGGTGGCCTTTCAATGAAGGTCTGGAAGATTCGACTCCAAGGATGTCATGTCTGCGTTGTTTTAGTGATGGTCTTCGGGGTCTGCACAAAGGGCCAAAGGTGGCCACTTTGCTTTGCCTCCCCCCTATTACTACTGCTATACTACTACTGCTACCACATACCACATGAACTTGAACTTACGTTGTGAAACGCAAAAAAGCTCAAGACAATGCAAATCCGAAGCTGTATCACTGCGACTTTCATCCTCATAAAGACTGGTCAGCTTTTGTATAACAAGAACAAATTTCTATCATACCATTTACTACTTTCTTTTCTTTGCGATAGAGCAAACGTAATTTAATACCCTCCGATCACCTGTCTCGCAAAGTCTTAACAGACCGCCACGCGGTTCCTAGGGCCAGGTATCGCCATAAATTTCTGTTATCTTTGCGCGAGAAACCATAATTGAAAAGCTATCATGTTCGAAAACCCTTGAAAATCCAGATCGATGGCGCTGTGTAACGGGAAGATAATATTTTACTTAAAAAGAAACAAGGTGAGATATTGAAACTCTCCTAGCACGACTCAAATGAAGTGGCTGGATGGTTTAGTGAAGTTTATTTTAAATTTCCTGAGTAAAAGGTCCGGAAATAAATAATATATTTCTATACCTTTTGTGACCTAATATGGATGTATACCTGGAGTGTCGGAATTGAATGTCGAACTAACTCTGTTTCAGCAATCAAACAGAGTTGAGTGGTTAAATGACGGCATACGTTTTCAACTTTAGATCCAGAATTACGAGTATTATTTTTAACATGCTTTTATTATTTACATTTAATAGGGATATCAGAATGCAGAACATACATTTTAGGTCCGTTTGACTATGCATCTTTCTTTCATTAATTATGTAATATAACTGCATGCTAGTAACAGATGTTATAAATACGTAGAATAACAGAAATGATTTGTTTACAATGTAGAAATTTAATAATCGATGTCCGCAGGGAAAGTGCAGCGTATTTATTATTCAATAAAGCGAAATTGTAGAAGATAACACAACATTTGTATTACGAATTCTATTCATAGGATACCGTAAACATGAGCGAAAACCGCGTGCTTTAAACTTCTACCTTGCCTTGATAGCAACATGAGTATGAGTATTTTAGTTTTTTCAACTTGATTTTAAACAGCTATTTTCAAGTTTGTAGAACAGGCTCAAATCAATAGATATTTATGTAACATTCTCACTTTATTTAAAATAATTGTGTACACACAGTCTAATCAATAACTCTTATTCATCTAGTGACGCGTTTCGATTTATGTTTGAATCATCGTTGGACTGTCAGATTTGAATGTTGGCAAAGGCTGCACAGATCACTTGCCAACTAGCTAACTAGATCCTATCATGGATGGAAAACTAGAACACTCAAATCTAGTACACCTTTTATCCCCTCTAGCTACTTTTCTATTAAATTATTTTTGCTTTCTTTTGAATGTTTTGACCCCTACAAAACTTCAACCGTTTCCGTCAAAAAATCCTTAAAATATTTCATGTATTTTATTCCTTGAGCTGTTTAACTCTCCTTAATACATTTTACGACCAGATATTTCAAGAGCAAATTAGCATAGAATACAAATAGATGGAAACTTATAAGTACTGTGTCAATAAATTGAGTTTGAAAGATCAGTCTGTTAATTTATAACAATGAAATCAGGATTTCGCAGATATTTTTAAATCTCTAATGTTCCCATGAAGCTTAAATCATGTATTTTATTACAAGTATGACACACTCAACCTATTTTCATTGCTAACTTGATGATTAATATTTAATAAGTGTTTGGCAAAACTTGATCTCACGGGATGTTGGTTCTTGAACGCACTTATACGTCCTCTGTACCTTGTTGTCAATGCATGATGGAGGAGTTTTACCAAGCAAGAGTATTTATAATCTACATCCTCACTTCATTCAAAGTCTGTCATTTCGCGGGATTTAATTCACCGGTTTAGATAGTGAATCAATATCCGGTGATAATCCACAGCAAAAGAATGAAACAGCGAAGAAATTGTCAACCTATCTATACCAAATTCTAGGGAAATTCACTGAAAACTTGTATGTTTCTCTGAATTATTGATAAAAAGTTAAGATAAGTAACAAGACAAGCGGTTTCCATAGTTGTTGAACCTTCGTTTTGTTCAAAATATACTCCTTGATACTGAAAAATAATATTTTGATTCACCCAAAGCTTTGTGAGAGTGACTGCTTCAGTTTATGATATCATTTTCGTAGTTATACAAGTGAGTAATTCCATTAAATATTCAAAAGTTTTTGTATTGATACACTGGGCTGCGCCAAAGTATCCGGTATCACGTTTGAAACAAGCCATACCATTAAGAATTTATTATTAGCTAGCTATATTCTAACAGCATTAGAAACGTCAGAATGCCTTACATTTTACAAGGAAAGAGTGCCAATTCTCTGGAGTAGGTGCCGAAAGTGGGAATTATAGTTCCAGAGGAAGGAGGAGAGGGCGGTGATTCACGACGTGGCGGCGTCGGTATCTTTGAATCCAGGCTCTGTACGACCCATCCGGTTGAATATTGTATGCATCTTCCAAATGCAGTCGTATTTGCACTTGAATCGATGCAATTCGCGCCAGCCGGCATGTCGGCGGGTCGGCCGTTAATAAAACAATAAATGGATGCAGACGGCGAGGGATGAGCCACGATGCAACGCTGAGAGATGACTGAACTTTCACAGTTTGGTACATAAATCATGAAGAGGAGGATCTTTCTGTTATAAACACTACTAACTTTATTAAACCAAAGTGATAGAGCATTTAATCGTCTGAAATAAATTCCTTCATTGTTTTTGTCTTCAGCTTTATACTTCATGAGACGGTCAAACGTATTCAACTAAAGCTATACCAGCTATAATAACGCCATTATCACTGGATCAAACTGGTTTCATTATACGAGGGATTAGTCCATATACCATGAGAAGAACTGAGTCAACCTACTTGACTGCATTTTTCGCTCTCACTTCTCAGCGTAAAGGAACGTGTGTAGTTTCCATTTTGCGCAAACAAGACAAGCATATGGTCGCGAGGAAACCGATATTCCACCTAAACCGAATCGACACTCCCGCGAAAAGCTACCAGGCTAGAAGATAACCCAAACGAGCTGCTTGATTTTATTTCTTGGCGTAAAGCAAACATTTTTATAGAGCTTATAGCCTGATCGATTTTGACATACTACGCATCAAATGGGAAACTTAAGTCATGACGGTGACTCACGAATAAATCAATGTGATTATTAACAGTAGTTTAGCATAGGACGAAACAGCTTGGAAATTAGATCCGTCGCCATAAAATTATCGTCAAATAACAGAACCATATGATGATTCCCAATAATCATGAAATTGCGCCTTATACGATTGATTATAGGGATGGGACATAATTCTATTATAAATATATTAGCTGAACTGCTTCAGTTTTATAGTGATTGTATGAGATTTATTGTAATTACTAAAAGGGCATATTAGAGACACAATTTGTGGAATTCTGGAGACTCGGGTTCAAGTCGCGTCAGCACACAACTTTTTTAAGTTCTGGTGTCTGGAATCGGCAGCCGGTACTGCATAATTTCAAAAGAAAAGCCTTTAAACCATTTTAATTGCATAGGCATATCTGGAGCATTTTTCAGAGAGACGTAAAACGTCGCAATTTACGTGAAAAGTTGATGGTTCTATTTGAACCTCATCTTCCTGCAGAGATTCATAAAAAAACATTCATTCAAGCATCTTTGTAGCTGCTGGCTTTAGAGACCTTGACTCTCCTCATCTCGGATAGTGTATTTTCAAGGCTCAATCCTACTGGGACCCGACTAAAGGTAAAAATTGTTTTCCTACAACCTCCATCGTTGCGGTCTGTTTGTTCACTGAACGGCCTTCCAGCACATACGCCTCCTACTGACGGTGAATTTCCCTTAGCAGAAATAAAGGGAAGTGCTTCCCTCCATATTGGTTTTCTATTGACTAAATAACAATGACCCGGAATGTGCACTGTACGCCTACACGGGGATATACCGGATGACAGTTTGAGACAGGTAGTTGTCTCACAAGGGAAAAGAGATTGAGTTGCGTAGTTTGATTCATAATATGAACACACACAAATAAAGGAATTATATAATATTATAGTACCGTGCTGATTGAAAGTGTTTAGAGTCTGTCATTCTGTTTATGGAGGGTAGATGCTAAGAAGTACCGTGTCTGTGTATCCATGTGTCCATTGGAAGTAGTTAGATTATGGTGGCGCTACTGTAGCAAGTGGGTACATTTTAAAAGAACGGCCGAAAAATACTGAAGAAGGATAAAGAGGAAAGAATAACTTCCACTTTGTTATAGCGCACTTGTAATTAATTAATTATTACAAGCTCACGGAAATTGATTACTCGCCATACTACTTTTCAGTTTTAGGTTACGTTTACGAAATTATTTTGGACCACGTAAGTAGTTGAGGTGCTGTATACTGTAGTTCTATTGACTACTCTAACAACCAAAAATATTAAATTTTCAACTAAGCACTCTTCTGGCAGAAAGGGGAGTGTAATTCAGATCTATTGAAAAATGTATATGGGTGGATTAATCGGTCTGTTCGGCAAACAGAAGATGTGTGGTTTGAGTTCCACCGTAGGCCAAGTTTGTTCTGATTTTTTAATTGCGAGTTTATGAATTCCTTCCTAATTCCCAACAGAATGACAGCTAGATCGATAGTTAGGCAAACAAACCCAGAGTCTGCTGTTTAAAGTAGAAATCCGACAAATAATTGTAACCCACTCACATTCCACTCTGTATAAACCTCCTGCTTTCTTGGAAGTCATGAAGGGCGTTGAGACCTGATACTCACCTTTTTCTGTTTTTATATCATTCGCATTGCGGACCCTCTGTGTTGTTCCTGTCCACACCATAACCATCGATCCGGTGATACATGGGTCGGCTGGAGACAAGAGTGCCTTGTTAGGGCCTCGTATGCCTTGACTGGGGCCTATAAAGCTTACTGTTGTTCGAGATTTGTGAATATCGTGATGTTCCCTAAAATGCTGCTTCAACCTTTCATCAGGTTTTTTAGTAGGGGTGAAGCATATGACGCCGTGGTGGTTGCTGAAATAAAGACGATCTACAGCGGAAACTAGATCGATTTAATTGCATAAAAATCATTTCATATGATGCCCAGAAGACTAAATGTATAGTCATGTCATGAAATCTAAGCATCGTCGTTTGAGATGAGATTGATATCCGAGAACTTAGAGTTCCATTTTCATGAATTCAAATTTATAGCGCATGTCGCCTGTTAGATTGGTTTTCCGCCAACAGGTTTATGTAATGAAAATATGGTCGAATAAAGCCTGTACTTGCTGTCACGGTGATACGTTGTTGTGTGTAAAAAATGCATTTGAAGGTGATAGCTGTTTCTATTGAAATTCCTAGCTTTCAGAACTGTGATCGGTCAGTGTTTGATGGTTCGAGGGTACGGCACCACTTCTTGTTCCTTCTTGTCGCCACATTCTAAAGTTTAGTCATTGTCGACATAACGAGTTCATGATTAAATGTATTTATTGGGGTAAATTTGATGATACATGATTGGTGAGATTAATCATGAAATTTCTTAGTTTTTAGTAGATTTTTTTAGTGCAAAATGACAGCTCTAGTGGTCCATGAATAAGTAATCAATAATTATTTAGATGACGATACTACTGACGATCTTCAAGGAATTATGTCAATATGTATTGGGTTGTTCGGAAAGTAATTTCGGTTCGTTCGGGAAGGCCGGTTGCGTTAAAGACGCGATAAAGGCATTAGTTGATGCGAACCGGCGAATAACAACACATGAGATTGGATTGAGGTTAAATTTATCAAATTCAACAGTTTATGACCACTTGAAAGGCCTGGGATTATCCTCGAAACTCGATGTATGGGTTCCCTATGTTCTCACAGAAGGAAATCTGTGTCGCCGCATCGACGTCTGCGATTCGCTTCTCAAACGTCACGAAAATGATCCGTTTTTGAAGCGCATCATCACTAGGGACGAAAAATGGGTTGTATACAACAACGTAAAATGCATGAGGTTATGGAGCAAAAAAGATGAACCGGCTCAAACCATTTCCAAAGCCGATATTCACTAAAAAAAAGGTGATGTTGTCTGTTTGGTGCGATTGTAAAGGAATCGGTGTTTGAGCTTTTACTGGACAACACAACGATTAATTCGGAAGTCTACTGTCATCAGCTTGACAAACTGAATGATTCACTTCAACAGAAAAGGTCAGGACTAATCAACAGGAAAGGTGTAGTGCTTCACCAAGACAACGCGAGACCTCACACAAGTTTGGTCACTCGCCAAAAGCTTTTACAGCTTGAATGAGATACAATGACACATCCACCATATTCTCCAGACCTGGCACCATCGGATTATTATTTGTTCCGGTCACTCCAAAATTTTTTAGATGGTAAAACCTTCACCTCAAATGAGGAGGTCAAAAACCTCCTCGATCAGTTTTTGCCAGCAAAGACCAAAAATTTTATGAGCGTGGAATTATGCTACTACCAGAAAGATGGCAAAAGCTGTTGGACCAGAACGACCAATATATAATTTCATAAAGTATTTGTTCATTATACGAAAACTGTTTTTCATTTCCACAAAAAAAGCGAAATTACTTTCCGAACAACCTTATAACTGTGATTCATTGCTTCGTTTCCTCTATAAGTTATGTGGTATATGATCCTAATAGCCTTTCTGTATTCTTTTTCATTTATTGAGCGATCTAATATTTTTAGATTATAAGCATTATTTCAAGCTATTCATAGATGATGAGCGTATTAACTAATACCGTATAATCAGTGTATCAGCTATCCAAACGTCTTATAAATTATATTTCTTCAAAATCACCAACCGCAAGACGAAGTTTTTCAACAATCCGGGCGTGCTTCCATGTAAAGAAGTAATTTATAATGCAGCTCAAGCTCACTTTTAATGAACAGACAGAGACCCTGTACGGCGAAAAAGAAGCAAATCTCCAATTACTTGCCAACATCAATTCCAATAGGAAAGTCATTTATTCAACGTCAACATTATAAACCGGCGGTATTTGCTTTGGTTGATTGGTTTTTCGTATTTTCTAACATATCGCAATAAATACCGATTGCGCAAAATTGACGAGACCGCACATAAATTATGGTAAACGATGCAGTCATCAGTTATATATGTTTACAAATCATTATGGGGTCTTTGTGAAAAACAGACGCTACTATTATTTATACAGTGTTTGCATGAAAATTTAGCTGCAAAACCAAATTGCATGTATGGTGGAACTGCGTCTAGCCATTACCTATATTTGACTTCTGTATTGAATAAGAAAAGAAATGAAATCAGAGAGAGCATTGAAGATTCAGACATCACTTATATGCGTCTGTTTAATAGTCGGAGCTACACTTTAGATTAACATTAACTCATCTCCAAGTGTCGCCCTCTATGGGGACGCCCATTGGCACTTTACGAAGTCAACACCTGGATGAAGGACAAAGGATGTCGCTGTAAATGAGTTCACCCATGTCGACAGATGTCGTAAGGGACATCTATTGCGGCTTCAACGCGGTCCAGGTGTTAGGAGCTATGACTTCCTCAGTTGCCAATGGGCCATAGAGGGCGACACTTGCAGATGAGTTGATGTTGCTATCACACCCTTAACTGGGTTACGTATATACCAACCAATTGCTCTCTACAGTTAGACCGCCAGGCTATACTGACGGGTCTAGGCTAAAGACGAAACATGCATTTCTATAGCAGATCACCGCTACATTTCATCGTGGTGGGTAGCGCTATGTCGAGGATCAAACCAATGATATTTATTCTTTATATATATTTGTGAAAGTTGACATGCGATTCCAATATATGAAATAACATTTTCAGGCGTAGAATATTTATTTGAATCCCTACCAGTGGCGATGGACTACATTCAAGTAGTTTTTATACTGTCTCTCTCGCTCTCCTATCCATATTAGGTAGTTTCTGAAGCACCTATTTCCAAAGAATTATACGTTCTAGTAGTCAACATGCACTGCTTTCATGTCAGTAGATTCTCTAACATCCGGTCTTTCACTCCAGGCTCCCTGACTACTTGTCGTTTAACTTCTCTGCGATTTAATAAATCCCTGCTCCGTTTTCTAGCACTTAATCTCTCTTAAATTTCCGATAGAGCTTATGGCCCAGCAACGATTTTGTACATACAAAGATATCCAGAGGATAGGAGATAAGGCATGACGGTTTTTGACACGTTTTCCAGTTCCTCACAGCTCTAAGTACGCTTTATATGCTCAGTGACCAGAATATTCTTTTCCAGTCGTACTCGCGAAACTTGATTGCATTTTGAATCTCACAACAATGCCTACCTGTTTTCTCCATTTATATGTTAATCTTATAGACTCAGTATGCTAGGATTCTCTACAACGTATCCTCACCATGTTCGAGCTTCATAACATCATCACAACAACTGCCCGAAGATTTATCGCTGCGAAACTTCCATTGTAGATCTCATAGTTACCGTTACGAACCGTAGAAAATAAGATCTGATCATATTTACAGCATCGCAGATAACAACAGCCTTACTTCCTGCATGGAGCAGGGCAAATCACTGCATTGTGGAGCACGAATCAAGAGAAGGAGTTCAGTTCAATCCACAGGAGACCCAGAGACCCATAAAATTTCTGGCAATCAACTTCAAACATAACATGTCATGGCACGATCATATTGCTGGCATCGCTAGGTCGGTGTCGCAGGAACTGGGGGTTGTTTTCCGCTACAGGAAGCAGCTACTGCTACTCCACAAGGCCCAGATCAGCAGAACATCGCTGAAGTAGCCGGTGGCAGATGAGTTCTGAAACATTCCTTAAAGCTTCTGGACATAATTCAGACTCAATCTGGTGGATGCACTTGATCTATAGATATTATCATGCTAGATACTTGATCAAGCTGTCTTCCATAATAACACCAAGAATTGCCAATACTAGAGTAGACCAACAGGCCCTTCCTCACCAGGTACAACGCCTCTTCCACAAGTTAGTCAGGGGAGTTAGTTCCACGATGGTTACAATCTACAGCATTCAAGGTCAAAATGAATGAACAATTATCATCTCGCAGCGCTTATGGAAGCGAAAGTCAACCTGAATAGTTCTTACACGTTCAATGCCACTGGAGTACAACGTAGGTTCGATACCGCATTGTAGAATAAGAAGGGAAACGTAGGGGAACGGCGTTAAGGATTTCCTGGCTTTCGACTGATTTATATCGCAAGTAATTAAAATACACGGTTAAAACACAGCACACGAGTCGGTTTCGTATAAATTGCTTCAACAGCCTCTGTAATTACCTCAACTCTATACCACCAGATACACATATGGTACGTTAATGCGTGCAATGCTGTCATGAGTTTTAATGGTAGTCGCTGATTTCAGGCATGCACTAATGAATGATGTTAAAAAGTTATGCAACACTTAAATATGTGCTTGCCGGCATGGTCGAGATACACCACTGCTATAGCCTAGGCAGGGATGGTCAAGCACCCAGTTATAGCTTGTAAAAGTGAAAGTCACTGAAGGTCACAAGCATCTATCGTCAATTGCAGCAAATGCTAGAAAAAGCAAGGACATCTGTATAGAGCTAGCAGATGAGACCTGGAAAATTGTTATCAATATCACATATGCAATGGTCTAATCAGGACCTTGTAGAGTAGCACTGGTTGTTCCAGGGAAAACAATATGAGCGGAAGTGAACCCTTACCTTCTGGGAACCCGACCCAGCAAGGCAACATGGTTGTACCATAACATGTTATTGTTGACATGAATACCCAGAAGCTTGAAGGAATATGATTCAGGATTGGGCATCCTTTTATCTCCACGGCTGTCAGACCAGCACGCGACTCTTTTAACAGGGTTGTTCTCTGAGTCTTTATAGTTATACATTCGACTTCTTATAACTGAGCATTCATTCAAAACATCAAGACCTCATATACCACTACTTCATAAAATTGAAGCACTGTTATCCCAGCAGGATTTAATGTCACAACCGCCATACAGCGAATAATAGGCTTCGTATAAACGGCGATATTCGGATCCCGTAGAATCGCGCAAGGTTCGTGAAATCACACACGTGAACCTATTTAAAACTATTTCATCCGGGGCGTTAAACATTATACGTTCCCATCTCCGGGAAATAACGGCGCAATATCCCGTGTAAACGGCCCGTTAAAATACTGTTTCAATACCTTGCGTAATTCAAGAATCTTATTATCTACGGCTTAACCCTAATAGCTAATGCTTTTAGAAATATGACCCGCTTCAGGCACTTGCTGGTGACATCACAGTCTCCAGTGGCGTAGCCAAATGTGACCATATAGTCCAGTCCGAATGCATATGAATGGGAATCCTTCATGATAAAGGGTCACGCTGAAAGTTTTTAGATACAGAAAAACTATTTTTTAAAAACTTTATTCTGTTTTTTCAACATATTCTCCCCCTACCTCAATATATTACTCCATTCGATAAAACCTCTTGTCAAATTCTTGTGACCAACGTTCTTTTGAAGCGTTGCTAATTTCCTCCTCCAATGCAGCGATTGCCTCTTCATCGGTGAAAAAATGGCGTCCTCGTAACTTTTCTTTGATCTTGGGGAATAAGAAGTTGCACGGAGCTAGGTCCGGAGAATAAGGTGGGTGAGGCAACAGTTTGACACCCTGTTCAGCAAAGAAATCGAGTGTTCTAGCGGCGCTGTGGGCGAGTGCGTTGTCATGGTGCCATTGGATACCCCGCAAACCAGTCTTTGGACGGCTCCTGCATAGTTCTTGGAAGACTACAGGAACACATTTGATTTTCCAAGGCTACCGTTTAACGAATTTTCGTTGGAGGCTGCTCACTTTCAAAGCACCAAACTAATGACTGCTGTTTAGTTTCGGGATCATAATGATATAACCATGTTTCGTCTTTGGGTACGATATTAAAAGTGTTTTTACTGTGCCCATTATCAAATTTTTCTAGCATAAACTCAGCCCAATCAACTCTTGTTGCTTTTTGCTAACTGGTCAACAAATGTGGCACTCATCTGGAACACCGCTTCCTTAGGCGAAGGTGATCATGAATTATTATTCGGACCGTTGCCGATCCAATGCCCAGAGAAGCCTCAATCTCGGTGTAGGTTATATGTCGATCTTTTTTGACCATATTTTACACAGCTTCTACAATTTCCGGAGTTACAGCAGTGGGCGGTTAACCTGTGCGAGGTTCATCTTCGAGTGAGACCCGGCCCCTTTGAAAACGGCTATCTTCTCCCCAAATGCAGTTTCCAGATGCCGAAATGTCTCAATTTTAGGGAGAGAACATTCTACTTTAACGATTTCGGAATCCCTTTGTCGTAGCGCTTTAGTATCGATAATGTTTTGTAGAGGACAGGACAAATATATTCCAGGATTCAGTTAATTCTTTCCTAAAGCATTCGAGAAATCTGTGAGGATCATTTCAGAGCAAACGTAACAAAAACTATGGTGATCAGTAATGCGTAATCTTATTGAGAGGTTTTTTTTTACTTCCTCTCTTCCTTCCGTATGCCTTAGCTGCCCCTTTGTGGTGGAAGGGTCTGTCGTGACATCATCAGGCTACTGTTCAATCATCTTTCAAGGTGTTGACATCTACAGGTTTCCTGTATTACCTCTACTTCCCATTTCCTCCTGTTCTTTGAGTTTCAATATATCTTCAATCATCGAGTTGATGAATCTCCACTTCCTTTTCAATCTTCCATTGCCCTGTTCATCCCATATAGACTGCCACTTATTCATGGTTATTTATTTTTCCAAGTGTCTTGTCACAGGCGGTCTCGTACAACCACTTTCCTCCTCATCCACTAGTAGACACAACGGTGGTGTCGCTGTTGCTACCTCTATTGCTCAGCTTGATACGTGCTACGTGCTCTGGCCACGCGTATCCTGGACTTCCTTTGAACCCTCTCAATAGCATCCAGATGGACCTCCCCCCCTTTATATATTGGAGCTCCGTATAGCATTAACTATACGACAGCATTTCTGCTTTCGTTTGGCATTATGCGACTCAGTACTGCCTTTTCGACTATGTGTCTGATATGGTAGCCAAAGTGCTCATCTCCGCTGAGAAGGATACCAAGGTACTCCACTGAAAAAAGGTGAACTGTTACAACTGGAGATATTCCAGTAACAGATATGCTTAGGCTTCTGTAATAGTCGGCGACACTGCGATAGTAATATCTATCGCTGCCTTAATGGCGCCTGCACCTACTAACCAACCTGTGCTATGTCATAATGGGGATTAGTTTTTAGTATCTCAGGGCTCTAATGCACTGCCCATCTATGTGAACGGTGCGCTGTTAATTGGAACCCTCCCAGTAATAGCCTACCTCTTGAATGACTAATTTGTCTTGTCTTCCTCGTTACATTCAGTATTATCATGGATGCTGCGACGATAAAAACATAATTGAAGTTGCACTTAGCGTTCCAGTTTTATATTAAGTTCTTATATGGAGAGTTGTCAAGAAGGCTAACTCTGCACTTTGGCATTTAAATCAGAGATGTACGTACGATTCATGCAATTCATGGATGCAGTGCTGAAAAGAAATGTCATATACTCATTTCAATGGTTTTTGTGTATATTTGGAGAGTCTCAGACATCGGGTGAAACAAGCTTATTTGACTGAAAATCCTTCCCATAAGCAAAGGACCTAATTTACCTTGAGCATGTAGGAGGGGACTTTAGGGAATTGTAATATCATTATATCTAGGAATGTTTTTTCCAACCGAATTATACTTAGTCCCATATTTTTATTTGTATAAGCATCATTACTTAATAAATATACAGCATGTACTTTAATATATGTGTATCGTTTGAATGGATTTTCGCTCTAAATTCGGACATACGTAATCAGATCGGCACTGTTTAGTCCATTCAGCAAATGTATTGTACACAAATGTTTCCGCTGTACTGAAGGCTTTTTTTATTTTCAGTTGCATGTTTCGCTGAATACATATACATAGGCCTTTCTTCGTTGTGAAAATAACACAGTGTATGTATGAACCGGCGATAAAATGTAAAACGGTTTGCAAACCCATTTCAATCATCATGTTGCACTAGCTGCTATCAGCGTTAAAATAACTATTACCGAGAGCGATTTTGCGATAACATTTTCCGTCCAAAAACATACCAGAATTGTATTTCAACGTCGAAGAGAATGTTTTGTGTTTCTGTCTTACGCCTGTATCGAAAGTAACTCAATATAATCATCACCAAGTGTAAGAAGTGCAAGAATTGTTCTAGTAAATACTTTATCCGAAAAGATATAAACTTGTACCAGAAATATAAAAATTTCGTTCTCATGTCAATAAGCTTTTCGTTCCGGAAATCCTCCATACTTGTAAGATATAGATGATTGTGCACACATTTGTTTTCAAATTACAGGAGGAAACATTATAGTATTGGTTTTCCGATTCTATTATAACTTTGGTAGCCTTGGACTATCAATTTTACCATAAGTCAGTTTCATGAAAATAAAAAATTTCCGACATATTTCAGATGTCAAACATCTAAATCTTTCTTACAAGTTTTATGGCATACCAAGCCGTAGTTAACTTATTTTCCTGTCTTCTACCAATCAATTAGCTAAATGCCGATAATAAATAATCATATGTGCCATTCAGTTGCATAAAAACGATGTTAGTTAGGCTGACATAGTATTTGAATTGAAACCTATTGAAGATTCTAGAATCTTCAGTTATGGAATTATTGGAAATTACAGAAATTTTGGAATATTCGAATATATTCAATTCAAAATATAGTAAATTCCGTTACAAAACATCAGTATTGGAATTCACCCCAAATCTTGGTGTCTAAGCTCATACAATAGCATGGACTGAAATTTGCATAGGGCGTCATTTTCTTCAAAAAAGCTTATGTCACTTTTACAGATTCCTGCAAAGATTCTATCAAATAAAAATCAATTTTACTAAGCTCTCCAGCTCTGTCTACCTCTTATAAAAGTCACCTACCTATGTTTAGTTTTATGTTTACTTTTGTGTCGATTTTCGGGGTTCTCCAACTATTCATGTGAGAAAACTACTCAAAATTACACGTACAGAATGGTATATTTTTGTCCTTCTCAAGGAGCTTTTCGCCTTAACCTACGCATCCGATTCCTGTTTGAAGAAATTGTCCTATAGTCGTTCTTTAATCAATTGTTTTTTATGCCTGCATCCGTGCATCAGGTTCCAGTATTCCATGAGCATTGGGCCAATTCCATGACTGGGTTCCTTACTATGTTTTTTGGATCCCCTATGCTGGTTCTAGGTCAAAGAATGAAGAAAATCTCATTTTTATTAAGTTCATCCGCCTTTTCATTGCCAATAATTCCTTAGCGCCCTTGGATCTACAGATATAGGTATACTGAACTGCGAATATAATATATTCAATTCAAAATGCCAAATAAAGGTACAATGAAAGGCCGTTTGTCCAGAATAATCGAAAAACGAGTTTGTCCTTGTACCATCCGTTCTGCTCCGGGAATCCGTGTATAAATACCCTAATAATTGAATCCTTGTAATTGGATTACGTGATCGAATCGTGATATTGTGCACACGGTTAATTTGCCGGGGGATCTCGAGGAGACGATTTAATTAATTAGGTGCGAAGAGAGACGAGCACACGCCTTAAAATGATAAAACACCATTGGACAGGCATCCGCAGTTATTTCGCTTATAGTATTAAAACAATGCAGTAGCAGTATTTTGATTCCATCGCATACTATGATCAATGTTTTGTTAATCTTTTTTGACCTAAATTCGTGTCACTAAGTCCGTCGTTCTGTCAATAGGATCTCTTAGTAGAAGTTAAACCTGTTTATTTTTTTATCAGTATTCGTGTATCTTATATGTTTAAATCACACTCGAACAACTGCAATTTATGTAATAAAAAAAGTTTAGTTTTTAACTTATTTTTTTTTTAGGTTTTGTGATACATTGATCCAATTAAAAAAAAATTTAATGATGAACAGGATCCAGACTTTTTTCTGCAAATGATAGAGAAAAGTTTTTTTGCAATTTTCAAATATTGAAACTTTTTTGACTCATTAAGGATGTTTCTTTAATCATTTGATAGCCAAAGTAACCAAAATATCAAAAAGAGGGCTTCGTAATGGCATAGAGCCGTCCTTTAATGTGGCACCGTACATGAACAATATTTAAAATATTTACCAAAAATTGAACAAAAAGGGCTTTGCACGAGTATAGATCCAACCTTTCTCTATCATTTTCAGAACAAAACGAACCATTGTCTTGAAAAATTAGCGCTGGAAACGAAATACCTATTGGAAACCTACGCATACTCTTTTTATTCTAGGTACGAGGGTCATTCAGAAAGTCTTCAGATATTCATAATCTATACAAGTTTAAACGAGTTTGATGATGATGAACCTCGCATACATCGACCACCCGCTGCTGTTACTCCGGAAACTTTAGAAGCTGTGCAAAACATGGTAAAAAAAGATCGACATATAACCTATACTGAGATTGAGGCTTCTCTGGGGATTGGATCGGCAACGGTCCGAATAATCATTCATGATCACCTTCGCCTAAGGAAGCGGTGTTCCAGATGGATGCCACATTTGTTCACCAATGAGCAAAAAGCAACAACAGTTGATTGGGCTAAGTTTATGCTTGAAAAATTTTATAATGGGCACAGTAAAAACACCTTTAATATCGTAACCGAAGAAGAAACATGTTTCTATCATTATGATCCCGAAACTTAACAGCGGTCATGAGTTTGGTGCTTTGAAAGTGAGCAGCCTTTAATCAAAATTCGTCGATCCAAGAGTGTTGGAAAGAAAATGGTAGCATCTTTTTTGTTCTAAAAGTGGATACATCACAACGGTAGCCTTGGAAAATCAAAGGACAGTTACTTCTGAATGGTAGGGGAAGAATATGTTGAAAAAACAGAATAAAGTTTTTTAAAAAAGCCTTGTAGTTTTACTGTATTTAAAAACGTTCAGCGTGACCCTCGTAGAGTCCCCTCTCAAAAATTAAAGTAAACTGACTATTATTTGTAGAACTTCATACTTACTACTACTATACATTTTATATTCTCAATTCAATCGTCCGGTTAATCGCCATTTTGTTTTACATCACAGTTTCAGCACCAGATACCTCGCTATCATCCCAAGGCTTCCCCAACTGGATTATGAAGGCGTATTGTATGTCATAGACCTAAACAGGCCTATAATGCTCACTCCAATCAAGCACTCACGTTCGCCAATGGGGGATCAGACTGCATACTATACATTCCATTGGAGCGAAGTCTCAAGTACATATTTAATGTTTCGGTAATCGAACTCGCCTGGGATTTGAGCTAAAGCGGGAGAGCCGTTAAATAATGAGCAACGAAATGTTGCTCGACAAAATATGGAAAGCGGAAATTCCTGCTGAAAGCACTGCCGATCTCAAGTGACTATTAGGGAATGCGGGGGGCGCTGTGAGGGTGGAAGCATTCGCACGATTATAGGTGCCAATATACACGTAAAAGTTTGGGTCCATTTTTAATATGCTTTTTATTCGCTTCACGAGTATGTATGTATGTTTGTAACGGATCCTAGAACACTACTTTCTTCTACTTCACTCTCGTCCAATTGTGGAAGCTAAGCAGCTTTTGACGTACTTAGTATTTGGATGGGTGACCGCGTGTCGTTAGCTTTTTAACACGCTTTTTATTTTATTATTAGCTTTACCTCTACTTATGTATGTTTGTAACGAAATCTTCAAACGCTATCTCCTCCCACTTTAAAACGTCAGACTAATTTTAAATTTTGCAGACCTATCATTAAACGATGACTATAGAATCATTCAAATTAGTTTAAGTTTGTCCAATTATTTATTTTATTGAAGCAATGATTCTGAAGTCGCCTGCTTAATCAAACAATAACTTGAACCTTTCAGGCAACTTTAAATTTATAGACGTAAGATGTAGGAAACGTAACGGTGCTTGTTAAGATATCACCCAGAAATTCAAAGTTTTACGATATTTTAGTAGTTATTTTACTTTGTACAATGAAGCTAAGTTTAAATTAAGCACTTATAAATATAAAAATCTTGCCTAACATCTTGTAGCTTGGATCGCCTATTGTAGTCAGTATGACTTCATCTGTCATCTTTGTCACACGTCGATAATTATATAATATCATCGTTTTTAAAAGTATTATGGTCAGATTTAACACATTTCCCGCGTGTATGTGGAAAACAAAGTACAATGCTTTCGCACATATTACTTTATTAAAGTGTTATCCACCGAACGCACCAACTGACATCACTATACCCACGTTTCGCAAACAGTACTCTTTGATGCCACAGAATCGGACAAATTTATTATTGCAGCCAGAAAAAACGCTGCTTGTGAAAGGCCGAATTCACTGGATACATCACGTCCATTACTCGATGAAATTAGTGTCTACATTCCATGTGTGCTTTTTGGACTTTTTCTCTTTACAGAATGCGTCAGCGGAAAACGTTTACCAATTGGATGATAATAATCAATGTCCAAAATAGAACTTATACCTTCATGCAGCAGAAACGGATATAGTGCATTAGGTCTTCGTTTTTAGTGATTTCAAAAGTGTAGTGAAGTAGAGCTGAGATCAACTTATAAAATAAGAGAATAACCAAGTTCCAGCAAAAAAATCATTCGAAAGACTGATAAGACATCAAGTAATCATAGTGGGTGGAGGAGATGACTTTTTCGATTTCGAGCCAATCTACTTGATGCCATTTCGTACGTGAAACATACAGCCTGGCTCAATCTACTGATCAATTAGAGAGGCAATCATGATTGTACTGAATAAAATCATAGTTTTCGACCTTTCTCTTAAAATTATGTTCTTCGTGTAGTACAGAAATTTGCTCACATTTTGCTTCAGTTTTTGATGTTTTTCCATATGCTATAGAACTTCAGTTAGCAATCATATTCAAATATTTGAAAGCCTTTTTGAGCAATGTACATTGACGTCGACAGAAACATGGAAGTACTCTTGCTGTTTTAGTGTTCTACATACGGTATCACTGTTAATGCCGCAGCTGGCAACAGTTTGACAAAACCTAATTAAGGCGCATATGATCCTGTAGGTGGATATATACGGTAGGCAAGCGCTGAACGTTACACGTATACGCATCTATTATTAATTCGGGTGCGACTCGACGTTTGTTTATATAACGAAACGTTACTAGCTGCTACAGGAAGCAACCAGCGACCTGTGAATTTGTAGTCGTGTTGGTACAGTTGATAGGTAGACATTGTTAGGACGAATATTCCATGCAGAACGGCAAAAAATCGGCACCGAGAAAAATGATATTGTTCCGTCAGCAAAATGTACGTTTTATTTAGTATAAACGCCAATTGTTGACAAAGTATTGTAATCACGAAACACTTTTTATTCATGACATGGTGTTTTCTAGATGTTACATGACATACAAATCATCAAATATGTAACTCATTTCCTTCTGTCTGTCTGAACTTCGTACTTTCTGAGATCGACTTAGTGGCAGAAGAGTAACACTGAACATACGTTTACCGGTATGTTGGCTGTAACAATATTCCCGCTCTACCGTTCCAGTAATACTGACGAAGGGTCGAATTAGAATAAGGGTAATGGATAAACGCGGCTTGCATGGTTGCCAGATTTACTCTAACAATATTTTCTACCTGAATAAGGATACTAACTAATCATAAAATTGATCTTTAGCCTTAAAAAAACTACGCACACAAAAGATTCTCAATTCACGAATTTCAATATTACAGTAAACATATACTTATGACAAGAGCATTTGACCTTACTATAAGACAATTTACTCAATAAGAAAATTATTATTAATTTGAACCAAGAATAGTATATTTTCCAATTCAATACTTATTCTAAAGAAGTATCATATACCCTAAGGAAAAATATAATTTTCTTCAAAACTAAGAACTTTCTAACAAGTATTCCATATTTGTCATATTTCGACGACACTTGGAGATCAGTCTATATTGCTATCATACCCTTGACTGATTACATACCAACAACTAGACCGCCAGGCTATTCTGACGAGTCTAGGCTAAAGACGAAACATGCATGTCTATAGCAGGTCAGCTTCTGATGTGAATGAGTCGAGATAACGGTACATCGTGGAAGTGTTTACGGAGAACAAGGGATGTCGCTGTAAATCTGTTCACCCTTGTTGACAGATGTCGTGAGGGACATCTGTTGCCACTTCAAGGGAGTTCAGATGATAGGACCTTCGACTTCGCAAGCCTCCCATAGAGGACGACACTTAGAGATGAGTTGAAGATAATAATTAGCAAACCAACGTTTTCCAATATGGAGCTGTTTGAGATTTTTGCCCACTGCAACATTTCCGCAATTCCATTTCAACGATCATTCTACTATGGACATACGCAGACTAGACTAAGCGTGCATATATAACAGAACAACGTGTGTGTCTGTGTGTGTGCACGGTTAATGCCGAGAGACAGACGCAGATGTACAAATTGATGCTGGCGAAACACTAACTAGATCCGCTGTAATTGCTACTCGACACTTCAAAGCGCTCAATCTAGTTTTAGTCCTCAATTAGATGACACGATTGTGGTTCCATCTGTGTTCGAACTAAAGCTGACGGATAGTTGAGTTAAGGCATTCTATTTTCCCTACAACAAAGATGTAGAAAGATCGAAAGTTCCAAAGTTCGATCCCAGTCTTCATTTCTAAACTGACGCCGTTGCGTATGAAGCACAGAGTCAAATACTTGACGCCAGTTTCTACCGCCAAATCCGTATAAAACAAGCATCATCAATCGGGAAATAATAAACCGACGTAATCGCTTAATCCTGGAAATAAAATTCGTTACAGGAGGCATTGAGAGCGAGCAAAGCCAATGATGCGGACAGTGTCAACAGCATGGAATTGTACGCGAGTCCAGTCAGCTGGAATATCGACACTGTTTATTATTTGTATCGCTTTTGGATATTTCTAAGACTCCGTCTGAGGACGGGAAGGCATTAAAGCATGTCGACAACTCGATTTCTTTGTCCGCTTGCATGCTTTTGTCGCCCGAAATATCAGCTGAATCGAATTCTTTGCAACCATCCCATCACTGAGATGGTCATTTTTCAATCATAGGAGGAAATTAGACTTCAAGACACGTAAAAGGTTACCGTTGATCTCTGGGTGGTATGAGTCAATAGAATTACATGGAACTTACATATCGACCATCTCTATAGGAAGTCGATAGCCACCGAACATTATTTTGCTTAATTGCAATATTTTCATTAAGAAATGGAGTGAAAAAATGTTTGTGAAGAATTGAAGAGCGCAAAACTCTCATTTTACTAATTTGTAAACAGGAAGAATTACTGGAGCTCAAGGCTTATACTGGCAAAAAGTGGAAGCAATTGTACCCATGATCATAATAAAAAATATAGTGGAAGAGAAAAGGAAGTAATTCACAGTTCAGAGCTGGCTTGCTTCAGAGTTGATGCCAGAATTGACCTTTTACAGCGTAAATGGAACTTTGTGGCAGCTTCTCCTTTATGAAGTATTTCATTATTTTTGCAAACTTTAAGCCTATGGTATATAAAATGGTGTATAAAATATGGCAGCCCAAAGTCTGGTCTGTCGGCAGCGCATTGCCTTCGTTATTAAATAGTTGGAGCGGTTTTTTACGAGCGTATTCACATTTTTAAGGGCAGGCTTTATGATTCTGCTTGGCTATATTACTAATGGAGTTTTGCATCATAGGAGTATTAGCAAGTTTTATGAATGGGCAGAAAATTGTAACCGGTATTAATGAGCCTGGAAAAACAATATATTATAATTTGGATGCCCATGCAAACCAGAATAGAGGTAACCAACAAGTTAGACGTTAAGGATGACCTTAATTGGTGACCCTTTGTCTTCTGCTGAAGTGACTAATATTTAGATAAGAAGTTGTGTAATTACCACACAGTTTCACAAATAAAACTCTTTTGTTTTAGTGACGCGTTTCGATTTTTATTAAAATCATCGTCGGACTGTCAGATTTGACTGCTAACAAGGCTACCCAGATTACTAACTAACTAACTAGTCCCATCATGGATATAAAACTAGAGCTCTCAAACTAGCGTACTATCTATCCTGTCTAGTTATTTTTCTATTAAATTATGTTTTTATTTGTTGTTTCTATCTTGGCGTCTTGGCAAAAACTTCTTCAGGCTCAATCCATACAAGTGATATTTATTGAGTGACTGTGTGAAACGGATTTTTTTGGGGGGGAAGGTATATTATCTGGTACGCCACTGGGCTAAGCATCGTAAATAATGCGCTGCCGGTTTCATATCCCATAACAAAAATAATAAAACTTATCGTTTATATCGCACACGAGATCTGGATTTGAAAATCCTGTCGCCAGGTTGTTTTATGTGATATGCTTTTAAAGCTTTGCATTAAAATTCTATACTGGGCGCTATGTATAAAAATGTGGATTCCATGTTTTATAGCTTGATAGATTCATAGTTTTGCGATTTCTGGAGGGAAGTGGAAGCGCGACCTGGAATTATAAAGACTGTGGCTAGAGATACACCATTACCGGCCGACCTCGTCTGAACATTTATAGTAACAGATTTGGAGAAAAGATTTGCGTGAACCTCACATATTTTCCTTGAATGAATGTGCTTGCAAGGCGATGTAGTTTAATGGCTTCAGGCGACAACCAGAGATGGCGCATATATTGGTTTCAATCCTGCCTCTGCCAGATTTTCCCCTTGATTTTTCAAACTATGATATTGTGCTATGAGGATGGTATAATCTGTGACACTGTGTTTATCAAATATTCACTTTCTGAGAGTGAGAAGTAACGAACGTTCTATCATGTAGATTGTAGATGCTCTTACTTGGTGACTCTTCCATCATGTAGATAAAAACTTTCATGCCTCAAAGTGAATTCCCGACGCCGTCCCTGACTGTGAAAGCCCGTCTAACGTCCACAGTGGAACAATGGGCCTGCGAGGAAGCGCGACGCCATCGTGTCGTCGCCGTCGTCTGGACCGCGACGTTGATGATATAATGCCTCCTAATAAGGCCGTCCAGCCATAATCAGCTGCTTGCTCCCCTGTCATTTAATTTCCAGACGTTGTGCATGAAGCTTAAGTTACCCGTGAAACGTTCTGTAATGTATGCACACAATGCACGTACTGGCATCCAACCAGACCATTGGCATACGTCAGATACCTTCTTCTTGTCTCCTTCATAGTAGAGAAATATTTTTTCAAATTTTTGGATAACCTAGATGTTTCGGATGCTATGTTTCGGACTTCCATTGACTATATAACTTTGTTGCGTTTCGAATGAAAATAGTTGGCTACAGTGCCGTCAAGAACGATGTCGCTATCCTTCAGAAACATCCATAATGTCTTGAGAACATGTTTCCACCGTTCTGTGTTTCATCAATGTGCCCACGCAAGACGTAATCCAATTCGCAAAGAGCTGCTCCTTGTTCCTCGTATCGCCGACTTGATTCCCAGCTAACAAACTTTCCTCATCGCGCTCTCTCCATGTTGTTCCCCGGCATTAGTAATCGTCCAGTGATGGCAGTCCATGCGTAACGGGGAGACGTGATGTCTTTAGCAACGGTGCGCGACGGACTTCATATTACCTCTTTGATAATGTATCTCTTACGTATATTAGTTTCGTGTATGCATTCACTGCATACGAATTTCCTTTATGACAACGCTGGAAGGTCTCTCGGTTTCAGCTGCCTTAGAAGCAGTGACCTGTATTCTGCAGATTACAGATGTCACTAGAGAAGTTGCAAATCAAATAAACCGAAATCGTCGCGCTATAAAAAAATGTCAGTGTATGCTTTCAGATCTGCTATAGAAATGCATGCTTCGTCTTTAGCCTAGACTCGTTAGTATAGCTTGGCTGCCTAATTGCAGTTAGGTTTTTATCAAAAATCACTTTACATATATTTCTTAACTGCATTAAGTTTTTAATGTTGAAGGCTCCTAGTGTCACAATGTCAACTTTGTTACATTTACTTTTAAAACCTTTATTATACCCCTTTGCATCTTGTAGCTCTTGGGTTAAAGGTTAAAAATGAATATCAACAAATTATAGCTAATAAATATTAAAGCCGAAATAAAAATTTCTATTTCTATTTTTGTTGGAATTATCCACTAGTCACAGTGTATATTTATGTAAACTGTCCATCGCAGCAAACGAAGCTAACCTTGTAGCCTGTTTCAACGCTTATCCTAATCGCTTTTCGCATCTTGAGAGCGTCGACTTAATCGGCCAGCTTATTAGTAATCTAGGAGGCTAAATTACAGTTTCTAATTTTCCGCAGTCACAATTTCAAATATTAGTACAGTGGAAGAAGTTCAAAATAGTGTACGTGAAACAGATAATATGTACTTTATTTCATAATATAGGCAGTGTTTGTGTTTCTAGTGTTATGACAATTTTGAATTTACGGTAATGTGTCGGTATTTATCAATTTCCAAAAATAGCCCATCCATAGTTCCAATCTGTAAAGGGAACTATAATTCCGGATACAAATAATACATTAACGTTGAATGCACTGCAAATTTAAATTACATTTTTTTGAAGGTATACGTGAATAAATGCTGCCAAAACTCTAGTTAAAATCTTTCAGTAGTCATTATGTGGCTCCAATTAAGAACAGAACCATCCAGTATCAATTGTGTTAGAAAAAAAATGGTAACATATCTTAATCTCTACTTGCGACGCACTAGTGTCAACTTAGAAATATGGATTCAGATGAGGCTTTGTAATGTTGGTCTTCTGGAATTGACCTAAAAGAATATTCAATTCATAATAATTGCACTACTTCAAGTGAGTCAGCTGTTTTGAAATCCGGTTTATACTTCAATTAACTGATATCACGGCTAGTAAAATACAAGGATACCCTACTTGACGATTGAGAACGGTATTCTGTAGGAGTAGTTGCTAAAACATAGATGCATGAAATTAGCTGTTTTCAGAAAAAGAGTTTAACTACTCCTTAAGCTTTGAGGTTCCGTATAACTCCTGGTGAAACTCAAAAACAATAGTAGAAATCTTGTTTGGGACACAGAAATAAAACAAAAACATATGTCCATTAAGTTAATGACAGCTAATGTGTGTACAATCGTTTACGTCTCACAAGTATGGAGGATTTTTTGTCTTCAAATCTCCGGGTCGAAGGTTGGCAATTTTTACTTTGAAACCTGCCACTTGAAAAAGTTGGTTGGAAGTACATCCAGGTCACTCTCAGGTTTCGCAACCATGAGATTCTTCGTCTGCCTATGCTGCATATCCCCAAGATTTTTACTTGAACAATCAACTGTAGCAGTTCTTCTTCTTTGCTCTCATAACATGACCCAGATATTCCAATTTACATCTTCCGAATGTATCGACAACCTCTCCATCTCTGCCTATGCGGCTCAGAACTTCTGAATTTGTTACTCGATCCATCCACGATAGTCTGAGAATCCTTCTATACACCCACATTCCAAAGGATTCAATCTTTTAAGAATTGCAGCATTTACATTCCACGCTTCTGCTCCAGAAAACATAACTTTAGCTAAGGTTTGAATGCTATACTTAGATTTTTCCTGCGAAAAACTTTGTTCATCTTGATGAAGTTGGATTGAAATTTTACCAGCCTCATTCTCATTTCATAGGTGTATCCATTTGTACAGTTCACCATCGCTCCAAGAAAGGCATAATGCTCTACGCTTTCCACTTTATTCCGTTTATAGTTAGGCTTACATTTATTTGATTTTTCTTAGGGATCATCATAAAGACCTACGCAGAGATTTTCGCGATAAATGCGACATGAAGCCTGAAGAAAACGTAAAATCTCGAATTGCAGATATTTTCCTTCAAAAATACTCCCCTCATTCATTGATAATGGCATCTGTTTTAAAATAATCGCTGTAGCCAGTCAGACAGACTGATCCTATATTGACTCACCTATAGGTGCTCAGCACATACAATGCAAAATGCACATACTACACAGAGTTAATGCTCAGTTATTTTGAAAATATACGCTTAAACGGGAGCAGTTATTAGTTCCTTACTGATAATTATGTGGCAATATTGATTCCTATCCTGAACACGATTGTTGGGATAGATTTTGGATTAGCGTGCGTGGAGGTATTAAATTTGAACGTATAATCATTGTTATTTCGAGGTGGCCTTTTTATGTATATTTTCAGCCAGTGCACGTCATTTGTGTTGGTTTCCGGCATCGTGAAACCGGATTGAACCACTCTGTCAATCATCGGAAAATCAGAAAAGCCTCAGAATATATTCATTCATTCATGGCATACACAGGAAGAACTAGAATTATCTGAAGAATTATGAAAATTAAAAACAGGGACATTTAAACATTTTTTAAGTAAAAATCTCAGCCATTATCTAAAATAGTTTTCAGGAAAATCCGTTGGGTGATGCGTAGCGAAAAATATCCAGACAATAAAAAAAATCGGTTTCGCTAATAACTCAACTGGTGAAGGAAAGTTATGCAATATCGAAGTATGCAACAGAAGATGACGGAAAAATGAAAGGAAATGCCGAGTCATTGCTTTTGTGTTGCCTAATATGTGACTGTTAGGAGATTACCAACGACGATAGAACAACTGAAGACCTGGCATCTCATTCATAAATTCATTTATGTCTATAGTCAAATATGACTTCGGGCGAGGGGACCAGCGGGGAGAGGGGAAGGTGGCAAGATGGCCGCTTGATGGAGACCGTAATTTCTGTTTGTAAACATCGATGACATTTGGATGAATCACGAAATTTGACATGGCGGGAATTTGAAAAAGTTCACAATTATACTTACTGATGGAAGGTTACACCTGCAGCTTCAGCCTGGGTGCAGAACAGCTTACACACATAACAATATATCATCATTTTGGCAACAATAAGCAAAATTCAAACCAGATCAAACAGAGAAAATGAACAAAAACTACGATGTCTGATTCGAACGCTCACGTCAAAAATCAAAGCGGTTGACAGTGACCTGACGTAGACGGTTGACGGTTCGGTTCTGTCCAAATACCGACAGACGTTAAATTTGCAAAATTGAATGAAAAATGATACGTAGCGGCTAGTAGCAGTCAGAATTTACTATAAAGCCATGTTGCCAGCTAGTGTGTGAGGTGTGATTAACATTGCAGGTTTGTTCTAAATTATGAAGTTATTTTTAACTTTCCTTACTATTCAATGGCTAAGATATTCATTGTAGAACATATTCATGAGATCTTGTGAACAAGCTATGTAGAAAAATTAATGATATTGTAGTCCTTTGGTGAATTCGGGCAACTGTGCACCAATGTCTGACGAAAGTTTTTGTAAACATACGAGGTCTATCAGTGTTATATCGTCATTGGAAATTACAAACTATAGTTCTTTCTCTTTGGGAGAAAACATTTTGTTTATATTCATGTTAAAATGTTTCTAGAAGTCATATATCCCTTGGAGGAAAATCATAGCATTCGTTCAAATCTGAAGAACAGCTTTGATTATTCTTTACTATCTCTTGCGCAACGTACAATAAGATGAATTGACATTTTTCGCTTTTGGACGTTTATGATGTTTACGATCATTCCCAAAAAAATTTTTGAAGCAGGAGAGAATGTTTTTTGGCGTCGGTATAAGATATTTATAATCAGTAAATCTTTGACTTCTCTTATTCTTTGTACTTGTTATAGACGACTCTTTTCACATCCGGCTTCAAAATACAGAATAAGAGTATTTTAAAACTATGTGGACTCCTATCATTCATCTTCACATCTTCAATCTTCTATTTTTCAGGTATCTCAAGCAAATAGCAAACACTCAATTTCAGTCTAAAGTTTGTACGGTATTTTAGGGCGTAGTTAACTTTTCTTCTAAAGTGCAAAAAACTGTTCCACAAGTGAAATAAGATAACTTGGTATTTCGCGAGCCATGGTATTAGTTGGATATTGAACATTATTAGAATTTTTGGAATATTTGAAATTTAGATTTTAATGTTTTCTAAAATTTTATTTTTTCATTCAATTTCAGAACATGGGCAGTTCAAAAATCTGTTTAGAGACTAGACATTTTGCGGTCCACGAGATTTTCCTGCCACCTCACTGAAAATAAATTAATTACACAGACAAGTAGCTCAAACTTTATTACACCTAGGGCTCCCTCAATAGCTTGCACTGTAGCTCACCATCTGGTGGGTAAACGACCGTGTACCTCAGAAAGAAATAACTCCCATTCATACCACTACCTAAAACCCTTGGCATGTGATACATCTCTAGAGGAAAATCTGTAGAGAGTAAAGAATAAAAACAAAACCCGCTGGGCTTATACAATATCTTTTTATATAGAGCGCGGTGGGTGCAGGAGACGCGCTTCCGCGTCGCAGCCACCAGCTCTGACAAAAAACCTCTTCCATTGTAATCCTAGCACGCTATAAAAATGACGGAATTAAAAGCGCTGCTTTGAAGCCGTATTGAGAGAGCAGGATCGGCGTATAGGGATCAGATGATAGCGATATTCCAAAGTGACTCCAAAAATATGCATCTCTGTATGCATATATTAGTATGCATGTATGTATGTATGTATGTATGTTTACTATTTTCGCAAAACTTGCTTCCTCTATTGGAATATAGTTTCCACATTGAAAATCTTATATTCTTGAGAAGAACGTCAACCTACTTTGATATAAGGTTCATCACTACATCTTTTTGAGTACTATTCTAGAACTAACTAATTAAAACCAAATTGATTTCATTGTCTTTTAATTATGCCGTGGTAGATGCCTAAAACTAAACAAGCATAATTAAGACCGACTGACCGACAGATCAATAGCGCTCTCTACAGAACCAGAGGTAGTCAAGATCAATCACATACTGACTTCAGGACAAAAAGTGTTGTATAATGAATAGTATCCTTAGTTGCCGCTTTCTACTATATTCCATAATCAGCTTTCGGAACTTACTCAAAAAGGAGATTCACAGCGTGGAACGAAGGCGTATTTGTGGGTATTGCGGTGTCTGCTATACACAGCTTTTCCTGTTCAGGATACGGAAAGGTCAGCGAAGCTCGCGAGCTTCGGATAGTCCAGTCGAATGAAGAATTTGTTATAATAGACGCTGTTTAAAATCTCAAAAGATATGAGCGGGTTTGTGAGAGAAAAATTGTAGCACCGCAATATAACTTTTAAGGGCTTCAGAACATAACTACAAAATCTTACAGATGTATGGTTTCATGTACTCGTATGTCTACAAAAATTATCATAACTGCTAATCAGACTGTAAATATGTGGCAAATAATAATTAGAGAGGGCGGTAGCAACCGATTCTGTAAAATAATTTCCAACATAGGGACATTTTAATCAATGGCATGAATACTTTTATAAAAGCTTCGCATTAGCCTAGAACTGGTTGGCAAAACTTTGTACTTTCCATAACAATTGCGGATGGGGGTATTTTAATCGGGATGTTTCAAATTATTGAAATATTACGTTTTCTTGATGTTTCACAATATGTGCATACATCACAAAAAACCGTATTTAAAAATCGATCCTCTGGTGGCCGATTTTAAGTCACGAACAACAAAAACCTCTCAAACTTCGTTTTTGTATGTTTCCTTGGCCTAACTATTATCTGATAAATTTGATATCTGACAGTTTATTAATCTAAGTCTGGCACATACCTTGTTAAATAAAACTCTAATAAAATGTGTAACGAACTTAAGTAGTATATAAGTTCAGTCCTTTTCAACTGGCCTAGAAGGTAGTTGGCGTATCCCTGATCCCGAGGCTTCTGCCCTGCGGGAGATTTCGGATTTCCCAAACAATGGACTTAATTTCGATGCTGCTCTCGCATCGGCGTTTACAGACCAAAAGTACAAATTTGTGTACGCAGGCGAAAGCGTTAATGAACGTCCCTTTCCTGTTGTTGGTAACAGAACGGTTCTATGGAAGTGGATTGAGAAGTATGAAAGTTATATCAGGATGCTTCGTCTGTAACGCATATAATAACAGAGCTTGAACTCTAAAGAGTGTACGTGACTAGAATATCAGCTAATTTTTCCAAATGGCTGTTAAGCAGGTTTTTTCCCTAATGGAAATATTGTGAAAATGTCTGCATATTTTTTTAGTTTTAAGATAAACCACTCAAGGTGAAGTGTATTGTCATATCCAGTGATCGCCTCTGTAATAGACTAGGATGAAATTATATTATTTTTGATATCCTTATCCTACTTCGAACCACTTCCAACCTTCTAACGTTATAATATATCTCATAATAACCAATATACACTCAATACATGTATCAATTACTAAGCATGATAATTTGACACATAATCAATAATCAATAATAAAACATAGTTCATTGACATAAGCTAACACAACCTACTTTGAGTTGTCCTCGAATATCAAAATCATTATTGAGTTATTTGAAAACGCTTGCCTAACCTTGTGGCTTTTATGCTGGACATTTAAGAGAAAAAAATCCACAGGAGAGAGAGTCATGCATTAATCAATATGTAATATAAAAAAAATGGACTCAGGATGTATTACTACTATACTAAGTAACCTAGTTGCGCCAATTCCAAATTTTGGATTTTTTTAGATAAGGGATTCAGCTTTTATGACCTTTTAAATTTATTTAAAACCTTCAACAGTTTACAAATTAATTTGTATATGTATGTTGGCACAATTTTGTGCCATATACATCAAAAACCTACTTGATGCAATTCATTTAAATATGGTTAAATGTTTCGCTAATTAATAGCATTTTATAACAACAAAGCAATTACTGTTTTGATTGTATCCATTGGAGGGCGAATAACGGTTGATCAGAATTACTGTTTCAATAGTCTCTGCAGTTTTGCATTCGGAAATCGGGCGAGCTATTAACATCCCCTAATCCCTTAATAGATAGTCAGGATCAATAGTGTCTTCAGGTTGACTTGCCACTCTCCGTATTCTGTCGATAGGCATTTCTCTGCTCATTATTTAACAGCCTTCCTAAGCCACTCTGTACGATGTAAGGCTAAGCTTTATTAACATTTCATTGGTTTATATACAGCGTTTATCCAGTAGTTCCCAAAACAAAATTTCTTGTATTATAAATGTGCATCAATGCAAACCACTAAAGAAGCAACCTTTATCGCAGGCCTTTGGTAAAACCTGCCAAAAATTGTGCGTTTGTGTGGAATATTTACTAAACTGTTGTCTCCACATAATTCACTATTTTTAATTATTTCTCACATTCAAGTAATCAAATCGGAGACTTATTGTTAATTCCTTTTACTAGAAGGTTTCATTCCTAATCGACCTCTTGAACGCTCCCATACTCAGGCTTCTTCTATTCTTGTGATTTGATTGGAGTAATGATGATTCGATGTGACCTCACATCAGTCCATTTTCTTGAATTTTGCTGATTTCTTTACTCCAGAAACAATTCTAATCCAAGTCCCGGTCCACTCTAGTGTTGCTAATGTAATCTCATTTCCCCCTTCATGCATCAGTATTCGCCTACATATGGGACACGTGCGTATAAAAAGTTTTCTCGAGATTTGGACTTTCCCAAGTTTTCTGCCGATATCGTCTAGGGGACAGTGAGATCCGTCGAAGATTTGGCTATATCACTCAATATTATGGGGTTATTCGTGCAATAAAAGGCCTCTTTGGGCATTTTAGGATAATGGATGACACAGTTTCAAAGAAATCGCTTTTAGTTTGGGCATCGTCACTGACGTTTTGAATATACCGACGTATTGGCATCAGCTGCGTCTGTTCCAACATCTTGCACAGACATTCAGTGTTATGTGAGCTACGAATGTAATATAATTATTTCGATTCTCCAAATATATTACCACCTTATTTATAGAACTTCCGCAGAATTATTTATATATTTTTTTTGAAAACGTGCTGACTTCTAAAACGGAATGTTCTTTATTCCATTTCAGATGTACTCTTATCATTCCTTGATATTGGCCAGAAGATCCATATAGACACAGATCTTGAGATATCCTTAAAGAGCTTATCCATATTTATTAATTACAGAATTAAGAGTAATCATAAAAGGTATTCAAAGCCTCAAAAGAAATGCAACTTTAACATACAAGAAAACCTTCTATTCACCATTTAAAGGACAAGTAAAATCCTCATCATAAGCCGTAAAAGAAAATTGGCTTCATGCTAATGACACATCGACCCTTATATCTCTCCAAACTGTATAACCCACAATTTCCTTTGAAATATTCAAGCGGGTCGTTATCCCCAGGATTCGGTTATCTTCGTCCGGCTTGCCAAGAGACTTAATTCTAATGGCCGTAGCCAGTTAGATGGCCTAATGAGGACGCTGATATTGCTGGAGTCGACCCGTCATACCTCAGCCCAGTGGCAGTTGTAATTGTTACGGATTGGATACTTGATCCTGCTATGATACCATCGACGTGGACAATATCCGCAAACACCAAATTGGGAGTTATCGGTTTCGATTACAGAGCTGTCCTCAAAAATGGTCACTGTCTGACGGGATTTGCTTCTGATGACCTCAATAAATAATTATAGGAGGAATGTGAGGGAATTTGCGAATATAAAGTTGAATCATGTACCAGCTCTGATACCATTTCTCTTTGTTTAGCTTTCAATTGGTTTAACTATTCGCGGAGAGTTGTTGTGGTTGTACTGATGAGAAAATAACTTTCTATGACCCTTCCTTGTACCTCACGCAAAGCCCATGGTGCTTCATAAGCGCTGCGAGAGAATAAATGTCTATTCATTAAACGCGGTAGACTGTAACCATCGGTAGAAGCTGAAGGGCACTTATTTATTTTATTTAATTATCAACTGTGAATATATATAAACTTTCAAACTTTGAATATTCCTCTTTATTTTGCGCTCCGTTCTTCTCCATTTAGCACCCATGACTGTATTCCACGCTAGTTTCTATCCATTCTCTCCATGCTATCTTAGTTTGAAAAGTAAAGTAGAAGCCCTCATTAGCTTCGTCACTTAACATTAAGCCCAATGTAACTACCAGCATAATGCATAACGTGTTGAAAGCGTGCCTCTGCTCATAAAACGTGTCCCTTGTTCATTGTATAGTGGAGGAAGTTTATGTCCAGTCGTTAAAACTTTCACAATGAAAATTTTATAAAAACTGCCATCTTCACTGGAAAGTGTTCACGTTAGTGCAGTGGATTTCAAGTCATTTGTCCAGTAACTATACAGTACTGGCTGAAATTTCTTTAGCATGTAGAATCAATGTGTAAGGGAAAGACATAAGATGAAACAGAATGTTAGAATGAGCACGCGAATCTCCCAACGCGTGGCAACGCTGCCATCGTTATACCAGTTGTCAGCTTCTGGCTTGCACGATGTCGCTTTGAATCAGTTCACTATTACTGCCTTTGGACCTTTGACTTCGTAAGTTGCCAGTGGGCAACGCCATAGTGCGCGACGCTTGGAGATGAGTGGTGACTTCTATTGTCTTGTTAATAAAGCGAAGATATCATTAAAGTGCTGTTCAATTTGATTTGCTGGTAGTCACCTGTAAGATATTTCCTTGAGGTGTTATTATCTTGGGCACATTCAGTTTATTGTAGCAAAATTTTTGTGTAATGGCCATACTATTCTATAACCTATCACAGGTTATTTCGGTTAAAGTATCTGGGATGCTCTGGAAATTGAAGTATGAGATAAGAACCTCGAACTCTATGTCGTACAATGGAAACGGTAAATTTGTTTGAATTGTGCAATTACATTGAATGTCAAATATCAAAAAATAACATTTATAGAAATTTCTGCAGTAGCTGAAACCAATAGTCTTTCGCATAGCGTCAATTCCTTCTGCGTGTTTATACATTTACCACATTCAAGCAGATGGTTTGGAGCATTATCCTCTTCAGAACAACAAACAATGCTTGTGCTCAGAATTCTGGCTAAACGGGAAGATGATTAAATATCAAACAAATATTGGACCCTTGTTGGAAAGTTAAAGCGGCTTCCTACAACCTTATGGAATTTTTTTAGTTTTTTTTAGTCATAACTGTCTTGAACGCACCTTTGAGCCTTGTATTGCAGACTAACAAAAAGCTTGAGAATACTATTCACAACGGCAATAAATCCATATGAGCTTCCTAATTCTCAACAGTTAATACAGAAATGTAGACTTATATCAAATTTATTCGAAAGTGTGCAGCTTAGCAGGTATTCTATGTCAAGTTGGACGGAAATGTCCGAGAAAATAGTATACATACCAGCCGAATGCTAGCGCTGCAGCTTAAAACTACCAACTAACAGTCAAAGCTACTACCAGAGCGGAAAACAAAGCGGATATAGAACAGCTCACGTGCACAGTATTCAGACAAGTTCAACATGCAGATTATTACCAAACTCTCTCCAGTTAAATGAATAAATGAACTCCGTTCCACAATTAATATTCGTGACATAGCAGACAGTGTCAGCAGCGCACGTCAGAGGACTCAAAACTTTAAGTAGCTTAAATAACTGACGATCTCATTTGTTGAAATTGCTATGCAATAATTAAGCCTGGTTTTACCTCCTGCAATATTTTGTGAAAATAACATGCAGTATTTGTTTGCATTTTTCTGAAACTAGAATGTCAAAGCGAAGGAATAGTTCACCTTTTCGAAATAAAAGGGCGATCAGGCAATCTTTTCCTGATTTCTTGCTAGCCTATAGAACAAGGAATAGGGGCGTTTTATAGTACAAAATTAAATAGTTTGAAGGTAAGATGACGAAGTCCGATTTCATTCTTTTTATATTATCGGAATATCATATTCCAATGACCACCAATAACCTTCAAACTGACTATAAACTCAGTAATGATATGGAAATTGATTTTTGGAATTTAAAAACTTTTTCAGTCCCAAAGTTTTTTATTACGCCCCAAAATAGTCAAACGGAGAAACATAGAATGATTATGACTTCCTTATCATTTAACTGCCAGTGTGGCGTAAGTCTTCAAACATTTAATCAAGAGCAGCATCTGAAAATGGGATGACAAAAACGCCACAAACAGACCAGTAGATAGATCAACATAAGTGAGTTAGGTACATAGAGTTGTGTAGTATAAATATCAACGAACATCTAAAAGATCTAGTGATTCGAATTCGGCAATTTTTGTTGATCACCATACTTCATTTGCTTATGGGTGAAAACGAATGAAATTATATTAGTGAAAGATTAAAATATCAATAAATCGAAGAATCTACTTAAAAACAAAAATAAAAGTACAAAATGGAGGTCATTTAAGATTTTGTTATACATAGCCTTACACAAAAGCTTTCTACCTTTGCCTATTGTGCTTCATAAGCACTGCGAGAGAACAAGTGTTTATCCACAATGACCGCAAAACGCTATAGATTGATGTATGCGACTATCCAGGAGCACTGCTTAAATTTCATTGTGCTGTTGTCCACAGCCTCTTGGAGCTAGTTGCTAATATCTCGATTGGAAGATTATATAGTCAACAAAGCTATGTCGTCAGGATACACTAATTTTTCTATCAATTGAAGGAGGGATGAACGCAGTGTATATGATATATAATGTTGAAGCCGAAGCAGAGGCTTGAGGGACACCTGCTTGGATAGCTCAACACGGTGTGTTTTATAGAGCAACTATTGAGATATGTGCATGAGTATCCACTACAGTTATAATCTTCAAGTTCAAATATCAGTAATAGAGTTTTGAATCACAATGATACATCCTTTTCTCTCGCAGAATCCCAGTTGGAATTATGGCTCACCGATTCCTAGTTCACCTCCCGGTTTAATGCTAGGGAAATCCTGTAATGCCCTCCCGCTAGGACTCGAAACCAGTAAAGGGCATTTAATTCTAGTCGGCAGCCTAGTAATATACAATTTACAATGTATCATCATACGGCGATTGCACTACATCAATGGCCGTTGAGGGAGAAAGATGGCTAAGGTCATCCGCCTCATTGTACCTGTTCCATACACTGACATCGAAGCAATTGTCTGCTTTATCTGTACATGAATATTGTTCAACAATTGCTAGCAGTGTTGTGGGTTAACTGTGTTTTATTTCTGATCTGACGATTATCTTATTCTTTAAGAATTAGTATACATTGAGGACATGAAGACAGGATGTAACAGAGTGAATGCAGTTATGTTTAGATCCATCAATTTACTTTATTTATAAATAATTTGCGGATTGTGAATGGAAAATAATTTTGCTCAACTATCTACCACTACTGGACTGAAGAAGCAGAAGTAATAAGAATATAGAAGTTCCAATTACCATCATTCCAGTAATTATGTTGGTTTTCATTTTATTGTAACCCAAAAGTAAGAGGTTCGTTCTATCATTGAATTCTAGCTGGTCTGTCGGTCTGTCGGTAATCAAGTATCTATAACGGAAAAGTTCTGGAGCTGTTCACGTGCTGCCCATTGCTCTTAAGGAACGTGTTCCAGCTGGTGAACCGTTGCGACCTTCTTAATGGAATAGAAAGCAGGTAATCTGGCTGGCTAAGACGACTGGTGCCTTTTTGTTCGAAGCACAGCGTAAGACGACAAAGTCTTTGTTTTTCCCGTGTAATCCGATAACGTTCAGCTAAAAGTCCAACGAAGACGCGACGGCACGATCTTTTGTAGTTTTAGTACGGAGATTATAAATTTAAAGTGTTCCTGCCTCGCTCTTTCACGGCAGGTCAGGCCAAACATTGAAGAAAATAATTAACAGCATGTTAAGAGGTTACATATTGGCACCGTAATTATGAGATGTACGTGATTGGTGTATAGATGCCTTTATTGTCTAAGCGTACTTTCAAAAACAACGAGCATCTATCTAGCATTGAGAAATAAATTAAACGAATAAGGAGATAATACGGGCACGGCCTTTCGCCAAGGAACTTTCATAGCACTGTAAGGGGCTTCTCATGAAAGCTCAGGCAATACAGATGTTGATTGATGTTGCTATCACACCCTTGACTGGGTTACGTATGTGCTACCCAATTTGCTCTCTAGAGTTTAACCCTCAGACTATACTGACAAGTCTAGGCTAAAGACGCAACATGCATGTCTATAGCGGGTCTCATACATGATGTAGAGGTAAAACATTTTCATCATGAATGGGTACTGGAAGACTGTACTAGATTGGCAAGCATTAATCCTTCTTCAATTTACAAGAAATATATGGAAAATATCACAAAGAGAGCATGTTCGGGATAGTGCAAACTGATCCTCTTGAAGCAGCTACCTTGTACGCAAATTTCAACTTGTAACTGTAACTATATTTCGCCTCCGGATAACACAAGCCAACAGATTAGCTCCAGTTTTATGTGTTTGTTTACACGACAACAATAATCCCACTATTGCAATGAAACTATTTGCGGTTAATATCGACAGCATCATGGAGGGATGTGTGCATTTTGATTACGAGATAGAATGATGCGTGCGTTTCGTCAATATTGGCATGATTGTCGAGATATATTACAACTTTTTAGTGGATATTTTCGGGAAAAACGACGTTTTTTACTGATCGCATGCACGTTTGAGACTGGCTACAATTACTCGTAACTTAGCATGACCATTTTCTGATATCAGCATTTTCCGAGGCCACTTAGAAGTGAATTTATTTGATTACGAATATTTTGCGAGTCTATAGTTGAACGCAGAACTTTTTTTATTAATTCATTATGTTTTTCGCTGGCCACTAATTGAAACCGCAAATGTTGGAAGGATTCTTTGCTGCGGCAGTCTTATCAAAGTACGAAACAGAACGAAATAAATTGATTTGGAAAATATAATGACAATAATATTTTTTGTAATTAGTTTTATACTTTGTTTAAGGCTGCCGATGCAACCGAAACGTCAAAATCATATCATAGGTTGATATCCATATGACTTATGAAATCGTTAAAAAAATATAACTTTTTCAAAATATTGTGTGAGTGTCTGTTCCACAGGTAAACAAATGGAAATTATTGGCTGAGAATCGGAAATATTTTGTTTAGTCTGACTATAAAACACTTTCCTCTGGAGGGTCTAAGCGTATTCAGGTTAGTTGATAGATGACAAATCGAAAGAGCTTAGAATACACTGCCTACTGAAACAATACTTGTACCACCAAAACAGTGTCTTTCCTCAACCAACCGTGTATATCAAACACAATTCATGGATAAAAAGCAAGGAGCGGTAACAAGTTAATCCCGTGTAAGTCTTATCCAACATTTCCAAGGCATATCACACTTCTGACATAAACAAGACGGATTAAGAGAGCGGTCGCCACTAGTCGCATGTTTATTTTATAAGACAAAACCATCGCGAGCTCACATTCGTTCGACTTGGCTGCCCTCAGTTCTGCACAAAGCAGTGGCGTCACGTATAAATTGGATAGAACAAGCTAAAACAAGTTAAATTACACGCCGAAATTTCAAAACCTTGCTGTTGAATCACTCATTCGTCCATATACTGCACAAATTTTGCTATCGTTTTTGAGCAAAACTTTGAAAAGTTCAATGCACAACTCAAGAATGTTTACGATACTGAATCGCTTTCTGGTCTGTCCATTCCTTTTTTTTGTCAGTGCGAAGCATAAAATGCTTTCTACACAAACCAAGTAGAATTCAATATGAAAAATTCTTATGGCAATGCAAATGAAATATAATGTCATGTGAATTATTTCAGCTAACCTTCAACGTTATAATTAAATTAGAAATATCTGAGCCAACAAATTTACAACTGGATATCAAATAAATTACCTGTTGGTTCAACAGTCGTTAATTGTTACAATTGCCAACGCAATGGATAGAATTACCAATGGAGTTCTAGCAACAATTTCCAATACATTTATTGAAATACTTTCACCAGACGTAATATGTTCATATTGCGTTAATTAATTAATTAATCAATTTATTAGGATTTCCAAACCGTGATTGTAGTTTTTACTGTCTACGCTCACAGTCAGCATGTTTTGTAGTCTAAAAGGTGTATAGTTTACATTATATGTTTTTTTATGTTTAGCAGTATACGGTCTAAAACATCATCCATCTTCATTGATTTGTCTCTCCACTTGACCAGCATTTATTAAATTCTCATTCAAAAAGTACTGTTATTTCTATGGAAGAGTTATTTTGGGGTATATTATGCAATCGGTCCAGTTTTCTGCATTTTATTGATGGTGGAAGTTGTCTAACCTGACCAATAGGTTGAAAATCCTCTGTCACCTTTTCTAGAGAGTTGAGGTTGTTTGAAATGTCAAAATTTATTTTGCTCATCACTATATAGACAAGTTCAATTAGACTGTAGTTCACGAGGAAAAATTAATGTCTATTAAAAAAACAGCAGGTTAGAGTGATATCATTATCAAATAAAATGTCGATATTCATGCGCGAAGAGTGGTTGTTTCTACTTGTAAATTATTTCCACAAGAATACTGTTACTTGCATGGAAATAATTGAATATTTGAGCCCTTGTAGTGAATATACTGAAACATACTTTGCTGCCACTACAACAAAATTAAGGTCCATTTTGTGTGAAGGTATGCACAGCGATAAAAATATTGTTTAATATACTAGGATTCCGAAGTGTATGTATACGTATTTTGGAAACGGTTGTATAAAAGCGAGATCCACCTGCATGGCCAAGCATTTACATTACTGTGTATGTTGATTTTTTGTTATTTCACTGCTATGATATTTTTGGTATGCTATAAATGCATGCATACCCGCCATTGAAGGCATTCAGTTCAGACAACTGCGTCTTGATTTCGTTTTGCATTTCCTTATCGCGGTTTTCACCAGGTACAAGAAAGGAAATACTAAGAGATTCCTTTGGCTATGTTGAGATTTATGTACTTTAATTAAAATACACGTTGAGAGCGAAGAATCCCAGACACGATATGCTGGCCACGCATTCGACGATCGATATTTGTACCAACTTTACGGTGTATTTAAAATACTTCGTTCTGACATGTTAAACGACATATTTACAAACTTCTGAATATATTAATTTACATATAATTGCCATATTATTAACAGCGTTAACAGTAGACTTAAAATGGTCTTACTTGGTGAAACCGTTCCGTCATTGAGATAAAAGCTTTGTGTTTCGTGAATGTTCTATAATCTAGAGCATCTAATTTCGGAAGGTTCGAGATGATACTCGTTCACTACACACATTCCGTATATACAGAGCGATCTTTTCCTACCTACCAATGCAAATCTCGGTGCAATATGCTGTTTCCAGTCTAGAAGTTAAGACGTTGCTTTTGGTTAACAAGAATGGCATGAGAATAATTGTTAGAATCAGCAGACGACCAGCATCGGTCCGTCTATATCCAAACAAGAGGTGGTGGCTGCGACGATGTCTGAGTGGCACTCGATTGCATGTTGAATGTGAAAGATCGGAAATTGGATAAAATAATCCAAGCAGTGTTTATCTAATCGATTTACGATGACGCAAATGATTCGAAACTGGTTAAGTAAACTGTTAGTTCGGTACTCCAGTAATTCCGAAGTCCGTAGCCACCGAATCGTTCGATAAACTTCATTACAACGTTGTTCTATTGTAACGAATGACTGCGACCAACACCGACGTGCGACAGACGACCGAGAGAGAGAGAGAGGATAAATATTTGTGGACTGACCGCCGGTGACTCTACAGACGCTTGGTTTCTTTTTGTCTCTTCTTGCTGCTAGACGTCCGTATTTGAGCATGTTCTAATTGATGTAAATAGAGGGTTGGCGTAAATAGATTCAAATAAGCGGACGGAAACTGACTGAGGGTTCCGTCAAGCAGGAATGCAAACCTGATTTAAAGAGGGTGATAACAGTAGTAGTATTTTTTTTTGGGTTGAGAAGACAGGACAGTGCAAGGAAAGGCTACAATAACTGCTCAAGCTCTCCTCGTAGCTCTTGGTTCATATAACCCATCCTGGAACTGCGTTAGCATCTTCAGGATCAACCCCAGTTATAGGAACCGCGTTAGTAGTAGTTTTTAAGGCGGGGAAATTTTTTTATAGCCGACTTCACGGTGGCAGCCTTGTAGCCAGTACCTACGATAAGGTTTACCCAACCATGCAGCTGACTATGGTTTCTAGCGTAACAACTTCGCCCAGGGTCATCATCATTGATGCCCTCCACACGTTCCACCTTTCGCAGGTGAAGAACGTGTGTTCTAGTCCATCCACTGCACCTGGACAATGAACTTAGATTTCTTAAAATTATTGTATTATTTTCAATTTTCCGGATATATTTTTTTCAACAAATTAGGTTGGTAGTCAGAAATGATCCGTAAAGGTCTGTGGATTCATCCCCTCAAACTGGGGGTTGTAAACGAGCACTCAGAAGTGTCACGAACTGATCCTAATTCCTACCAACAAAAAAAGGCTATTTTGTGCCATTTTTGCCCATGTACGCGGGACAACTGATAACATACAAAAGCAATTTTCCTGCATAAATCCGTTTCAGCAGAAAAAGTGTTCCACCGGGCAGGGAGTGGAAAGAACAGATTTAAAACGGAAATTAATTCTTTCGCGATTCGTGTTATAATATAACGCTTCCGCTCCGTATAACACTCAAAATGGTGAAGCATAATAGAATTAGTGATAAATGTAGCCTACCAGTACTCGGCTTTTATGAGATAGGTAACGGTGTAAGGACTACCTGTTTTATTCAGATGAAATGGACGCAACGATTATGTTCAATATTCTAGTGCAGTCAGTCTGGTTCCATTTTAATCTCATTCTAAATCTGGACATTCCAACTATGACATGCACCATTAGTTGCTTTATTGATTTCCCATCCGTAATACATTAATCAATGTGACAACACTTAGCCAAGCGTTGATTTTGTAGTGTTCCTGTTAGATTTTAAGGATTCAGTATTGTAGCCCATCTAAGGCGTAAAAAAGTATTATCATCATAATCTTTCTCTGACTGTAGTGTGAGAGTTTCTAAAAACTCATCTGAACCTTTCAGTCATCCGCTATGTGTCCTGTAGTTATAGAGGACTTATCAAGTTCTTAATGACTATCAAGGTCCTTTAGATTATTTTTCCCTACCCCACCCCCTGATGGGTACGCCACTGATCGTCCAAATAGGAGACATTTCTGTCACATTAAGCAGGACATTCAAAAACAACATGCGTGCAATTTCACATGTCTTTTTGCACTTGTTGGTTAAGTGTATGTCTCCTCGTATGGTGTTCATGATGACCTAACGCAAGCGATCATAGGCGGCTGGTAGCCGTCATAACTGGTTGATCAGACCGTGCAAAATCGTGGCCGTTTGTCTTTGTCTTTCCCCAAAGATAGCGTGCAACGTATCGCAAAAACTTCGGTAATGACCTACAATAAAAAGCAGACCGTTTCCTTACAGCACAAATCGCTGTTAAGTACAAAGTGAGTTTTCCCAACTTTGAGCGAAACAAAAAAAGCTCGGTTTGCGGCGGCAATTTAAATGCGAGTTTTCTGAAAGCAGGGCGTCGAGATAGGCCGAACTGGATACGTGGCAGGGAGAGAATAATGGCGACGGCTTTGGCGGAAATTAAAAATACCGTTTCTAATTAGTTATTGGATCAGACAGCAGCCGGAGTCAAATAGATTGACTCAGCACTTCCAAAATATTAATGATTACGCATTTGGAAATCTACTTTTCAGAGGTGGAACGAGGTATATCCCGTTATTGACATCATTTATTGATGCCCTCGAGAGTATTGAGCTCTTTTTGTACCAGATAAGCATATTTTTTGCTCACATAAAATTTCACTTTTTTATATAACAAGGTAGCAACTACAAAAAAAATTTGAATACAGGTTTTATCAATAAAGATTTCAGAAAATGCTTATCCATGCATATCTAACTATATTTATATATTTTTATACATCTGTAATTACCTTCTATGGGTAGAAGCAGCTTGGCATTGAAGCAATAAAGTAAATTAATAAATAAATGAGTGAATAACTGGACAAGCAAAATGTTTTATGTTAGTGTTTCTGCCGCAATGAAGGGCCAGATACTGGTAATTAGTAGTTGAAACTGGAATTAGGATCTTGTTTTCCTGTAATGTATTTATTTGTGATACCGCGCTAGCCCTATATATAAACATAGATTGTACGCAACATGTAGGTAATCTGTTACGTTATCAGATAATGATGTTCTATGTATTTACCCACAGCATTGATGAAATTCCTATCGTATAAGCGTCGATAGTTCAACCTTCAGGAATTTTCGTATCACAAAGGCTGTTATATTACATATATATTTTATTCTTTGAGGTATTACGTTGAAGTCATTTTATTAGTATTAACATGTATAATTGAATGATGAAATGTTAGCCCAATAAACAGGAAAAATCGTTGGCATTGATTGATTATCCATATTTTTCGAGGTACACATCTGTCCACTTTAATATTAATAGTAAGCCGAATAATGAAAAGCATAATTAAAAATGTAATTGATCCACTAAAAAATAAAAAAAAACGCTTCCGTATAAAAAACGCAAATTTTATTAATTTACTTTTGATATAAAGTTTGCATTTTATGACAAATATCAGTGACCCGTTGTTTTTCAATATTTAATGACTCCTAATTTTGTATCTCGAAAAACATCATATTCCTTTTATTAGTCCAAAAAGATAATGTTTCACTAATACTAGTAACTACTTGCATTGATGAAATTAATGGTCATTATTCTTTCTACTTTTAACCATTGTCATTATCTACAGTTTTCAAATTGTACCTCTGTTTTTATAATAATGACTGAATTTATCCTCTAAAGCGTCTTCTGTACTATACCAGAAAAGTTACCAAGTCCAAAACGAGACCCAGTTATCTCCAATTTTTTAAACCTGTTCTTGCATGGTTTGTAATTCAGCATCGTTTAGTACAAAAACCGCTATTCCTTTATACTATGAGAAAACCTGGATAAGTCCCAGACTTATTTTGTTCTTACACAGTACCTTTCAGTTGTGAAAGAATAAGTTAAGTCCAATTACTTTTTTCATCACAAAAAAGTTTAGAACGCGACATTAACGAGTTTTCTGGTGTTCGTTTTGTATAAATGAAGTGTCTGCGAACAATTATCCTCCTCTCCTGAGGTATTTACTCTAATGGAAATAACCAGTTCTTGTTTTATACCCTTCACTTGACACACTGATATAAAAAAATCATCGGACAGTCCGACGATGGTTTAAAAATACATCGAAATGCGTCACTGAAAGAAAAAGAGTTTCATTTATGCTTATTTCACAATCTTTTTATCTGCAAGACAGGCGCGTATCTGAGGGGGGGTACTGGGGGTAATAACCCCCCCCTCTCGTGAACTAAAAAAAATACCAAAGAAACTGGTGGAATATAAATCAGTAAACATTTGGTTGATTACAGTACTGTCAGAGCCATCAGTAAATAATTGTTTAAATACACACATAAACATGTAAATTGTTACTCGGTATAGAAAACAGCTTTATTTTGTTTCTCTTATTTCAAAGTACCCCCTCCCCCCCCCCCATAGGTTAACCCTGAAAACGCTCCTGCTGCAAGATGGAAGAGTTTCACTCATTAAGAGCATCTACAATCTACAGAATTGGCAGATGTCAGTTACCTCAAGGAAGGATGACTCCTCCGTATAGTAATTTAATCAATAATTTAAGCAGACCGCCTCGGCGATACACATTCCAATCATACCAATGGCAATATTCAAGCCGCAATTACTTCCATACCGAGCCGAGTATCCTGAAATATTAAAAAAGTTTCCGGTATTATTGAAATATCAACATCGCTTATCGCTGCACGCTGCCATAACGTCGATGTAACTCCTCTATGGTAACTGAATTTTTAAAAAGTTCACTATTTATTTTTTGCTCGGTTTCTGTTCTGCACTTCGCGGTATGTACCCTTTTTGTGCTCCCGCCATCCTGAAAGTAAATTAAAAGTTCGCTACTCGTCTTTTTACTTATTTATCTATGACGCTGGCGTCGTATCGCTTGTATAGAAGGTACGGAACCAAGAAGTTTCCAAATTGTTTGTGTATACGGGCAATAGGAGACAGAAAATTCAATGTTTATAGCTTGGGAGCGTTATCGATCTTGTTTCAAGATTTCGCAGATCTTACCTACTCTTTATCGTCTATCTGAGGTGATCTGTTGGAGCAAAGGATAGTAATGGGGAGGCATAACCTGACGGGAAGGTCATTTTTGGCCCCTTTTGCCGACCTCGAGGTCTATCGCTAAAACTAGGGCAGACATGGTAGTTCCTTAGTGTCGAAACTTCCAGACCTTTAGTTAAAGGTCATGATGTCCGACCATTCCATCGAGTAGCTCTCTTCCCTGTCAAACTCTGCTGTGCCAAACACCCCAGTCCAGTGTTTACAGCACACTCTCCCAGGAAGTGAAACGAGGTCTCGTCCTCCTCCCGGCACTTCTGACAAATTGAGTCTTTGACCACTCTATGAGTGACTGGTACCTGTTCAACCTGTAGTGACCTGTGAGGATCCCTACCAACAAGTGGAGTGAATCCCTCCTCCTGTTCAATAACCATATCTCCCTACGTTTGTTGGGGCCCACCGGGTCAAACTTATAATACCCCGAATGAGCCTCCTCCAAAGGTTATTTTTTTATATAATAATCTTTGTGGAGTGAACTGATGCTACAGAGAATTTATTTTCGGACAGTAACAGTAAAGGTCAATGTAAATAGACGTGTATCTCTCCACAGCGCAATAGTTTTTTTTTGTGGTTTGTGAACTTTTTGTTGTGCTTCTCCGAACTTTTTTTGTCTGCGGTAGTTTTTAGCGAAAACAAACAGTGTCCCGGCCACGGTTGGTGAACTTCAAAGGATCTGCGTGTTCTGCAAGGTTTGTCTGCTTGGTGTAAACATCAGAGAAATTGGAACAATCGAATTTGTAGCTGGGGTGGTTCAGTGGTAGGTTTACCAGTTTCATCGTGTGCTAAGAAAACATGAAGATGATTATGTGGAGTGAAGATGATGGTAAAGCATTGCTGTGCTGGAATGGAATCTTTGGAGTTAGTGGGGTTGGTTAAGCAAAATAAATTTTGGAACACTTGCAATAAGTTGGAATCATATTTACTCCGTTTCGCCTTTAACATGACCTGAAATATCGGCATTTATTTTTGTTGTTGTTACGAAATAGATAACTCCTAGCCAAAATAAACCCTTTTCGGAATCACTGTACGCCACATTTTCACAAATAAAATGTCACTTCTCTGGTGGCTTTATGTAAACTGAACAAAACACTAACTGATTCGTTTCATTCTGTTTCGCCTGATGTAGATGCAAGTCTCATCAGGAGCAATAAGCTTATGCACTATTGGAAACAGGAATCTCGGCTTTCTGTTCAGCATTATGGTTACTGTACAACTTCAGCTGCAGATTACGTCAACAGCAATTTGATTACCATTATAATCATACTCACAAGCATCATGCATCTGATGATGGCACGACGGAACAAGACGTCGTGATAGAAAACAAAACTACTCTGTTCAGTGATAATAAGAATACTTCAAAATTTCATTCCGCTGTCAAAAATCCGTGAATGATTATCTCAACCTCAATATTGAGTCATAAAAATACGTCAGGAGAGCGGTAATTAATTTCAAGATCGTTAGTACATACTCGCCCTTTTTAACCTAGCACATGTAATCTTATTATTGCGCTTAAATTTTTGCATAATCATCTTACATAATTCTACCATGGCCTTTTTAATTACACGAGGTTTTACTAGAGTTGTTATAACCGTGGAATGATGTGAGGTTGTATTTATAGCACACGGCCATGGTAGTGCGGTAGAGTAAAATTACGTTATCGGGCTTCTCATTATGTGAGTTTTACGAGGTTCCACTAGGCCTGGACATTTTTTACGGCTGCAATGAACATGGGAGTTGAACAGGAGGGAAAGAAATAGGAAACATATTCCCCTCGCATATCTCTAGACTTATATATTTTATTTATTTCTGTTTCTATTTAATTATCTGTCAGAATTGTGTAACTTTTAGCGGTCATTAATCTAAATATGTTATTGGACGCGAGAGATGCGGGAGGTGAGAGGGGTTTCTTCACAAATACTGATAGATTGACCAATGCTAGGATATGATGAACACAGGATGTATTGAGGCTCCAGGTGGGATAATTTGATATTGAAACAATTATTTATAATCATATATATTTTCTTGAATTATCATTAATAACAACAATAATAAATAAATTCCAACAAAATATCTCTAAAATAAATGATTTCTTAATGTCTTTTCATCAATGGTTGTCCTTGAAATTGACAGGGATCCGAGGACTGAAGAAAGGTTGAGAAATGCTACCTAGAGAATCACTTGATGTGGATGCCCTCAACCTCGAAGGTCGTGATGGAGGATCTCTTTGATAAATGCTTCTAGTGGAACGTCCCTGGTGTGCGATAACCAGAGGATGGAGCTTTGCATGTGAAAACCTGAAAAAAAAACTTTTAAAATATGAGAAATCAATAAAGTAGTCACTAAGACGAACCAAATATTGAGACGAATATTTTCTTACAGGAAGTTCACCCAGTGAAGCAGTACAAGAAGGAAGCTTCGTCTCGTCCGAAGGTAGGCGTCATAATAAATACCTGTGAAATACCTGATAAATAAAACGTATTGAAGTTAGTTTGAAAAATTTGTAAAAACTTGGGTTTTCCGATAATATCGTTAGCCCAATGCTCAAACATTGATATTTCCAGATATCCATTTCGGAGTTTTTTTGCTAAGCCCGCAGACGATCTGAACAGCTGAAAGTATATAAAGAACAATTTGGATGGACTGCGATCATATTTCCCGATTTTATCGTGACATTAGTTGGCTGAAACTTCCTAATCTAGTAAAACTCCATTATCTGGTATTCGTTCACAAGATCATTGTAACATCTCGGCCGGCATACCTTCGAGAAAAGCTTATCTTTCGAAGGGATATTCATGAATTCAATATAAGACACACCCACACCATCACAGTTCCTCACCACAACTCTTCTCTGTTCCAGCATAGTTTCACTTACAATGCAGCTACATTGTATAATAGTATTGATATCTCATACAAGAGCATGACTGTTAATTCTTTCAGAAATAATGTAAGGAAGGTGTTACATAATAGCCCATAGACATTTGCGGGGTAAATAAATACCTTCCTGCAATGCATATATATGTATGTCTGTGTGTTTGTATATGTATATATGTGCCTATATGTGTATGGTATATATGTATGCATATATGTGTATATATATTCGTTTGTCTCACTTTATGTGTACTCATTTCATTATCTGTATTATTTTCCCTAAATGTTGATTGTGATGTTGACATCAGTGGTTAGGTGTAAGAATAGCGTTACGCTAAATCTCGCCTCTGATGTCTCCACTTATATACAGTGTATGAAGTGGATTAATAAAGTCGATATTATTATTATTATTATTATTTCTTCTCTTTGCTAAATCGGTTCAGATTTCCAAAAATATATCTGTCTCACCTAACCACAAAAACTCCATTTTTTCCATGGCGTCGTATCATTTTAGGGCGAAGTCAAATTGAACATTCTGTACATGCAAGTTTATCACATGCAGATGCCCCAAGGTTAATTGCAGCGGTCGCCCCTCCCAGACGCAAATATTGATCGTGTCTGAAAGATCTCTAATTATCGCTCCAGATCGGTTTTCAACGCCATTAAGGATATCATGCAAATATCCAGACGTTGGTTGCCACCACCCTAACTGAAATAGACGCAATCAAGGGGGTTGTATTTATTCAAAGGAGATCTTCAAATAAAAGCCAAACCAGTGTCAAACGATAGATATAACAAACCATTTTAGCATTACTCATATTCCACAGATGACTAATTTAACTTCAACAAAAAAAAATTTAGAGAAGGCTGCTGCATGAAACAACAGAGATATATACATGTATATTTTAAGTTTAACCATGTTTCGGAAAAATATGCATGGCTTAGCTGGTTAAAAATCCCTAAAATTTTCGAACTTCACTGTTTAGTTCTCATACACAAGATTTTGCTTTCCTCAAAACCCGAATATTTAAGAGAAAAATTGTTATTTAGGAGTGATACACATGATAGATGCATCAGATTTGGGAACACACTTACAGTACCTAGACATAGTACTTCTATGTTCCTTCAAACTACATGCTACTTTCAATTTAATTTAACCTGTATCTAGTCTTACTTTAATCTGAGTGAATATCATCTTTATATCTAGCCAAAGTGGTTAAGTGTAAGAATAGCTAACTGCTAAACTTCGCCACTTGGGCCCTCTTGTACACCATTCCTCAATAAAGACGATTTTATTATTATTATTATATTATTATTATATTATTATTATATATATATATATATATATATATATATATATATATATATATATATATATAAAAATTGACGTATAGTTTTTATTTAACAATACCAAAATGTCTCTCACTAACACGTATATGAGCTTGACAATCAAGCATGAAGACCAAGTATCTATGATAACGACACAGTTTTTTATACAGATATTCACGACTGGGTTGGATAGCATTTGAAGGGCGACACATTCCTGATCTTCAGTCTGTAGAGCTACTTTATTTCTGAGAATTAGCGATGATCAGTAAAAATGTAGTTATAAACACGACCTCATTCTCGTATGTTTCTTCAGAGGTTGAAAAATGATAATTCAAAGCATTTCCAGGGGAATAATTAATTTTTATTCCGTATGGTTCTTGAGGCTTTGTTCTAAAGACTGTTATTCGAGATTTTTGTCATGTTCGACCACTAAAATTGGGTTATTTGCATCATTGCTAATTCTTCCATCTTCATTTTAATTCTTCCGCTAAGAGATCACTGAAAATTATATAGTTTCTGTTGCACCAATTTCCAAATATTACCAAAAACTCATCAATTATGTCTGATTGTAATCAGACGATAACAGCCTCAAACTTAAAAAAATAATGGCTTTGTTCTATCCTTCCAATCGCACACCTTTCATGGGATTCAACAAAGCCTGAAGGGTAGCTGCTACCCAGACTGGCGTATTTAACTCTGGGAAACAAAATATTACATTCTCAGACAGTGTCACCCTTAGACGGACTTCCATAAGTCATCTACGATTATCTTTTATACTAAATACCGTGGTATCTCAAGCTCTAATCTTCTTCCCACACAACCTCTCCACAAAGGCCTACCCCTTAAATGAAATAAAACTAAAACCCATACACGCTGTTTTCCGCAATGTTGTACGTTGCATACACCCTTTGAAATCCATGCCGAGGAGCGGCAACGTCATATATTCTCTCTAACATTTAATTATTAATCATAGTGCACTCGACGCAGATAATCTTTTCTCTTTGGCCGTCTCTCTACTCGATCTTCCGCTCTTCTTTGTGCTGAACCCTCACTAATTTAATAAACCTTTTGTCCTATGCTCGGAAATCATTAAGTTTAAACGCAAACAAAGACAGGTAATCAAGGAATTTTTCATTTGCCCCGAGGCACCACAATAGCGTGGGCTGGATTTGACCCCTTTCAGGTATAATTGCGCCTTGTTCATGGGAATTATACATATAGTCCAATCGCTGTAAGTTTGCAACTATTCTTCTACGGAGTCGATCATTTTGTTTGAGAAACATTTTACAGAGATTGTAAGAGAAAAATTGATTTCCGTAATGTATGTTTTTTGAGTGTCGATAAAATTGTATCTTTAATAGAGAATAGAATAGTAGCAAGGAACTTTTAGAGTTTGCAATTTCGGTAGCAGTGTCTACAGAAGAACTTAAAGATAAGTCTCTCAAGTGTATCCTCCCCACTGGATGTTTCGCCTTTAGCCTAGACTCGTCAATATAGCCTGGTGGTCCAACCGTACAGAGCAATCGGCTGCTGTATACATAATCTAGTTAAGGGTGTGATAGCAACATCAACTCATCTCCAAGTGTCGCCCTCTATGGGGCAACCTATGAAGTCAATGATCCTAGCACATGGACTGCCTTGAAGCAGATGTCCCTTATGTCATCTGTCAACAAGGGTGAACTGATTTACAGCGATATCCCTTATTTTTCGTAAGCACTGCTCTCTGTATATCAGTTCACCCTTATTGACAGATGTCGTAAAGGACATCTGTCGCCGTTTCAAGGCAGTCCAGGTGTTAGGACCTTTGACGTCGTAAGTTGCTAATGGGCGTTTTCATAGAGGGCGACACTTGAGATAAGTTGATGTTGCTATCACACCCTTGACTGGGTTACGTATATACCATCTGATTGCTCTGTACAGCTAAACCGAGTGAAGATAAGGCCTTTTCTGTTCTTGCGGCAACTCAGAGTAGTTGTTTTAATCTATGGATTGGATTAGATTACAAAGCAGATAGTAACTTAGTTTTGTATTAACACTTGTTATTCGACACCATATCACACCGTATTTATATTAAAACAGACTCTATCCATTACCTAAAGCTGAAATGGAGTGATGAAATATTTGTATATATTACCTTACCGCAAAAACTATACAAATCAACTAACAATTTCATTATATTGAGAGACTTCTTAAAAAATTATTTAAATTCCTATAAATTTATTGCTATGTGCGGATTCATTAGAGCTTGAAAAATTACATTTATTTCATTCAAAATAATCACTGCTCACAAATACTCACTGATAATTCCATGTCTTCTTGTAGATTCAACCTTAGTAACCATGGTAAACAGTCCATCTGACATTATCGCAATTTTTCTAGAAACCCATAGAAAATGCGTTACTAAAGAACGAATTTATTTACAAAACAGAACTTAGATCTCATAGGAAGACATTCTCGTTTGTCTGCACCTCGTATATATCGACCAAGTCCCCGTGCGTCAAAGAGCGAGTTTGTAATTATGGTATTTTTCTGGATCCCTTTCTCTTTGCCAGCCGTTGTTTTTCGAGAAGGCTTTGACATACGTGTCGGCGGCCGTACGAGCTTCTCAACATAAAAGCCCCTACTTCTTTATCCTTTACCACCGCTGTTTATGGTAAAGCCTTTCTTCTAGCTATCATTTAGCTTGATTTCCTCGAGAATACTTCCGTGTTTTTACTGCTTTCTTTTATATCGGTGCACAACGCATAGTAAACTTTTCCGTTTATCCCGCAAAAGCTTTTCTGGAATGTACTTGGAAGTTTACAGGCTGGGAGGCAGCAATGATTTTGCAGTCATTGCGTCGCTTGGGCGGATTCATTGACAGTGGGTTTATTGGCCCTTTTAGGAACGTTTTCCCGCTGGATACATGACAATAACGTGAGCAGTAGTGCAATTTTTTAAACTTACCCTGCGGGTGTCTCTCACCATATCCTACTGACGTTTGTGTCAACTTTTTATGTTCTATAACGGATAGTTCTATACGTAATCACCCTGTATACAACCTATATGCTCTCTACTGTCAGTCCGCCGAGCTATATTAATAAGTGTAGGCTAAAGAGTAAACATCACGCATATAAAGAAATGGGCAATTCAAGAATTTCGATATTCTTGTAAAGATATACGCACGACAAGAATATCTTATCTCACTCCGAGATAACTTACTTGATAAAAAAATCATTATTAATTTGACCAAGAAAAAATAATTTTCGAATACAATACTCATTCTGAAGAGAAATATGATTTTCTTCACGAATAATAAGATTTAAATGCTTTCCTAACAAGCATTCCATGTTTTTTTTGTAAGGCTATCATAGTTTCCAACGAAGCTCTATTTACTTCAATCAAAAATACGAACATCTCTCGAATCGTTCCAAGCAATCCATTTAGTTATTTTGCATCGCCATCTTCAACAACATCATCTCAGCGGTTATTCTTCATTGGATTTGATTTTTACTATTACCAATGGTGGACGTATATCTTCTCGCTTTAGTACAGGTACATATTTTTTATATTCTGTTCAGCTATACAATAATTCTCAAACTTAATTTAGGAATTAGTAAAAATAATATAGAATGCAGATAAAAGTGAGACAGGAGTCACACTGGTACAGTTTTGATACTTTTTAGGTACTTCTTCTTAAGGTTGACAAACCAACAACTGCCACTCACTGCTGTAAAGGGCTCTTCAATAAATATAAACTTCTAACAATACCTTCTCCGGTTATATCCACTCAAAGTTAATTTGTTTAAGTGTTTCGAGCTAACTATGTCCTTAAGTGAACCGTGAATATCCAGTTATGAGATTCTTTGTGACGAAATTATTGAGTGACAACGGGCGCTGACGTTAACTGAAACTCTCTCTATCTTGTGAATTGGACCTTGAACGATAAAGTGGTCTCGACTAATATCGTCACGGGCCTTTCTAATTTCGATAAACAGTCACCAGTATAAACATACCTCTCTGTATAATCGCAAGTATGATCCAGCATATTTCACATATGTGCCCGCCGCATTGCAAAAATTAATCCCCGTAGCCATTCTTAGCACGTTTTACAGTTATAGGCATTTCAGTAACCCCAATTCCAGCTAAATAAGGTGCTACATAACCTAATATCGGCGGTGGTGGCTTGCACATAAACGTGTTCAGTTACCGCATTCAAAGTAGGAAATTATCCCGAGGAAAATAAGGATCGGACATGGAAGAAGGAATCTGCGTACTTTATGGATGTGATACATTCTGTTTGCGGGGTTATCAAGATGAAAAAATCAATGTTGAGTAGGTAGGGATCAGAATTCATATCTGTAGTTATATAAAAATGAAAAAGTTGTGGTTATTCGATGGGGTACTTCCAGGAAACGTTTTCCATGGAATTTAACCGGAAGTGAGAGTAACTTCACTATGGATATTTTTTAAATATTTTTTGTGTTGTAACACACACAAGGCAATGCAGAGGTTCGCGAAAAAACGACTCTGATCTTACTATGCGAGACAGAAAATAGAGACAAATCATCTGCCTTCCTTGGATATTCTAGACTGTAAATGTCCTTGTTGTCCGTATTGCTTGATTTTGGATATTGTACACAAGCTTTAAGGAGCTTCAGAAATTAGTATTCTCTGGAACAGCTACAATACCCGAGGGCAGGCAGTCCAAGAGATTCATAGCAGGCCCCAAAAAGCGAAGGGAACTATGGCTATTGAACCGGAAGGGGGATTCACTCCACTTGTCAGTACCTGACACTGTATGTTGGAAGGCCAGATCTACACCTCAGAACCTTTATCTGGAAGTGCCGACAACTAGATATCTACTAGCCAGCATCCCGCATACAATTCCAACGTTCTCAGCTCTTGCAATTCTCTAAAGAAGGAGTTTTATAGAAAACATAACTTTTTCACTTTCCGCAAATCCCCGAACATCTGTTATCCGGACTTTTGTGCATTTCCCTACAGCCGAAAGCTGGCTATAGAGAACCCGGTTATTTTCCACTTAAAGAGATTTATCCGGAGAATGGCATCTCAAAGAAGTTTTCCTAAACAAGTTTCAGTACGAGGATAAAAACGTATATACTGGGTTACATCGTAGTGAAAATTAGGTGGCTTCGAGGACGTATTACGCTATAAGTTCGGTCAAGCTAAATAATTTTATAAGTCATGTCTTGTCAGGGCTGTCTGTGTGTTATGTATTCTATTAGGTCCAGAAAACCAGGAACCAGGACGTACGTGATTTCCAATAATACGACACCATAAAAGCATGTCTGTAATTTGACAAATGAATGGCTTCACAACAACGTAGTTACGTTTGTTAATATAGACACGACAGTTATATAGGACAAATAAATTTTTAGTTCTGAAAAGCCTCGGCCATAAATCGCATGCAAAGCAGGAAACGCTAGAAATATACGTAAACAAAAGGGGGCTCCAACAACTGGCTAGTTATGACATCGATAAATCAATGTCATAGTAAAAAAGTCAACATGTGCTATATGAGTTTAATGCGTTGTAAATTGTTCAGCCATGATTGTGTACCAAAACAGAATTGGATTGGTAATGTGAAATAATGCCTATTGTTATATAATTATTATTTTATTCAGATAGACGTATGAACTATGTATACAGTTAATTCCAGTTTCAAATAGCCCTAAATGTATGTGTGGTAGACACCAAGCAGTGCTTCTACAATACATAAGAATAATTGCTAATTATTATTTTTTTGGTTTCAGTTGAGGGTTGATACTTATATTTTGACCCTAACAATGAAAATACAGTAATTTATCATCAAAAATGGCGTCACTTTTACTTGCGGTCGAACCAATTTCCATATCACTATTTCCAGTCTGATTGAGGTAGCTCCAAAACATGGTATTTAAAAGTGTCAACGGCTTCTTCAGGCGCCAATAAACGTTGGCCACGCAATTCATTCATGATATGCCGGAATAAAAATGAGTCATTTGGTGCCAAATCAGGGATTCATTCTACGTTTTGACCAGTCAAACAGTCAGTTGTTTGAACCGGCGTGTGAGAGCTTGCATTGTCATGATGAAGCATGATTCTTCGCTCATCATACCCGGGCTGATACGCATAGATCCAAGATTCATCACCTGTGTAGTTGTTATACACAGCTTGTGAAGCACCGTGATTGTATTTCTTGAGCATTCCTTTCACCAATTGACTCCAGTATATTTTTGAGCTTTCGTCAAATTATGCGGGAGCTTTAGACGGGCAGTGTATATCCAAGCATAATGTTGTTGAAACCACAGCTACGAATGGCATATCAGTTACAAGCTGTGTAAGCGTTATAATATCTTCTGAACAAACGGAATACATTCTACCTTTTGTTATGACAAAACAACGTAAATATCTAATTACTCAGCAAAATTACCTTACCTATCACAATAAATCGCTGCAGGAGTGGGGTATATTATATGGCTGACAAGTCGCTGTAGCCATATCGGCTTTTTGTCAGGCCCTAATTCGAGCGTATTCCGGATTGTTAGCTGCCGTTTTTGCCTCTCCTTGCATGTTTTGCTCATTAAAATGGAGTTAGTAGGGTGTATAGTGAAAGGGAATTCTTTCATTTCTAATGCGGTGGAGAGTTCCATCCAGAGGGTTTTGTGGTTTAAAAAGGTACCCTGGCGAGCATCAAAACATTTAATAGCCCAGCTCGACATGACGGAATTTTTGCGTTATGGTCTCTGTAGTATGTGCGGAATTATCAGCTAATATCTCGGATAATATCCTGGAATCAATACTTATGACAGTCGATGAAGGTTCACCTTTTATCTCTCAGTCACAGAGGACATATATTTCAATTTTATACAAATACAACCGAAAGGCGCATAGCATATTGATGACTACTTTCACCCTTGACCATCTGTTTGAAAAACTTTTTCTTAGAAGGTCTTTGTCGGTATGTATTTGGATGTCCCAGAAAGTTTATAGTGATTGTTTTTGAGTACTGACGTTGGTGTGTATTTGCAATAAGGATCTGTGTTTTCTATTAGTTTGTATATTGTGGCTAATGCTTGGTGTATGACCTTTACTGTGTGTTTTATGTGACCAGGTGTCTAATTTTTCTTGTTGTGATCGCATGTGGTCGTGTGTGTCGGTAAGACGAGAGAGGAAAAGCGGTGTATAGTTCCGGTCTGCGTTGACTGTCGCTCTATGTAAGTTGGTTTGCTTGCTTTGAAAGAAATGTCTAAGGATTATTATTATCACCAACAAAACGATATATCAATACCTTTGGATCCAAACTAAACTCAGGGTCATGACAGAGTGTTCACGGGTGTAGGATTCAAAACTGTATACCAGTCTGGTCTAAAACTTCAAGATTTATTAGGAAACCCGAAGGACAAAGTTGACAAACTTGGTCGATATGGAGAGTATACAAATTAATTGTTGTCACTGTAACAAATTAATGTTACATAGGACAAACTAGGAGATCTGTGAGGACTGGATTTAAAGAGCAGCTAGTGCGTTCAAGATATGGCACACAGAGTAGTGGATATAAAATAGATTTGAGCAGTTAAAAATTAAATCGTATTATTGTCGACTTTAAGAAGCTGGATTCTTGCGAAAGTCTAGAGATAGTAAAGAGACTAAACAATGTAATGAATAACGACAAGGATCATATCTTTGACATCTTGCACTTTGAGTTGGCTTCTTAACGTGACTACCTCAACATACGGCAATTATATAAGACAACGCACCAGCTGTAATATTTTAGTTTTAATCTTCCTCTGAAGATGCAAACATTGTTATCGAAACGCGTATCAGTTTGAAAAAGTGATTCGGCGAGTAGTGGAATTGTGTAGTGTTTATGACGTCTGTTTGTTCAAGTATCAAATATCTGTAGAACTTATATGTAGGGATGTATAATAGAGATGGAGCTCTGAACTATATAATAGAACTGTAGCATAGACCGGGTGTGGTGTAAACAATACATTAGGGTCGCGAATTCCGCAAGAAGAACAGAACCTAGCGTCGCGGCGATTCACAATATTCTTCTTAAATGGTAAAAGCATATTCCCAGAGTGCCGGAGTGTTCCAGAGCTTAATAGCTAATGGAGAATTACGTTAAGTTGCGCGCCTTTATCTTACTAAGTGTCACGGCTAATATGACACCTATAACAGGAGGATGGATAAGAGCGCCTCAGGTCTTCTTAGATTAAAATGTGAGGCTGGGTTCACCGCCTCACACATTATAAAGCTAGAAATCCACGGCGTAGATATTAGGTACAACCTTCAACAAAGTCAAATCTTTCTTTTCCATTTTTTTAAAGATAGCCAAGAGCAGAAAGCCTATCATGCTTAGTAAGCGCTGCGAGAGAATAAATGTTTATCCATATTGACGTTGTAACTCATCCCATAACGTCGAGCATATTCAAAAAACCCTTTTTTTGAAAAAGCCTCGTTCGAGTCGTTGTACCTGACCTGGTGAGGATGCGGTTGTTGGGGTACTCTAGTGTTTGCTGTAGTGGCGACACTTCAGGCCTCAATATGCGACCTGGACCGATCACATTAACTTTCCGGGTTTGGTTCTTTATTCGCCAGCTATAAGGATTTACCATATAATTTTGTTCACACCGTTTGAATGGATAGTTTGTAATGGAACTGTCGAATAGCTCTTAAATCAGTGACGATAAATTTTTCATCCTATTGTTTTTAAAGTCAATTCCGACTTATGACCAGAAACCTGGTGCTTTTAAAATTACGAACGGTGAAAAGACGAATTGCGAAGGGATTAGATCCCATCAAGAGAGTATTTGCCGCTGTAGTTCAGGGCTTAAGGGTTAATTACCTACCTGGAAAGCAGGAGATTAAGGGTGCGTCCCCACTCACGAAAAATATTTATTGCAAATATAAAAACTGTTGATACAGCATGTGTATCTTTGGACGATGTATCTATTGTACATTAAGCCTGTATATTTATGCTTCGCCATATTCAGGCCCGCACTCACTTCACCGATAATTTCCAGTGTGGACATAACACTCTTCTGTTGAGGCACTGCCTTAGCATGCATGCACGTGCGTGTGTGGGAAATTGAAGCACTTTTACGAGCAAATTACCACCAAGTATGGAGGATATATTCAGAATTACCACGAGCGTATTATATATGTTTGGATACTTGCTACTTATTGAACTAGAATGTAATCAATTATTTCTCTCACGCAGCTACCAGAGTGGAAAGTATTTTGTGTCTACTTATAATGACAGTTGATACACATTAAGTGTTCTAGGGGCTTCAACAGCACTCCGCGTTCCGATTTTTTTTTCGAACCGTGTCATTAAAAGCAAGAGTTTTATTTGTGAAACTGTATGATAATTACACAATTTATCTACATAAAAAACTGTTTTAAAAACTAGCTTTAACTCAAATGCCCTAAAAAAATGAAATAAAATTTTCCTTTGAAGCTTTTACTATCAACTTAATAACATCATTGCACAATGTATATTATATAAAAGCCTGTCACGAGGTTCAGGTAATCGTCTGGTCCAGTCGTAGTCTATCGATCTTCTTTATGAGTGGCTGCCATATTGGTTTGATGTCTACGCTGGGCTTGCTGTACAAGTCGCAGTGGTTGGTGATGAATGCCGCCTCCTTGAATTTCCTTCGATACCAATGCGGTTCCTTGGCAATAACCTTAGCGTCGTCCCAAGCTATTTTATGTTTTATGTTCTTTGACTCTTACTTCCAGTGGCCTTTCTGTTTCTCCAACATAGATTTTACCACATTGACATCGTATCTGGTAGATGCAGTCCTTTGTCTCTTGACATTCGTTCCTGGGCTTAGTATTTGTTAGGATACTTCTGAGGGTGGCATTCCTAGCGAATCTTGTTTGAACCTTTCATCGCTGACCTATTCTTCTCACGCCCCCCCCCCCCCCGAAACCCTCCAACCAGTACCATGAGCCTTGGTCCTGTACAATTGCAAAATTTGTAAATTCATTAATTCCGAGCAAGATTTATATACGTGCCTCGCCCTCACAAAAGCCTTCCGCGTATAAACAAATTCAATGCGGCGTACTCAAGTTTGAAACTCTAAAGTTAAACATGGCCGTCGTGGACCGGGACCATACATAAAACTTTACACCGGTCCGTTTTAATATGTCGGGCTGGCTATGACACTGCATTAATTCCTGTCGCTGTGGAAGTAAAGAAAAGCACTCCACCTCTATCTCCTCAGCGCCTTGATCCATTTTGTCAGTGCATCTCGGAACACTTAGCGATTATTATTCGTTAGGAACGACCGTCGACTTTAACGTTGCCGGTAAGCAAATAAAGGAGTTTGAGAGAAATTATCGGATCTGCAAGAAAATGAGTGACGTCACTGGGGGGGTTTTTAATGTCAAGCACGGTATTATGGGATCTAAATGTCACAAAAGGTAATGGTTGCAATGAATAATTCATGTGAGGGAAACCTGGTATCGGTCGTCACCAATAACGGATATTTCTAACTCTCCAAATAGATAATTTAACGTAATATCAAAATGCGAAAACTATATTTTTTGTATTTGAGCAGATGTGAGCAAATCTGCTGAAGAGAGTGCGGAATTGAGCCTAGTGTGCGCACAGCTTAACATTTAATCAGAGCCCAAAGGTAGTTGGTATTGAAAATGAACCCCAATGCCTCTTTCAGATGAAAGCTGTTGGGTGGCTGTGCATTTAAAGTTGGAAGTTTTCAAACAAAATTGTATTTGTTTGGAAGTTGTTCCCATCCGCTTCACTATAATTTCCTCGTTTGGCCTGAAGCGGATGCACAGTTTGTCCTATTAGACGACGTTTTTAATGTTTACCCTGAACGCTTCTACCTTGGCAGCAGAATAGGAGATTAGACAATTAACTGAAAGTTTAAGACACGTCCAGGATGACTTGAAGCTTGAAACTTTCCCATAAAAAAGATCGGTGTTACTATTACAACATACATCTATAAATGTAATTGTTTTTCTATACATCTATTTTATACAAAATTTTAATATTTCTCCTATCATTGTTTGATTTATAAAAGTTCATATGGAAAACTTGTGTAACTTCTCCATTATAAGAGCCAAGACAAGAAGTCAATAGACAAATATACAGATTTCAACTACCCAAAATACTTATTATGATTATTCTCTCATCACTGGTCAGTGAGTCTATACCTTTTTCATCCTAGTGACGTCGGACCGAAGTTTTCCTTTTTTGAAATAGTTAAATGAAATTATAATCAAAGATCCGTAGTCAATAAGCGTATGGAAACTGTGAGTTCCACCAGCTCTCTACCTATATCGAAAAGTATTGTAGTGTTCCAAAACAATAAATTCCAAAGATGCTACTAAAACCTTTTTAAATGCTGAAAATATACCATTGATGACAATATTTCGTATCTGTATTGAAAGTCAAATCAATAGTATTTCGTACAAATTACTAGTACTCTTTGTTATAATAGTTTCAATCAGCTAAGTGTTGCACAGTGTGGATTTGATTTAAAATAGTCCACGACTACAGCAAAATAGATTCTGTGTTATCGTGCCAATGCAGTTCATTAGTTGAAAAAATCTCCCTTTATGTCGGTGCCCATTCGTTTAGGACCATTAACATGGATGTCGACTGGGTTGTTTATAAAAGCGGAGTTCATTCGGTTTATTTGTTGGAGCTTAAATGCTCCATTCTCCAAACAGCCTTTATGTGGAGAACGCGTGAATGTGACTTACAATATTTCCAAACAAATATTTCGTATTTCTACTGAGCTTATTAATACTTAATCAATGTAAGTTATAATTATAAAATGGTGACTTGTTTGGAAGGTAATGTAATCGGTGGTGCAGAATGCCAATATGACCTTTGGAGACCTCTCCCTTAAGTTCGGGTTACATATTGAGGTCGGAATCAAAGCGCCCTTCAATTACATAGAAAAACGATTTTTCCCCATCGGCCAATATTTAGATGATTGAACTCTCGATATGAATTGTGAATTTTTATTCTCGTCCCTCCGCGAATGGCTCAAGAACTACTGTGCCTATTGGATCATTAGAAAACTTATAGTCTGAGTAACAATGTTTAACTTCGTGATCTGCTTGCTATCTGTAGAGCTGTGTGTAAATTGATTCATCGTTATTCAAAAACTGCAAACGAATACATTATCTACATTTCAAAACAGGTGCATGCGTTCAATTTGTTGGTTGAAGGAAATAATAATCACATCATAACCTCTACTGGTGGAATCTGAGAAATTTTTATAGATTAGTATGTTTGTATTCCAAATATTATATCAGTTAAAAAATAGTCAACCATCTAATACCAATAATTGGAAAATGCGGAACAAACGATGATTGCATGCAATCACCGTAACAGGAACAAATGCCCGAAGGACACATTCCGTTTTTGCCTGCCGACCCGAACGCAAACGTACATTAAAAAGACGAAGGCTTTTCCGAATAAACCAGATGGAGACGTTTGATCGAAGCATTAGCTGGTTGAAAGCCCGGCGATCCTTCCATAGGTAATCCCTATGTCGAGATCTCTTTTTGCCTGTTGATGAGGCGAGAAGAGGGCTTCGATTAGCGGAAGGGTGCACGGCTGACGTCGTCGTCAGAGGCATGGTCATCCCAAGGAGTTTATGGAGCATGTCCGAACGGCGAAGATTGATGTAGCAGCTGAATAAAGAGACATCCCTATCCTACGCTACGGTGATAAATGACGTCGAATGGTGCATGGTGACAACGCCGATGCTGAACTTCGTCGCCAGTTCCCGTGTGCTTGATATCTTGTTGAGGCTGCACCAGTGGCGGCGCTTCCAGAGTATTGGCTTAGAGGGGTTTGCAGATTAAGGACGAGATGGCGTGAACCATTTCAGCTCAGCCTAGTCTTAATATCTTAGTCATAATTATCGTTATAAGCAAATTTTTCAGCCGATTTAGATACTTTGTAATTCCCGATTCCTCATGGTGTTTTGAATCAATGACAACAATTTTTCAAATTTCGAGGAGAGCTTTAATACAGGGTAAAACACCAAGTCATGCATTTTGAAAAAAGTCACTGGAAAATGTTCGAGAGATATTTTTTTACTCTTTGCAGAGAATTTTGGAGGCGAACTTGTCTTAGTCGTCGACCACTTGCTTAGGGAAAACAGTATCAATTGAATAACTTGAACTGCAAGGTCGCTGGATATGAACCCAATAAGGCATGTATATATCAACCTTGTCCTGGGGTTAGTCCTTAGGTTTGGTGTTGATATTCCTTGAATATCTTGTTTGGATTCAGTATAGTTGCCCTATCCTCCTTATCGCATCAGAGACTCCCTCCACATATCAAAATCAGCAAATTCTGGTGCAGTTTTGATCCGTTCTCCTGCTGGTAATACTCCTGCTACATTATCTCATCTACAACCTTCTACAACCTGCTGCATTATGTCATCTACAACCTTCTCGCCCACCGGCCTCCTTTGATGCGTCAAAGCGATATTCACGATGAACTTCGACTTTCTATCAAAGGAAACCTATCGAAAAAGAAGGTACATGAAAGCAATAACAGTTTAATCAATTGTCATAATAACGCCAATTTTGCTTCACAGTCAGAAAGCAATAAGAGACTAAATTAGCAACTTACATGGAACACAACCTGATTTTACTGTTTTTCCATGAAAAGATTCTTTAATTGACATTTCGGCGCAAAGGGTTGGCCCGCAGGGCCGTGTCGAAACGCATAAAAACGACAATAAAAATATGGAAGTAGTTGACATTAAGGCTAATCAGCCGCCGCACGCCGACGTTGCAGTCGAAAATGCCAGACGTGTCCACTCTGAAATAATTATAAAGCGTCATTGCGCCAAAGCGGAATCGATATTTCAGCCACGCGACACACGAACCCTGAAACCCGGTTGTGTGTGTGTGTGTGTGGAGTCGAATTATGGCCGATACCATCTCTCCCAATGCGATTTCCGACGGCAATCGCAAATTAGATAAACGAAATGCCTGTTTATGCCACAGATTTTCAGCACGTACAAGTCGAAATGCCTCAAATCTGTGTCACACACTCGTATTGTGGGATAGTCACATTATCGGCTTTTATCGATGCAATTGAAACGCGTCAGTTTTTTTGCATCTAATAAGGTTCACTCCTGATAAAATGGCTGTGTTTAACGCTATCGCAAAACCAGTAGCACTGACAGCGCCTGAAAGCACTACCTGTCACTGTTGGGTGGCTTCACTGACGATAGAACACTGGTAGACCTCGTGTTTTTACAAAAACTTTCGTCAAACATTGGTGCACAGTTGCCAGAATTCACCAAAGGACTACAATAACATTAATTTTTCTACATAGCTTGTTCACAAGATTTGACAAATATGTTCTACAATGAATAATATCTTAGCCATTGAATAGTAAGGAAAGTTAAAAATAACTTCATAATTTAGAACAAAGCTGCAAAGTTAATCACACCTCACACACTAGCTGGCAACATGGCTTTATAGTGAATTCTGACTGCTACTAGCCGCTACCTATGATTTTCATTCATATTTTGCAAATTTAACGTCTGTCGGTATTTGGACAGAACCGAACCGTCAACCGTCTACGTCAGGTCACTGTCAACCGCTTTGATTTTTGACGTGAGCGTTCGAATCAGACATCGTAGTTTTTGTTCATTTTCTCTGTTTGATCTGGTCTGAATTTTGCTTATTGTTGCCAAAATGATAATGTATTGTTATGTGTGTAAGCTGTTCAGCACCCAGGCTGACTCTGCAGGTGTAACCTTCCATCAGTAAGTATAATTCTGACTGCTACTAGCCGCTACGTATCATTTTTCATTCAATTTTGCATATTGTTTTATTGATTTCAAACATCTCCATACTGCTAGGCTTGGACCGCACAACCTGACAGCTTTCAAGCGAGCGATTTTTTAGATAACCGGCCGCAAGGCTGAAGCCCAATCGCACTGGAGAAGCACTGCCAGAGTATAAAACGTCTATTCACAATGACTATCGTGAAGCAAAATCAACCACTTTTGGATGAGGTTTGTTCGAAGTGTTGCAATTTCGACCAGGTGATGCGCCAGTTGCTCCCACCTAGTGTTTTCTGTACTGGAAACTCATGGTGTTACTATGTGAGACAGCTTTGTCTGACATTTACCATGATGGTATCTTTAGAATAGGGACAGATTTCGCCACCCTTTTCAGATGTTCCAGACTGTGGAGGTTTCTTTTTGTTCCTTCTCGCTTTGGGAATTTATTTTTTTTTATATTTCTTTGAAAATAACTCCGCAGCAGCTGATTTTTAAGAGCTGCAAATTTTTTTTTGTCACAGTAATATTATGTCAAAAAATCGAAACAGTTTTTTTTGCGATTGCAGTACTCCAAACCAAGTAAATCATCATGCGTATCTTGTCGTATAGTTAAAACGTTACATGTAGGGTCTTATTGCCTTTTCGTGTACACTTTCCAAAAGTTCGATCTTACGCTGATGCCACTCACTGCTTTTAGCCCTGTCTCTCTCTTGCAACGAGCAAAAAGTAACTTGATATTGAATCTATTTTGTTACACTCTGAATAACACAAATTTATATAATATATCAATATTTGCCAGTTGTTGAAGGTATTAGGTGTGACTTCTTAAGGAAAGATGCAGTTCACTGATCATGATAAAAACATTATTCGAAAATGTTAACTCAAACTACATACCCTGTATGCAAACAGATATGACCTCAACATCAAAATTAGAAGTAAACTTCTTGTAATGTCCATTTTCAATCACCAAAACATCCTTTTTGAACAATGCGTTGACCAAATCACCAAAAATTGTTCACAAGTTATGCAAAACAACCGTGTCAAGTTCATATTAAAACTTGATAATATAAATAGTTTTTACCTTATAGTCCGATTAACTATAAAAGTGCTTTTTTAATTTTTTAAGTTATTTTCTGAATATTGATTGTAATGCTGACATCAGTTGTTAAGTGTAAGAATAGCGTAACGCTACATCTCGCCTCTCTGGTGTTTCCAATTATATACATTGTATGGAGTTGATAATAATTAATATTATTATTATTTAAATTTTCAATATGCTTCAGAACTTATAACTAATTGTCCTATTTCAGAGAAAGTATAATAATGCATACAGGTGTACAGTATTATACCAAAATGCGCCAACTCTGCAAGCCTTTCACCGGATGCCAGATCCAGCCAGTAAATCATTGATGCCCGAACCGCTATTATCCCCAAACAATTCCTAGCGAATATCCTCCCTATTATTTCGCCATCCTCAGTTCACACAACAGACCGCAGAAGCCAGCTTCACACACAATACAGACCAGAGTTCCCTTATCAAAAGTCCACCGATACCCTCGAACAACTGGCAGCTGAATCGAGTTTTAAATTGCCGTTTGTCGAGTGGCATCGCTCTCGAACGTTTTGTACATGTTACACTGGCTATTTGCGCCCAATTATGGTGTAGTAATGCTTGCAGTTACCTCTGTAATTGAGGGAGCGGGAGGAAGAGCGTACGTAGGTCACGCTGAAAGTTTTAGGGAAAGAATAACTGCAAGGTTTTTTTTATGAAATTTTATTCTATATTGTCAACATACTCTCGCCCAACCTCAATACATTTACGCATTCGGTAAAACCACTTGTCAAATTCTTGTGACCAACGTTCTTTTGGAAGGTTGCTAGTTTCCTCCTCAAATGCAGCGATTGCCTCTTCATCGGTGGAAAAATGGTGAGGGCCATCGAGAAATCAGTGTTTGTGGTAACAAATGTTAGATATAAGAAATAACCAAATGTTTCTAAGGTACATAGAAATACGAATTATACCTCTTACATTATCATAGCCTTGTATATGGCTTCCATATTTTTCACAACCCCTCCTACGCGTGCAAATGCCGCTTTCCCGGGAAGCCGGAAGGTTTTCCACCAGCCGACTTAGCCGAGTCGGGCACACCTTGTCAACTCTCATGACTTATTAAAGGTGACCGCGCTGATAATATCTATAAATAGCTGGGGCTGTTCCTTGGTCGAGCTCTTTGCATAAATTCCGCCGCGCTATCTCTCTGAGGGTGAGATTAACCGCCCTTTCACGGGCTGCTCTTGGGACTCTACACGCATATCGCCCCTGACGTCTACGCATCAGATTCGTGCGATTGTGAGGTCGTTGTACCGGCCTTTGAATACATACGTTATACATATACCTAGGAACTGGACCTTAAGTTCAACATGCTTTTTATTAGCTTCACCTGTATGTATGTATGTTTGTGAAGAATTTTTTTGTACGCTATTCTCACCCACTTCAAAACATCATATTTTGCAGCGATGACAATAAAATAGCTTGATAAGTTTGTCCAAATGCAGGATCTCAACGCGGTGGCAAAGAATATCCGTCAAATAAATTGGATATAAATAAGGATGACCTTGCTGCCGCCTCTTGTTTAGCAAACCCGCTTCCCCAATCATCGATTTTCACTCGATTCCTCTGAAGTTTCTCGTAATACAAACCGTTAGACCCTAGCATGGGTCACACTCCATTATTTTCGCTTGGCGTTTGAGGTTGCGGCGACGGGCGCCCCCATATATTTCCCGGAGACTTTTCCTGTAAATTGCTTTTCTATTCGGTAGTGATGTGTCGTTCCTCATTTAATAGTATTTTGCCACTATTCATTTGAAGGCTATCAAAAACTCAGTAAAGGCGGATATAGATTACTCAGTTTTGATAGGACCTCCAGTATCTGTTGATCATCGTGAGTTTTTTAATACTAAATTTGTTGGATTGTTGTACTTAGTTTCATGGATTGTCTGAAACCATTAAGAAAACAAAAAAATCATACTAAAGGCAGGATTTGCGAGGACAATGATACTGGTTAGTTTGGCGAAGGTCTCAGAGGAATCGCAAGGAGCAAGAATCCATGACTAAATTACATTTTTCCAGAACATATAGTGCCAGACAACTATAGCAGTTTAGCTGCCAGAATGGCATCATAAATGGTTGGGTATGATAACTGCCAACACTTTCATGATATCTAATCCACCTTTTCGTGACTCTGATCCATTGTGAATCGGTAGCAGTTGTTCCCATCTCCCATCTCTACAGCTCAGGTAAGGACTTGCTGGCTAGTGGATCTTTTGTCGTTGCTGTGGCACCGTCTAAATTAAATTTTACTACAGGTAACTTCTAATTTTCCGAGACTTCTGGATCCAGGCTTGCGGCATTGTAGGTAGCATTTAATTTACCATTATGCTCTTTTTGCGTGGATACCAGACATCCTGTAAATAGCAAAATTGAGTGGATCATTCTCTGGACTCTTGGATGCGGCATTCTCTGTTCTCGCAGTATTTAGAATTCTATGTAAATAATAAGAATACTAACATTTTTGTTGATTTCATAAGAGTTTCATACAAAGATATGAAGGTACGAAATGCATGTACTTATATTCTTTTAATAAGTTGAACAGCCTATGCACCCCTCTAGTAACGCTAAAAGACAAAAGGGTAGGAAGAGTATGCCCTCATCACAAGTAAGATAAATGGAAGCAGGGTAAGGCAGGAATACAAAGAGATTTTTTGTTTTGTACAATGTCAAAAGACCAAACATATGTTAATGAGACTGGTGAAAGAACAATCCGAAAAATAGACAAAACGCGGAAATTCGCGGTTATATAAACTAAGCTTTGACGTGCATTTCTTTTGCTAAGAACAATAGCCACGTACCGTGTCGTGTCATTTCGTGAATCATTTTGAAAATTCTTCAACTTCCCTCTTATGGATTCAAGATCTCTGCTCAAATATGCTGAGGAACAAAATAATATAGTATACTGAACAAAGAGGATCTCAATATCATTCGTAATCATCGACCCCAAAAAACCCGAAAAAAATGCCCAACCTGATTTAATAAAAATGCTGTATTTTTATGCGAAGGGTGGCCAGTAAGGATGAATGGGGTAAATTATCGTAAATTTGGCAAATAGTTCGTTATCAGTGAGCCAGAATATCATATCATTTATATATAACTTGCTTCTGTTTCAAAATATGCTGCAGGTTATGCAAAGGGTGGTCGATATGGCTGAAAATTATGAACCTTGACATACAGTTGGTAATCAGCGACCACAAAAGCCCCTGAGTAAGAAATTTCAAATCAATGATTTTCTTCAAGTTTTGGCCAGATTTTAGGGCGTTCCAAACCACTATGCGGCGTGGTCAGTGACGTTTTGGTCCAAATAATATTTTTTTACATATCCATAATTGCCAGTTATGCATCACATTGTACGGAAATGTAAAACGTAGTAGCAGTGGCACACTTCCAGGTGCTTTCCATACATAAATTACCAGCCGAATTGTAAATACGGCCCACGAGTGCGTCCGCGTCCGAACGTTGCGTCCGTCGCCCGGAAATAATAATAAAAAAATAGCCTTTTAAAAATAAATGTTGCAGGTGTCTATTTACACTGGGTGACTGGGTATAATTCAAACGTAAACAACGGTTGTTCCCATTATCTCCTTTTTTCCGGTATTTCGCCGAAATTGCATTTTTATTGTTTTTGTTTGTATGCTAATTTTTTTTGCTATGCGGTATATACGGTGTATTGGAGTCCAGTTTTTTCAGTAATCATTCCACCAATTAACAAAAAAATGCAATACTCTAGAAAATTGAGAGCAGGAAATTGTACCTGCATACGAGTACATCCATACATTATAAAATTCTGTATGTAGTTGAACGTTTTCATAAAAGAGATTAAATTCCCATCCTGAATAATCCGTTTATGGAACATTTCTTCTGTTCATATATGTTGAAAATGTAGCTGTACACACTGTACAATATTATTTTTAATTTCAAATAATATTTTGCAATCTTCAATTCTTGACAAGTTCATGAATGTAATACGTGTTCTATTTGAGAGAGGTATTATACAATACTTTGAAGATTCCCTTTCATTTTTTTTGGAACATTCTAGTCTTTCAAGTGAGTATGTTGTGGCTAAGATCCCAACAGTTGTTTGCTGGTTGAATAGAGACAAGAACTGTATAAGAAGCGTGAAACAGATCGTGCAAAAAACCAGCTATATCAAATGACAACTGGGAAAGGGACAACCGATAATGATATATGAACAAGAAAACTTACTTCAAATTTCAGAGAACGCTATGGCCGCCGCACAGTTCCTTAACCTTTACCTGGTAGCGTGTCGTCTATGGAACTGCAAGCAATGTTAATTTCAATTATTCAACAAAACAGTGACCGCTTTTAGGTTAATAACCCAATCTAAGCTTTCTTTTATGGGTGCTCCACCTATCACACGATTATTGGAAAGTTTGTGTACGTCAGCAGTCTCCAATCCCAAATGCAAGAGTTGTAAGGGTATGATTCAGGAATTCCTGGTATGTGTGAATGGTAATATATCTTCAATATTATGCACTTAACAATCCTTAATATGTATTTAAAAAAATAATAAGAAGAGTTCATTTGTGGCTTCATAGATGTATCAGTCGCACATACTTGACGTTACCACTGAAGGGTTAAATGACATGAGAGCCTTGAAAGCTACCGGACAGAAAACAGACTGAAGGCAAATTGCATAAAATGTACTCTACCGATGAGCAGAATACTCTTCATCATCTATCAGTATATAGAAAGTCGACAAACCCCAAACCAGTAGATAGAACTTGAGTTGACTGCTGGCAACCATTCCAGGCAAACAAGTGGGGGCAAACGGTTTGAAATTCAACCAATGCTAAAGCATATGATGTCCAGAAAGGTGGATGATGATAGAAATAGAGCCAACAATACGCTTGACATTATAACAAGTCTATCAAGATTTCTTGCAGTATAAGGACCATATAAGCATCCACTTGTTTCAAAAAAGGAAAAGTAACTGTAGTTTGACTGCCTTAAAAATATGACTCTGCACATTTCAAGATTGTTGATTACAAAAAAATTCTTTTAGGTTATGATCGTGAACCCAAAAAAAGATTGGACATTGAAAGCAAAATTTCGAAATGAAATACTTAAAACATTGTAAAATATTTGCCCACCAAGCCACCACTTCTTGAACTAGATATCAACGAAAATATTTCCAACTCTTGACGATAGAACTGAAATACTATTCAGCTCCTGAGTTTGACATCCATGATGTCATGTAGATTTTAGATGCTCCCACTTGGTGACACTCTTCCATCATGCAGATGAAATGATTGTGTACTTAACACACAGTTCAACAAAACTATTACCACGGAAATAAAACTAACACTGTTGCAGCCTTGATCGTGATATTCAAGAGATTCGCATTCATCTCGGACTCTCGCTTTGACTTGAAAGTCTCGATTTCGGAGGCGGAATCGTCAATCCGTCAAAGCATTTCATTGTGTCTGGTGTGCTTTCAGAATCTAACATTCCGATTCGCGCTCCGAATAAATTAACTAAGCAGAAGATTATATCGTCGCCTTCTAGAGACGAACGTATCTGGATGCTGACGAGTTGCAGGATATGCGACTGTCGTCTACCCAGGGTTGATGGATAGTTTGCAGTCAAACCCATCGGAATTGTTAGCACGTTCTCTTTGAATGAAGGTAATACTGAGTTCGGATTCCTGATACTTTGTTAAAACTTGAGATGTGACAGTTGTTAATAGCACTAGGATACACAATTAGCTTGATCGGTATAAAGACTGACATAAAGTGTAACTATATGTTAAATTGAAAGTGCAGATGGTCGTATATTGACGCTCTTGCAAAGAAGCGAGGTTTCGCCAGATCACGCTACCATCCAAGCAGTGACACACTACGGAAGCAACAAAACATTTATAACAGCAACCATGGTCAACGAGCTAGAGTTTTAACTGTTTCCAATAATCAATAGACCATGATCAATTGATGAAATTTTGAAATGCAACCAAGAACTCTTAAGTAAACAGTAGGTCAAAGGTACTATCAGTTCAAATATGCCTAAATGCAGTGACAGATAGTTCCTACAACATCTGTCAAAAAGAATAAACTGGTTTACAGCGACATCCTTTGTTATTCGCGTCATTCACATCAGACGCTTTGGATCACTCAATGACGAACACTGATAGACCTCGTATGTCTACAAAAGCTTTCGTCAGACATTGGTGCACAGTTGCCAGAATTCACCAAAAGACTACAATAACATTAATTTTTCTACATAGCTTGTTCACAAAATCTCATGAATACGTTCTACAATGAATATCTTAGCCATTGAATAGTAAGGAAAATTAAAAATAACTCCATAATTTGGAACAAACCTGCAATGTTAATCATACCTCACACACTAGCTGGCAACATGGCTTTATAGTAAATTCTGACTGCTACTAGCCGCTACGTATCATTTTTCATTCCCATTTTGCAAATTTAACGTCTGTCGGCATTTGAACAGAACCGAACCGTCAACCGTCTACGTCAGGTCACTGTCAACCGCTTTGAATTTTGACGTGAGCGTTCGAATCAGACATCGTAGTTTTTGTTCATTTTCTCTGTTTGATCTGGTTTGAATTTTGCTTATTGTTGCCAAAATGATGATATATTGTTATGTGTGTAAGCTGTTCAGCACCCAGGCTAAAGCTGCAGGTGTAACCTTCCATCAGTAAGTATAATTGTGAACTTTTTCAAATTCCCGCCATGTCAAATTTCTTGATTCATCCAAATGTCATCGATGTTTACAAACAGAAATTACGGTCCCCATCAAGCGGCCATCTTGCCCCCTTTCCCTCTCCCCGCTGGTCCCCTCGCCCAAAGTCATGTTTGACTATAGACATAAATGAATTTAAGAATGAGATGCCAGGTCTTCAGTTGTTCTATCGTCGTTGCTTTGCACATATAGTAAAATATGGTATACTTGAATGAAAGAACACATTTTTCATCTGCGAATCCATTTTTATATGTGTGTTTGTAACTTGTAACTGTAATATAGTGTTACTTAATCAGACAGGAACATAATTTCAATGACGCTCTCCTACTTAAGAGAATCCATATTAACTCCTACGGATACAGAAGGTATTCTGAAGCAATTGCCTATTATCGGAAAACCTTTCACGGTCTGCGCTATCTCCGCGTGCCAACAAACAAAAGGCAGGCAATATCCTACAGTCCGTCGAACGCTCTGACCGACCCGTCACACTGATACACGGACCTTCTGTAATGAAGCACCTCGCAGTCCGTCTGTGCATCAGCTTCTAATACGGTTGCTGCTGTTGCTGCCGGTAGGATTGACAGCACCGGATATGAAGAGATGCTGAGGATTCCAGCAGTTTCCACATATCTGGAGAAGGGAGGGGGCTTCTATCGAATAACGCCAGGTGCCGCATATACGGGAGTTGATTCAATGTAGCCGTGCTGCAGTATAGTCCAGTGATATCAGCGAACTGTTGGAGATAATATCCAATCCTAGCTACATCTTCGGAGATGATTGCACCCTTATTTCCTGCATGGAACCCGACATACCTCTACTATCCCGAGGAATCTTATTTCGAAGACGGTGTTGTGGGACAACCTCCCCAACAATCTACAATATTTTAAGATCAATGTGAATAGGCATTTATTCTCTCGCAGAGCTTATGAAACATGTTAGACCTTCTGACTTTGCATGAGCCTGTCTAGAAGAAAATAATTGATACAGAATAACATCAAATATCAGTGCACTCCCCGCCATTTGACCGACATCTTGGAATGGGAGTACATATTAACGATAGAAGACAAAATTTGATTAATCAAAACCAAAATATCGATTGATACTGTTAATCAATCGCATGATTTACATAAGTGCAACGCAGTGGCAGTGTAAAGAGCTCTAATTTATGAGAAAATGTTTCATTTTCTGTCACTCACACGCACCAATTTTTTATTTTATATCTTCTGTACCAGTGTACGGTGAAAAATAAAAATAAAACTTCGAAGTAAGTGAACTCACTCTATACAATTTTACAAGAAAATAATAAGCATTTTTTCCCACTTCGCCACTGATTTCTTTCAATGATTCCCTTTTATGTTACGTAAATAAGTAAAGAAAAAAATAATCTGCTTTGAACTTCAATCAGGGCTACCGACGCAGCCGAAACGTCAGAAACGGCTCATTCAGACGTATGTGGTTTCAATGATCGGCCAACGGACAATACAAATAATCAGAAAGACAATTACAAGATGAGTTAAATTGTTTTTCTTACAGTTTCTTAATACTACTCATCTTTTATCCATTGAACTAACTCAAAATATTGTAGTGTGTGCCCTGTAGAAAGTTCCTTGCTCCAATACAACATATGCAAATGATTTACATACTGTACCGCTCTGCCGGCAAACACATGCATGTAACCATAAATTTTGTACTGCCCGAATTCGGAAATAGCGCTGTAATGATCTGATGGATAAACCTGATATGCAAATTACCACATCGCATCTAAAAATTTCATCAAAAATTGAATTACTTGTTGTATTTTGCTGTACTGACCGGGATGAAATGATTCAAAGACGTGTAATCGAACAAAAACAGATCAGTCGACTCTTTAGAGATTGTCAAATAATTGAGGACCAGCTTTTAGGAAATAAATGTGGTGTGAGTATCAATTTTCAACAATGAATATCAAGTGAACTTAAATTGATTAGGCAATTTTGATATTGAGTCCGTTGTAGAACGAAAAAAGTATCTCTTCGACGACTTCGTTATTGACTTCTCAGCTCCTGTCAAGATGAACATCTTCTTGAACTATAATATAATATAAATAATAATAATACATAAGAGTAAATATATTTGATAAACAGCCTTTATAGATTGGATAAGCTATATATTAAGTAGTAAAGCAAATATTCCAACCTTTCCTTCAGTATCACCCAGCCTCTTGCGATTATAAATTAAAAATAAATGGTTCATAATCCTTGTTAGCTGTCTCAAGCTTACGATCTATAAGAGTCTCATGCTAGCAACATCACCAGATAAGGACATGGGCATGTCAAGTGCAGCATTTTTCCATATTTTCTCCACGAACAAAACAATTACATGAATAGATATCGTAGCGTTATAAAACGAATCACATCTGCCAGAAATGCTAGTATTACAACCATTTATCATTATTCATGGACTTCATAACAGTGTCGTTGCAAGGTAGAAATAATAGTACGAAAGTTAATTGTTACATTTCAAACGAGAGCCTCTCCTTCTTGGCGTTGTCAAAAAGGAATATTATCCTTACACTTAAAATTCACTTTATTAACTTCGGTGTGGAAGGATGCGTGAAAATGAATGATATTAAATTTCAGAATAAAATTCAAATTAATTTTAAAATACTGAGAATTATACCAACTTCTTTTGTCTGGGGATCTCATTTCGGAGTACTCCATGAATCTGAATAAAATTATGAAGTGATTTAAATCCTCGCTTGCTGACTGCCACCATAAAATGATGCACCAGTGGCGTCACTTTCCGGGGGCCTTCTACGGGCGTGAAAAGTGCAGACATACCATAATATGGATGGATAAATAAAATAGTAGATTTTCTGGTGTCAGACTACATATATATTGGCCACCCATTAGACCCTATGGCTCCTCCGCGTGTCAATCTTAGTCCCCAAGACCAGAGGTCGCTAAGAGTAGTGCAGAAATACACTCATGTTCTTGGCATGGAGTTTGGAATAAATGAATTTGCTATGGTTCATTCCAAGAATGAAAGGTCGATTCAGTGAGAGCGAAGAGTAGGAGTAGCTTGTGGATGCGAGCGTTTTGCGCCACCTGCATGCCAGAGAAAGTACCTACCTTGAGGTTACTCCATATGCAGGAGGCAGGTATTATCATCTCCGCAACTCTATGCGACACAGAGCTTGCTTCCGTCAAACTAAAGACCCGAATAAAAACTGGAAACTTTTCAAGGTTCCATAAAGACTGGAAGACCAACGTTCCTCCTTTCTTAGATATAGTATATTAAAGTCAGTATCTGAAGGCTTCATAGTGGCTTGTCAAGATGATGTCTTTGTCATCTTAGTATACATAGTAGGATTATGGGTATTCAAGAGCATCTTCATAGTCGCCAAAGACGTCCATCATTTCTTTTCAGGATATACATTGACATCGTATACACCAAGTCAGTTGTGGAGAAACAGAGACGCCCGAAAATAGAGCTATCCAATAGTTCACATCTATCACCAACGAAAGATTCTATGGATAGCCTCTCAGAACACTCTAGATTGTAACCATCGGTGAATAAACTTCCTGATAGTTCATTCCTCAACGCCAAGACTGTCCAAAGGAACTTCCTTTGGAATAGGCTAGTTCGAGTAGTAGCTTCCTAGGTCTAATATGTTTATAGAATATAAGAAGATAGGGTGGTGAAATGTTTTTCCTAGCTTTGAACAGATATATTAGCTTGATGACGATAAGTTGACAGAGTGGTTCTAAGTCTTAGAATTGTTGAGATATCATGTTCTCATGTGTCTAGGTATTTTTTCAAAGAAAAAGTTTTTGCCTCAAGGTATGTTTCATAATGCAATATTTGTCGTTTTCCATTATATCAGATTGAAGTTTATTGATATGTCTTTATATTTAATAACTGAATTGGTAAATTTATAGGAATTGTATTGGTTTTTTAAAAAAATGTTTACCTTGGAAAACTTCTAGATGTTTTTACAGCGCCTTCATTCTAAAAATTTGATTTTCTCCAGCTCGTCCCATTTTGGATATCACCTTCCCATTTTCATGTATCATATTTAAAAATATAATCGCTGAATTAACGTAGTATGGCTCAAGAGGCAATCCAAGAAGACAGTCCAATCACCAATCTACGAGGAAGACCTTTATCCTTTGAGCAAATTGACGATTGTTAATTGGACTGGGTATGGAAGAAGCAATACACCAAAATTTTTCCTTTTGAAGATTAAGTAGAGATATATCATATGCATCAAAAGTTTGATTTCGGACTTCCATTGTCTATAAAATTTTGAGTATCACGACCAGTTCACCTGAAGACGATTGAAGACAGCACATCAATCGAAACGTCGTGATACTCAAAATTTTATAGACAATGGAAGTCCGAAATCAAACTTTTGATAAATCCACCTTGTCTACAAGTTTCAAACAACAATATCATATGCATGTCATATATATTCAGGAGGTACTATATAACCTATACTACAAGTTACAGGGTTAAGTGTAAGAACAGCTATAGGTGCTATACTTCGCCGTGTAATATACTCCATGAGTATAAATAAATAAAGCCGATATAATTATTATTATGTTTTGTACATCATCGTTAATACACGTAACGTTTTGAAAAGAAGGAATCGTGAATATGGCAAAGACATGTTCCGTTAAGCACCTGCAAAACGGAAAAAGTGTCAGCAAAGCGTAAACATCATTTTTTCCACCCTCTAACAGAGTAATCTTCAACCACATTCATCACTCAACCGAGCAACGGCAACTTTCCTGGCGACTTCATATTTTATCAGTCTCTAAAATAGTGCGCACAGCACCCGAAAAGTGACAAATGGTGTTTGGTTAGGAAGCGCTAAGAGCATTGTTTGATAGTCTGATCCTGTTTGCAGAGTTTCCCGCTTGTAATGGGGCCCCGTCTGTAAGCCTGATATTTCATTATCGTATCGACAATGGTAGCATTATAGGTAAGAGCTACTCCCTTCCCACCGGCGTGGAACCAACTGGGAGCACGAAAATTTTGAATTCGGGGTATTACGTTTTCTTGATGTTTCATGAGATACACATCACGTCAAATCTTATCACACATATATCCGGAACGTAAAGGATTCTTCGAGTATTTTGATGCTCATTTCATGTCATTCCTTAGGCACCAGAAACATCTTTCTTGAACCTTAAAATATATATATTTTTTATACATATACTGGGCAGCTTCCAAAGGGTAGCCTATATACCAAAGTACTGTAATTGCTATAAAAACGGTAAGGGGAGTTTGTTCATACGAGCATTGAGCTGATTAAGGATCACTACTAAGAAATCTCAGTAGATTGTTTCAAGATATTAACACCTTAGAAACAAAGAAACGATCATATTAGACAAGTATTGATTTATAGAGAACTACCGAGGTCGAATGGGAAGCAAACAACATGGAACCAGGTCATATTTGGACCTTTTGTAACGTGAGAAGATTGAATCGTGAAAAGAGTTCCTAGCTCTGTACAAATACCATAGCTTTTTATCAGCAGCTGCTACACTTGATTCGGGCTCAATCGAAATCATGTAATCAGTCTGCTAAAAACTGCTTCTCATTAATTTGACTATTGATCATGACGTGGTGCACAGTTAGGTACTCGTTGATTGATAGGATATAATACTTATCTTAGAAGCATTGAGCTATCATAAGGTTTACAACAAGCATTTAGTTTATAACTGCATATCAGTCAAAATAAATAAAAAATCTGACCGGTACAGACGTCATGATATTTGCTGTTGAAGTGGCTAACACGTTCCAAAACACTGCTGATAATATATTCTTTTCAAAAAACCCTTTCTGGGTCTCCCAGCGCCAGCAGTGATGCTGTGAGCCGCACAACATAAATGCAACGTTATACCAAAAATAGCACGTTATGCATTACGCTTAATAATTCACGACGGAAAATCATATAGTCATCAAAACTTCATGCGTTTCCAATCCAATTATGATGGTATTATGAAAATTGTCCTTGTTTACGAATGCAAACAAATTGTGACACGTATGTGGAAAATGAATATTAAATGGAAATCAGCACATCATAATAAATAAATTAACCACTGCACAGGCAAATTTAGTTATTCTATAATAAAAATCTAAAGACTCGTTGGAAAGATGATTATTGATTGTTGTTGTCTATCTTCAAGAATATCTGATGTATTGTATCACTTGATGTTACGTGTATTATACGATAAACGCACATGGCTCTGTGAAATGTATCGAGAATTCCTTCAATGTTGATGAATGGTAGAAATTAGAATTTTACTAAGTCTTAAATCAAATTGAATTTAATCCATAACTGTAAACGCGTACTTGATGTACTCTTATATGATGTGATGGTGCGTGAAAGTGTTTCGCTAATTGATTCGCGTCTCAATATTTAGAGCGTCAAACACATGGTGCGCTCTTGGATACCTGGTTTTCTCCAGTTTCTAGCACGCGTTAGTGTCTTTGTTCTTCTTCAGGTATACAATTTTCATGCCGAAATTAAACGTAATTTGGAAGGTAGCGCTCTGTGGGTAGAATACTCCAAACCAAGCATTGTTGGTGTCTGATCCCGTCGGACTTTATGCTGTCAGTGGGTCGGGAACTGTGCAGGCTTTCATTTACCCAGGCGGTCGTGGTGGCTGTGGCGGCAGCGCGTCAGGCAATGTTTGAATATAATAAAGTCCGTACGTGTTTCGTATACTAACGGGACCAGGGAGGAGACTAATTAATTGACGGGACGCAGCCAATTTGGAGCGCCGCGGCGCTGCGGCGGCAACGGGATGGTTGGGATTTCTATGATTTTGAAGGTTCAGCAATTCCAACAATACAGAATTTGTAGTTCTAGAACCGGCATAGCTGGAGATTCAAAGTCAAAGTCAAATTCGGCACTCTAGCTATGCCCTGCTGGTGCTACAACGATGATGGAAAATGAGTTGCGAAGTGTATCCTTTTCACTTTGTTTTAGTAGCTTCACATATAGATGTTCTTTAATATCGAACGCCATATTGGCATAATAAACAACATCGATACACTGCATATACACTATGATGATTCAGCGGCGTGAGTCATCGCGATCGGCAGCACCAATTCAAATGAAAGAACTTCTTTCAACACCCTCCTCCAAGCATCGCGCACGGTATTTTTAGGAAGGCTCCAAAGTAGACACAAGTCTAGATTCCATCTTAATCTAACTATTTGCTTAGCTATATAGCTTGTTATGCAAAAGTTAAACTGTCTCAATGTCCCATTCGACAACAAAGCGTGTGACCCTATCACCTCCGAAGAAAAGGCCATTTACAGAGGGATTATACAGGAAAACAAGGATTCTCAGTAGAAGATGGCAGGATCCTATTCAAACAGTGATTTCCATTTGAAAGGCCTACAGTGAGGATTTCCTTAATTTGTATCATGCTGAAAGGGCTTTGTTTCAAAGTGGAGTTTGTTTTCACTTCTGTGTTTTAATTAATTTTGAGATTAATTAATAATTTAAATGGAGATGCAAATGTGATCGGCCCGTTAGCGGGACTGATTAATTTCTTAAAGAGTTAAATTACGTTTCTGTTCTAATAAATGAAGCGAACTGCTGAGATTCAGATACTAGGAAAATTTGGAACAAATAACAAGTTCTCGAGTCATCTATTTTCGAATGATTAATGAAGGTGTTCTAACTACAATTTCTGGAAATCTCATAACATCATGGTTGGCAATTTCAGCTCGTTCAACCAATCCTTTTTTCAGAAACCTTAAAGACCCAGAAGTATCTGCGTTACCCTGATTGCACTGCAGTAGATAAACAGACTGATATTTTGAACAAAATTTTTACAATACTATAAGCCTTCAATTAATTATACTCCAACTTAACTCACTCTTGAAATATCTTGTCATGGAATGTATTAAAAAGAATGAAGTAACTGAAGAATTATAATATTCTTATTTTCGTTAAAAAATTGAGTGTTTAACACAAGGTTTCACAAATAAGGGGTTCACAAAGTAAGAGCATCGACAATCTACGTGATCTAAAATCCTTTGTTCGAATTTTCGTCTTCTGTGGTTGAATAGTGTAGTCAATTAAAGAATTTAACTTTCTTGTCATTTTTTGCCATGTATATTGATGTATTTTGTAATGATGAGGAAAGAATTCGTTTAGGATTTTAAGTGAATAGTTTTCGCACTAGTCTATTACACGTTGTCTATTATCATTCAAATTTAGTTCTCCCTGTTTTTCATCTACTGGGGAATCACCTGCTATTTCATCCCTTCCATTGCGGTCACCCTGTAAAATCAAAGTTCCGCGAGTTTCACTTTATTAAAATGATGTCCACCATTATGTAGTTCATTGTTGCATTATTTTTAGCTTTTCAATTCTGGTTAATACCACTGTAAAGTGAATTTATTTCCATATGGATTCATCACCTTAGTGCCGTAGCTTAAAAGACGTTGAGTATGGTTTTAGTCGGGATTAATTGTTACATCAAATGAGAGAATCAATTTTAATTTGTAGGCAAAGTTTCAATCTGAAATTCATGACCTGATACATCATTCAATTCCGCTAGTATTTCACTCTAAAGTGCTTTTTTAGCCTATCCAAATGCGTCAGTTGGTTGTTAGTTGTATCACTTTATTAGAGATTTTGATCAGATCTTAGAACATCCGATGCAATTGAAATAAGTATCGGAAATTTCATATAATCATTGCATTTTTTCAGCTTGTCAATTTAATTTAAATAAATTTCAACCAATTTATTTAAAATCTCACAAAATTTTGTGAGGTTGATCTACGTTAATGCGCATCAAGTCTACTCAACTGCATTGTTTTGGGGAGTAATAAAAAGCGTACATTTAAGAAATAACGTCCAGGATGCTTCTAAGCTCACATATGTATGTAGACACAGAGAAAGACATATAAAATACACAAGGGGGTTTCTCGGGGAAATTTCAAAGGAAACTTAAATAGTTTAAGTGTACATAGTTGCCGAAGCACTTTAAATTCTTCCTGTAGTCGTGGCATGTCTCGACATCGTTCCGACAGTAGCGCCTTCCAAAGTTTCTGCTTATATTAAATAAGACGTTGTAGACAAAGTTTTCATTTTGTTATCTCGGTATTGCGGAGCTTACGTCTGTTTCTTCTGAATTCCTAATACTTTGATCGGACGATAATCGTTCGGGGTTGATTGTTTGGACAAACAAAGCGAGCGCTTTTGTTTACGGTGGAAAATGCGGAAAGTTTCCGAGTGCTCAGTGTTTCACTGTGTACAGAAGGCAATACGTGCTTTTATAAGGCCTGGCTGGAAAATTGTACGGTTTCTTATACCTAGCGAAAACGAATTATATCATCAGTAGTTTGGCTCCGACATTTAGATTTCCGCGTTTCAAAATTAAGAGATTCTGGTCGCGAATCGCGTATCTTGGTTGCGTAGAATCAAGTGATTTGTCTGAGTAACTCAATGTCGTTTTCTAAATGCGCATCTGTTTCTTAAATATTTTTCTGAGATGACCACGAAAAATAGTACCATTTCTTAAGAAGATTTCACGCCACCTTAGTCAGACAGTATCCTTTTTATGTTAGTCGCGTATTGTTTCCACCTGTTTCAGCAACTAGTACTACATACTGCATTTTAACTATGAACTTGAAACATAAATTATTGCATACCTAGTCTGATGGTTATGGACAAAGATAAGAACGCGTTTTTTCATTACCTCAATCTTTGTTGAATCTTTGGTTAATCTGGCATTTGTTGCATAAATATTTTTTTGAGAAGAGTCTGTCTGTCTATCGTCTGTCCGTTAATAGTTTACCCCTCTGTAACTGAAAAATTACCCTTAGTACTTAGATAAAATTGTAACGGTTGTTCATTGCTACAATAAAACTTAGTCCGGTCGTATCCTTTTTATATTAGTCGCTTTCCATTCTGTTTTAGCAACTAGTACTACATACGATTGCATTTTAACTATGAATATGAATATGAAACATAAATTATCGTAGTTGTAGTTGTAGTTTAATGGTTATGGACAGAGATAAGAACACGTTTTTCATTACCTCAATTTTTGTTGAATCTGTTGTGAGAGAAAATGGAGCTGCCACAAAAATATATCCCGGCACGTGATTGCCTCAACCAAGACGTAATAAAAACAAAACACTACCGATCCGCCTTAAGCAGAGAAAACACGAATATACACTCAACGTTACGTTTCTTTTATGATATCAGACAGGATAAATACACAATGAAAAGGAGAAGAACAACTATTTAATCTTTCAATACAAACAAAACCGGAACTACATACAATTGCTGATTTTATCCCACAAAAACAGCACAGTTATTAGAGAGAGATATAGTAGCATACAGCACAAGTCTATGCTTTTCTTTTTTATATAAAACTCTCTCACATACGTAGAGAGCCTAATGGCTCCACAAGCGCTGTGATAGATTACATGCGTATTTACATTGACCTTAAATGTCATAAATCGTAACTTTAGTAAACCTCCGAGAGCTCATTCCACAATGCTAAGTTTCCTCAAAATATTGACTTTTGAAGGGAGTTCTTAGTTTTTCCTGGTGAGGATAAGATCTTTGTGGCTGCCTAGTGTTCGTTGTACTTATAGCTTTTCTTCTTCGATGTTCCAGACTGTGGAGGTCCTTTGGAGGTAAGACACGATCACTAGACGTATTTCTATTTTATGTATAGTTTTTCGGAGTGAATTCCTATACATGCAAATAATATTCCAAAGATGGTTTGATTCAACCGTTCAAAAGTGGAAGCTAGCATTTGCTCTGGTGATTACAATTCTTTACTGCAGGATCAGCAACATGGCCGTGTCAGGATATGTTATAGCTGAATAGTATTAGTGGAGTACTCATACTTCAACGTAGTTAGATAGTAGCAATCCCTAATTTATATCACTAGTTGTAATTAAACGATATATTATCTTGACCATCACAAATGCGGTAACATACCCGCTATAAAATCCTTAATGCGGATCCATTTCCAATTACATTTTCTCTTAGTATAGTTGCTCACACATATCTGATCAGAAATTGTAGAAGCTGATGTTTTTCATAAAGTAAAATATACACATGGACTGTACTATAAACCCCCTCACGTCAGTCAGCTCATACATCTTCCGGGTTTTTCCAGGGATAGATAAACATCTACTCGAGTCGAAGGCGGTCTTTTTTCCACTGTTGTCTTGCGCGTTCCAGGTTATATTAGCACATGGTATATGTCTTTCTTCTAATGTCAGCTGGCTCAGTCGGTTACTTGACGCGGATAATGATGCTAGAAAATTGGCCACACAAGCGCGGTTCCCGGATTTTCGCCTGGACCTAAGGCAACCCATATATTACAAAGCTTGCCGACTGGCACGCTTAGTATCAGTCCTTTATAATATCCAGATAATGAAACAATGTACGTGATAAGTGAAACTTAGCACTATCTTTGATTATATCAAATTAGAATTGATTTCTTTCAAAAGAATGGATTCGAGTAGATTAGCTCAGTACTTCTCATGCTGTAGGAATACCGTTTTTCATTCCAAAACATTATTTCATACGAGCGCAAGACTTTATGAAAACCTCCCTAAACTGATTGGTAAAAATATATTCTCAACCATTTTATAGGATAAATCTGAGAAGTGAATAGCAAGTAAAACCATAGTTCACGTAATTTTCAACCCAAATTTTGAACGAAACCATTGATATTTGCGTGATAGGGAGTCATGATTTAAGATTAAGAAAAAGAGCAATTATTTTTAATTCGATGTATTGATCTATGTTAGCTTAAATTTTATTTTCATAATATTATAGACATAAAGGGAACCATGGTAGATTTTTTGCTCTGAAAAATATTTTTTGACTACACTCAAAACTAATTTGAAGCTCTAGAGATCAGGTTCACAACCTTCTATTTTCATGTATTTTCTGCTAATAAGTCTACCGCAATCTAAAAAAATAATGCATTTTATTTTTTATTTGTTTCTGGTAAAACTGTCGTACAGCTCATTCCATGAAGCTAAAGCTCTCCAACAGAATGTTTTTTGGAAGAAGCTCGTTCAATGTGTTTCAAGTACAACCTGGTGAGAATGAGCTCGTTTTTCTAATGATCGATGTTACTATCCAAAAGCGGTTTTTCAAACATTAACTGTGGTAGAATATATAGGACGATGACAGATCAGCTATTGGATCGAACTCTATTTGTAGAACCTCATTCAACAACATTCAATGCCTTGCAGGATGGTAATGGCGTTTGTCTAAAAGCTTATTAAAAATTAGCAGGAAGAGAGTTGAAGAAAGAACAGAGATCTATGCAGAACGCCGGCTTTGAATAGTAAATACAATGGAAACATAACCATCTACAGGCACAGATAAGGATCATTGAAACATGATATTTTATGTTGCACTTTAATCAATGTGTAAATATGCCTTAAGTTGCTCAGCTTTGATTTATCAACAATACAAATACATCAGTCTGCAAATAATATCGATATCAAAATATATTTTCTTTCATATTGTACTTCCATAAAGTCTGCCGAGAATAGCTGAAACTTTCTTCCAATAGTTATTTATATGTTTCCAGTAAACGGCCAAGTTAAACAAAGATAACATTCCGTGATTTGTTATCGAAGACTTCACTGTGAAAAATTTCAATGCAGATTTCACAAACTGTGTCTTATTTCAGAGAAAATTTTCAAAATAGTGTTAGGTATAAATACTATCAGTTCTTATACGAAACGACAGATACATGTAACCTTTTTTGGAGTTGAATTTAATGAAGTCTCGACGCCACTGCTTGAAACCGTCCTTTTTGACCCTCCTTTATGAATCCAAACTCGAATTTTGTAGTTAATATGACTACAATTTTCAACACGTGCAGCTAATTCATAATCAGCCTATACAAATGACTGGCACTAAACTGGAAAGCTTTATTCTGTTGACTTCAATTTTTAATTTTAATCTGAATTCTCTCGTGCAGTAGCGTTAAATAAGGTTTAACTACCCGTGAAATAGGGCGTTAATTTTTCATTTCCCACTTATTAAGTTTTGTATGGTAGGGGCGCCGGGTGTCCCTTTCTATATCCAATGACACCGGGTTGTTCTAAATGAATTGATAGATGGGTGGTTTTATATTTGCTTTTGCTTCATTCAAAATTGCACGTGCAACCCGGCTAAAAGTAATTTCGGTGTCCAAAAGGTCATTTCTGTCTCAGAAATAGGATCGCAACCCCTAGTTTTTTGTATTGTATGATTCAGCTTTATCTAATGATATGCCAGATGTCTTTGTTATCCAAGATATATGGAAGGTTCTACTAAAAATTGTGCAGATTACACAGTACTAGAGAGCAGGTTCAATAACATTTTGCATTGCATCTTCCAACTCACTGTCTTTTGATTCTACTGTATCCAAACGCACTGGTAATACTTCTACCATAACATGTTTGCATTATACTAGTCGCAATAAAAATTCCTCACTTCAGATTTATTAGGATTTATCTGCAAACAATGTCGATATTTGACGATGGCGGCAAAATAATTTTTTATGCATCTAAGCATTATAAATGAGGGTATACGGTTATAATTTTGACCACTACCGGCATAATAATGGTATTTACAGTAGAACCATGCGGTACTCCAAAACTAAACGGTAACCTATCGAAAATTGTATGTCCACATTCGATTTCGATTTATCAGGTAACTTCCGAAAGATTTCATAGATCCTTGTGATAAACCAAAATATAGTAATTTTCGTAACAGTATGACATGATTTATTGAATCGTTAGCTTTGGTATAGTCCAAAGATGGGATAGCTGTTATTTTGCCCTTATCAAAACCTTATCACACATCATCGGTGACATTTGTTAGCGTGGTAATTGAGCTATGATTTGGTCTGATTGATTGTATGGGAGTATACAATTGCTTTTTATATAAGCGATAAGTTGGTTGTAAATAACTATTTCAATATTTTAGAACTAAAACCAAAAACAATACTAGGATGACGTTCATTGTATGATGACATTTTTTGACTTGTGGACAATTCCAACACCAATAGCAAATTTAGTATCATTGTGAACCTATGATTTTCATACCTTTCCTGACAAAAAAGCAACTCCTCCACCTCTCTTAAGAAATCTATTCTGCCTGATGGGTTCACAACATGGAATATTAAATGCTCTACACAGTATACTGGATTGTAACCATGCTTCTGTAACACCTATCAAATCAATTTTCTCATAAAATTGTAGTCTTTCAAGTCTTCAGAAGTATTTAGGTATTTTGTGAGCTGTCAATAAATTGTTATTGATAAATATCAAGCTTCAATAGTATGAATATTTCTCCTATATGCAAATGTAGAGATGAAATACAAGAGGTCATTGTAAATATGTATACCATTAAGAATTAAGATTCTACATGCAAAGCGATTTATTTTTGGTCATTGATTAAGACTTTATACTTTCTGCAGTACGGTGGTTCAGGTTTAATGCAAAGCTATTACATCATCTCGAAAAATGCTCGAGCGACTATGGCAGAATAATTAGAACAAAGGTGTCGTCCCCTTCAACAGACTCCATAACACCGTCGTGCCACAGGGAGACAACTTCCCCTTGCAAGGCATTCGCACAATTTGACTTTTCCATTACCTAAACGAAGGATGTGGGGTTCAAGCGACTCGGCAATAATTTTCAATTAGTATCTACAGTTATGTTAGTAGATGGTTTCCATAGCTGTTACCCGTTGTCATAAAGTGCTATTTTTCCAAAAAGTACACAGAGATGCATCAAATATTAAGACGAATGAGGAGTTGTACAACATCTCGTTGTTCTATAGATAATGATTTTAAAAAAATGCATTCCAAAGCGGATTATTGCAAACCGTACCGAGAGAAATGTTATGGTTGGCAGCACACGACAGGCAGATAGGACAACAAATGGCTGTAATATTTTAGTTTTAATCTTCCCCTGAAACTGTTAACATAGTTTACGAAAGCCGAGTCTGGTTTTGAAAAAGTAGTTTGGCGAGTGCTGAAATTGTGTAGTGCCAAAGAATCCGTTATCACTCACACATATCACAACTGTAACGGAATTTGAAAACAGTCTTACAGTCATTGAATTATTCCAAACGCTAACAAAATTTCACAGCCTGTATTCTAACGACAGGTTGTAGTGCAATGTTAACGTGGGATAACAACTGGTCCAGTGCCCTTGACCTCACTTTCCAAAGCTGTTTAGTAATATTATCTAATTACTATTCACTTCACGGTATAAGCAAAGGATGTACTTTTATCGCAAATATTTTTGGATTCAGAATAAGTTCGTTGATTGGTCGATGGGTCACTACTAATAATGGGGAGGCAAAACCTGGCAAGTAGGTCACCTTTGGCCTTTTTTGCCTCAGTAACTACTGCAGTGATCACCTCCAAACCCCAGCGTTTTGAGCTTCAAAAGCTTTCGATTGATATAGTGACTGCATTGAACTGCTTAAAATGCTTCTGTAATCCGCTAATGAACAAGAATTCAACAATACATAAGAAATATGATGTAATCGAAACATTGTAAAACGCAAAACCCTCAATAGAATGGAAGATGTTATAGAATTAATAAAAATGTGTGCTGCGGAATCCTGAACCCGCAAAAATTACAGGGAATAAGGCAGCTCGGTTAAAAGATTCACAAGGAGGCTCCATAAAACCGGTATATCGCCAAGGACATATTTTTCCAAAATAATAACAGCATGTAGATTGTGGATCCTCTCACTTGGTGAAACTCTCCCATCATGTAGACAAAAAGATTGTGTAATTAACACACAGTTTCACAAATAAAAATGTTTTTCGATTTATATTTAAATCATCGTTGATTGAAGCATGAGAAACACTAAGTAGAAGCACTGAGTCAACCTACATGACTAAATGTTTTCAAAATTCTGGTCAACTTATATCCAGATGCCAGCGCTAACAATACTGCCATCATGTAAAGAAAATAAAGAAAAACGGTAGCCTGAAGCTCATGGCGTGCATGCGCCAAGCAAAAATAATTATCAAATTGTATTCCGCAATTAATCTCTTTGTCCAGCGCCGATTGTCTTTGGCCGGCAGACGAGTCGTTTTATTGCATCACAGCGTGCGATGTTTTTTATGATGGAAACAAATCGACCGCCATTCGTTTTTCCGACCTCGGGCCTGCACGGGACTGCGTCCGTTTAAAAACGCTCCACTGTTGCTCGGTATTTGGAGCTGATGGACTGATTGGAGCTGTCAGTCCATGTTATCATATAGAGTGATCAAACGCGTGATGCATGATCTCCAAAGTTATTTGAGTTGCTTTAATTGATTTATCGAAAGGATTCGAAAACGCAAAATTTCGCAATGCAATCTATTGAAATAGATGTTCACAAAAAAACTACAGTTGGCCAGTCAAGCACCAGAGTGCCTTAGCACCCAGCGTACAGCATTATTTGGCCTGGATCGCCTCTGCGAAATCGCTGAGTGGAGGATAACAAGCACTGGAAAGAATATGTTTTTAACGATATGCAATAATTATACACCTAAAGCTACTCAAAACTTCAGAAACACTCAAAATGCGTTCAGTGAATAACAAAATTTACTTGGCACCTAAAAGATTTTACGCCTGCACCCAATAATGGGACTTATACAGAAAAACATACGGCAAACGAAGTGTTTTTGCCCACACACATTTTTTGCTAATCACTCCGCTGCCAAGAAATCGATCTCAAAAATAAAAAAATCAATCCAGTATTAAAAATATCACCACCAAAATTCATTGAAGTCGATGCAGCAGTTACTGATATTGTGCGGTACCAAAAATTGTTGAAGATTCAGAGATAGTTCGACTGAAATATGGTTGTTAATTTCCTTGGGGGGGGGGGGGGGGGGGGGGTATTGCATGAGTTTTGCGATTGTCACGCAAAATACTTATTACAACAGTTACAGAACGGATTTACATTTTCTTGAAACTCTCGTTTATTTTTTATATTTTTTGGATATTTAAAAAAAAAGTTTTATGGCAGTACGGTCTAAGATATGTGTCTCTCAATTGCCGTGCTTACGTTCGAGAAACGCCCTGAAATAGACAATTTTATACAGATAATTTTTCATGTACATAAATAAAAAGTGGTGTAATGTACACACAGTTCCACAAATAATTCTTTCAGTGACGCGTTTCGATTTATATTCAAATCATCTAATATTCTAAATGAGACACAGAAGGCGAATGAACAATGGAACTGTTGATCGCTTCTTGTATCAATACATGACAAAAGTACCATATAATTTGAATCCAACATGACAAAAACGAAAAGTTAAACGCTTCCCAACAAAGTGTTCGATAAACTGCACTAGCTCGCAGACTAATTCCTAATTTAACCATTTGCACGTGTGAAACGTAAGGCAGGAGCCGGGGCAAGCGGAGGCGAAGCCACCGTGGCTTCGTTGCTCTTTTTCCACACATTTCATTTGGGATTCCGCCAGGGCGTAAAATCCAAATTAGGTTCGTACGCCGTTTTAATCTTCTCGCCCCCGGATGTGACGGCATCGGCGTTTACCTACACTGTTGCCAAATTAATAGTTACGATATGCAATGACACCTGCTTATACTGATAATAAAATGTAGACAAAGTAGCTTCCATTGTTATTTAAGAAATTCTTGCAGGATCGCAAGCACCAATGCGTGATGTTGCAGTATCTTGTGAAGCTGATCTCGAACGATGAGGATTTTTTTCTTTACTAAATAGGCATGTATTTAATTATCACCAACAGAAGTTGAAAGTTTCACGATTATATCATAAAGAAACCTAAAGAACATCATTGGTTTATCTGTAGGCGCAGGTCAAAGCCTACCGAGATATTGGAAACACGCGAAAGACAGTGATAATTCATATTAATATAGCTAAATCAATGTGGTGATTCAGACACAATCACAGTCAGAGGATGCTAAAACTAACGAATCATTGATCTTTCTGCCAGCATTTTCCCAGGATATTATCTCACCGTAATCTGCATTCAAAAACCTAAGAGGGTAGTATTACATCTCACGAATATCTAATCTGAATTATAGCTCCGATAGCAATGGGAGAATTTGCAAGAACCTTGGAATATTAACTGTGAGACTAAGAGAAGGAAATGCAGATTGAGAAGAGGAAAGAAGCACGCATAGAATTTTCCTTCCTTTATCCTCAATGGCGGAACTGCTCGGGTAGAAATAGGTTTAATATTTATGCTTTTACAGGAAATGTTCCTTGCTGTATGTCTGTATAATAACACGTTGCTGTATGTTTTTTACTAGGATCAGTAAACCATCATGACTAACTACCTAAATATATTCAGAACATTCTGTTCTAGTTGTTGGAAAAGTATCAAAATTACCTAGAAAATTATCTCTACCACCTTTTTACTAATAATATAGCTGTACTACCCTCAAGATGTTATTTCCTTTTTTAGTTTGAAGTAATTTATTTTGGATATTTTGGTTTAAATATCTATCAATACTGACTATAAAACGATGTAGAAACTGGGGGACAAATTCCGGAAAGATTTGATGCTTTCAACAATTCTTTTTCAAAGGTTTACTGGATACATCTACCCACCAGTTATGAAAAGGGGACACAGTGCTTTTAAACAAAGATGTTTAAAAAATTTTAGAAGCTATTTTAGTATTATATAACATTGTCTACGACTGATCAAATCTCAATATTTTAACAAATATCAGATATGATATGGATACTTTTACTAGTTACCTAATTAAAAATTACATGTACACTGATAATTTAGAAGATTCACAACCATTTTCAAGGTTTTCTCCCCTTTGGTCAAATAATTCTCTCGACGCCTCTGGTATTCGCAATACGACGACCGAGAGATAGATGGAGAGATTTGGCAGAACTAAATATGAATATTTTATTAAGCGACCTTTGAAGTTTTGAAGGCAATCAGAATGGAAAAGCAGATAAGTATACAGGAACAATTTTTAGTCGGCCGCAAATGGGAAATTTTCAGGTACGGTAAAAGGTAGGCTAGAGAAACCAGGTCGGAAAACGTCACGATGCAGTCGCCGAATGTAGAGGAGATAAAAGGTAATGCGGTGCACTTTGTGGACTATTTGACGTACAAAATGCTCGCTAGATAGCGCTGGTATCGTCAGGAGAGAAACCTGAACGCATGTTTGAAGATTTGAAATTCATAAACTTGTGGAGCATAGTAATTGTGCATTTTGGCATACACTGTAACAAGAACACAGTTCTTTTTACTTCCATATCTACAGGCGGGGGAATTATTATAATCGCGAAGCGATATTGAATTTTAGATTTTTTTGACACTGAACGAGTACATGGTAAAGACTAAACGTTATTGCACTCATTGAAAATTGATATATTGTTGTGGAGGTCATTCAAACTTCATCTGTGAATGTTTTTGAGGACCCTTTACCTTATATCATTTACAAATCTTTAATCTCGGGGTAATCGTCGGTACACAATAAGACACAGATAGATGGCTTTAACAATTCAATCTAACACCCTAATTTCTGCTGCTATTTTTAGCAACTACTAGTACTAAAAGTTAATACCTTTCACCTGAATAAGTGTTATGAATATCTAAGAAGGCGATGTTAAAGCTTTGAAAAGTAGCGCCGAGTAGGGTGATTCTGTACGTGCAGCGAAAGAGTTCTAACTTCAGAACGGTTTAACACTTGGAGTATGTTCATGAAAATTTAGAACTCTAGAATTCGGCAAATTATTCATTATGTGATAACTTCTGAAATATATTTAACTGAAATTGGATGATCATTGTGAATAACGTTGTATATTCAGTCAAAAGATGACCAAAATATATCTATGAACCGAATGTATGAGTCCCGCTTGTCTGTAAGTCCCAGTATCGAACAGAATGCCTCAGTTCCAACTGTAGAAGTGACATAACGTTTTTGCACAGCTTTTTGCGTCTTCCTTCCTTGAAATTATGTCCCATACTTCACTCAGATACGCGTGTGTATAAACAAAAACGCCACACAATCACGGTTCTCCTACTTTATCTGGTGACTGTTTATCATGAACTGCTCTGAAAACGTGTTTATGCACGACGGTAGCGTACTTATCTGGGGATATTTTCAACTTTATGGAAACACACATTGCACGCCTGCCACCATAAAAACAACAGTAAAAATTAAATTGATCGTTTCTTTCCCATAAAACTTATAAAAAATATTCAACGTTCCTGATTTTAAACGAGCTTTATGCTTTCTATGTGGCTCTGCTTCCATTGTAGCTGTTGATGATTGCGTTATAAATCATAGTGATTTTATACAAACGCAATGGGAAGTCGAAGTTATTCAATGCATTGGAATAGGAATTCTCTAGTATGAAAGATACATTTTTTTGTATTTTTTGTAAATTATCATGCATGACCAGGGCATTAAATATGTTTTACTGAATTTTCGTTCGCTGTTTGGTGATGATTTGAACTTTTTGGGAAAGCTTATCCACCCACAATTTACTGACTACACCCCTACATTTTTAAAATGTGTTTTAAAATAAGTGATAGCCGAGCATACGTTTTAAACCGCTTGAGATTAAGAATATGGATTTTTATATAGAAATTAGAATATCCTTTTTCTGTTTACTTAACATGAGTGAACTGCAATCAACACAAAATAAGCGAGCAGTTCAATTTGAATTTTTAACAACGTGGCCAGCGTAATCGGTATCATTAAACGCATTACCCCTTGTTAATATTATTTTTACCTTGCCATTACATGGACGAGAATAGCCCGATAGAGGCAAATAACATTTTATAGGTAAACGCACTAAACCGCTATAACCATTATTTACATATATAATTTCATTGAACAATCTCGTATTGAAAGCAAGTCCATAGAGAACCATTAAAATTATCACGAAATCGAATTTCCGTTCTGTACAGCACCCATATGTAGTTTTGTATATTTACGGGGTGAACAATCTGTAAGAGTGACCTTACCAGTACATACATTCAAGAGTTACGTCAATGAGGTTCTTTTACTCTATTTACGTGAGAATGCGGATAAAAAATTGGTCTTGTTTTTGTTGCTGGTCGTGTATTTTCAGGATCACAATACGAGTATATCGCTTGCTCATGCGTGGAAAGTAGAATGGAATATTTTATTGTTTTTTGTATGAATGTCAAGCCATATCCCAAACGATTCTTTCCACATCGATGTTGGTATCTCGAATTAATATATGTAATTTTTATGCTCGAAAATATGTCCGGAAGGCAGTGATCATTTTCGGTACTTTTTTCTATTCAGCAAACACCAATAATATGAATAAAAATAATTCTAGTAATAAGAAATTTGCTGAATTAAGCAGCATAAACTAGTCTAGCTGATCACTGAGGATGATCTGGCAAATAAATAGATATTCCAGACTATTATTTTCATAAGTGTCAACAAGAATCTAGCCATCTTGCACTGTTTTTTTCATTTGTCTTCGAATAATTGCTGATCCAAATAACAATGGAGGATATGGAAACTGTATAAGTAGGAATGGAATGATCCACAACTTCTAATTGCATTGGAAAGTGATACTAGCAAGAAAGCATGAAGTTTGTGATAAATGTATTGAATTCCAATAGAGGAGCATCTTGAAAACCTTGAAACTACTCATCGTACCCGCACTTCGCATAAAGAATGAAATAAATTCACAAATACGTATTTATACAGGGCTGTAATCGAATTCAGTGATGATCCACCATGTATATATTCCGAATAACAATTTTAAACGGATGTTCTAATCCCCAAGATCCAAATCGCCATTTGCATTCTCACCGTAGAAGCTGTCCGGAATAAGCCTTGGTTAAGGGGATAAAATAGCAATTTTGCTCTATAAAAGCGACCGTACGGGATCGGAAAACCGTAATGCGAGCTTTGGCGACTTTTTTGAGGAAAAATTGTGAGGACATACAGCCAGAAAGAAAATATCAAATGTGTTAATACAATTAGAATTTATAGTATATTTCCCAATATTCACGATTATATGTTGATTGCTAGCATGACTGTTGGACAATTGAATCAGTAAAGTAGACAATTCGTCACACATTACCTTCAAAATATATAGGATATAGTCCAATGAAAAATGCTCGTTTATATAAAAATCAAGGCTGTCGATGCATTCTGATCCATGAAGACTCATAGGCTCCACAAAATGTGAGGTGACAAAATTCAAGTTTTCGGGTGAACACAGCCAGAATAACGGGAAAAATTCCAGGAGGAAACGTTATTGATAGATGCACAGAAAACATCCTGTACACCAAACATTGCTTTCTCATCTTTCACATACTCTTTTGAACGTTCTCTCTTCTTCGTTGTTGTCTGCCGTAGCGTTTTTTATTTCAATTCCTGTTAACTCTGCATCTGGCTGCCTCTCTGTACTGCACATGTTTGATTTGATCGAACAAAACATAATGCGATTTTTCTCTCTATCAAATAAAATCAATTTGCATACCGGAATACCGAAACCAAAAAAACGAGACTATTTAATTGATTTCATGAAATTGTTTACCGTACATATATAGCAGAAAAGTAAACCTTTTTTTGGTATATGGCTGGTGTAATGAAACACGTCACAATACTGATTGTATGTTGTTGTGAATAGCAATTTTTTACAATAAAGGCCATCGAATAGATGTGTTTATTTATATGTTTGCGTAGATAGCATGAATGAAAATTTACTTTATTTTAATAATTTTAAAGTCTTTCTTGCAAAAGATTAAAGACACTATGAAATACCGATTTGACGCATATATTTTGCCGTAAAACTCCTCGAGATTCGTCTTTAGATGCACTATATTGTAAGCGGTACTATAAATCATACTGTCATACAAGATTTCAGTCAACTAGAGAATCTACCGTATAAAAAAAGTGGATAAAAGCATAAAATGAGGTCACTGTAGACAAACTATAAAATATTACGCATAAAAAAAATATAATCACAAAAGCTTTCACAAGCGTGATGACCCATCTCATAGAAATTCTCATGATTTCTCATGATTCCTTTATCACTAAAACGTCACTAATTTCTATCTGTCTGTAGATTCGTCAGTATGTAATTTCAATAACCAGTACATTGTTTTAATTCCGACTGTTCTTCTGTAGTCGTCTCTGTTATAGATCTCCCTTGTTCTATTAGATAGTTTAAACTAAATATAATTATAAATGAGACTGCACTAACGTTTCTGATATCAATGACATTCTAACATTCAACCATTTTTCTACTTCAAAAGAGACTGTGATTGCAGCCAGCACGGTTCATATAATAATCATGTGGTTTTAATCTTCAGACAGAACCTATATGATGGAATTAAACGACATTTTATTTTTCAAAGTCGACGTATTGGCGGTGAAATAATTATCATAGATTAAAACTATCAAAGCTTACCGATACATGTTCCTTCCATTCTTTTCGATTCTGTGGGTTACAAGGCACATTTGAAAATAATTACAGGCTGCAAAAAATTGCCAAACAAACATTTTTGGAAACGACGGTTACTTTCTGCTACAGTTAAGCTCAATCAGAGAATTTTAATGGCTTTGAGAATGTGATGTGTGCTCATTTCTATACGTACCAACAGAACGACAGACCGATAGACCCACAGACCAACCGACCAATAGAGCGACAGACAGGCAGACCGAGAGCCAGGCACACAATATGAAAAATTATCATAACTGTATCGTACTATTTAATAATTTATCAAGGTATATACAGGAATTATCTAATAAATTTAAACACGATTAAGATGACTTCCTTGCCAAAACTGATTTTGTTCAGTAGAACAGTTTTTCTATCATGATTTTCAAGTTCTACTTTTTATTTGTCATTTATAATATATTTTAAATAAACTAATATCAAAACTTGTAGGTTTCTATAGTTTGTTTTGCCTTGTGTATTATCACAGAGATTTGCAAGTTGAATCATGTTATTGGCACTTCATCACCATTTCACATATATATCCCAAACTACATCTCTAATACCAACAGAATATACGCTCCGGCCTAGTCTCAACGACTTCTGCTTATTTGTACTTGTCCTGGCTGCCGTAATATATGATATCGTAAACTTAACGAACATGGAAGTTTCCGTCTGAACCATTAGTGTCTCAAGTTTTTATTTATAGTGGCTTTACATGCTACTGACTGCCAGAAATGTCCCCACCTTTCATATAAATATCCTTATCTAATTTTTTATCCACTGGTTTTGATACGCTTACATGTATCATACTGATTGTAGTCGTTCTGATTAATTTACATTTCCATGTCACATAGGGTTAGTGGAGTACACTTGTTTTCAGCTAATGATAAATATGGGTGGCTACCTGTGGTGGCCAATATGCTTGCCTTATTCTTTCCGTTCTGAAGTTTGAGTCGAGGCACACGAAAGATACGCATTCATACGTCGGCGGTTTCACCATCGGCCAACGAAAAATATATTGAATCAGAGAGAAAACCACTGGATAAATCTAGAAGTTACATCAGTACATTGCTCTAGTATAGGTCTCCGGTTATTTATTGCGATTTAATATTTATATATTGTATTAAAACCGTAGGATTTAAGTCAATTGTAATAACAGTAAATACCCGTTTCTCAACTAGCATTTTATTTCAGGTTGTACCTGAGAACCGGCAATGAAAATTGTATGGATATATAACGATGACCAATTGATTGTGTGGAAGATATAAAGCTCGACTATAGGGTAAGGTATTATTATATTCACTATATCCATATATTATGTCTCCTCCTATTATATCATTCTCCAAAGCATGAAGTGTTGTAGTTGAAACCTCGATGAATGAAAACAACAAACGGAACCAATTTGCGTAACTGTATATCAATAACAAAATCAGTATACTGCTGTTTTTATCTCATCTCTATCAAGTTGGTACGTACTAGTTTTACATCACTCATTGAATTGAAATATTCGTCAACTATTGCCTCTAATTCTGAGTGTTCAACAAGAGCTTGGTCTTGATCTTTGTTTCGAAAGAACTCATTGCAAAGTTAACTGAACTAGTATGGTCAGCCAGCCGCGATTTCCTAGCCTAGAATCTTCTCTTCAAGGCTGTCAAAGCTTAAAAGGAGCTCTTAGGAACCAAGCCAGCAGCTAAGAGAAGTTGCTACGCCGCGCCGTAATTATGTTTGCTCTTCTCCGGTGCAGATTTTCCTTTTTTCCGGCCACGCCGAAATCAGATACGCCACGTTGGTTTTATTAACGGCTAATATGGACAGTGGTGCACACATCTAGCATAGATCAAGGATGGCCAAATGGACTCAAATTGGAAGTCTGGTCGCAAGAGGTTTTAGTGTCGATCGCGGATAATTGATTGTATCTTGTTTATGTTGGCATTATCCGAGATATCTCGATTGAATTTTTTTCTTAATTGTATCTTTAACGCTATAAAATAAATATTCTCAAAGTGGGCTCAAGAAAACCCAAACTATTCCCGTCATAATCCTCCTTAATATGTTCTATTCCTCAAGATTCTTCAATCTCTCGGATATTGAATTACTAATATATAGCAAATTGAAAATGTAGTGAGAGGGTTCAAAAGAATGAAGAGAGAAGAAAATTACGGCCTTGAGAACATCGAAAAATGGAGTTCGAATAGTATTTTCCTATCATAGACATACCAATGCAGCTAAAATATCAATAAAAACAAACAGAAATGATATTTTCACAATAAAAAACCACCAAACTAGTTCCAAATTGCTGCTCTCCTGGTGACTCACTACTCAAGAAAATTAAATTAATATCTGTATTCAGAAATGTTGTATCCACTATAACTGCTTTGCTTTCATTACAAATCTGAATGTGTTCGCTTCCTGAAGAAGTCAGCGTAAATGTTCCTTGAAACGACACTGGCCCTTTTAGTGGCGCGCAAAGTACTTATGCAATTTTTGTTATCTTAAACGTTCGGGAAAACATGAAACAGGCGATGAGCTTCAGCGTCTAAAAAACTGCGCCGTCGTACACGCCGTTCTATTTCCTGGGTAAATTATGAAGCCGGTCAATGACTGCAATTTTCGAAAGTACGCCACGCGGTGCACGCGAAAATTGACTGCCAACTTGCCGACCATCAGCGTCATGGAAGAATCAGGTCTGGCATACTTTAAGGTGCGCCATATGGTTAACCGGTTACAGAAATATTACGTTTCACACTAATACTAGTGAAAAAATAGAATTAGAAATACTAAGTGGATGCTTTAGGTACAGTAGAAAAAGGCATGTAACCAATTTTTGTCGGTCTGTCTGTCCATTAATTTTATATTGTCTGCCGTCTTTCTGTTGCCTGTTTGTTACACCATAAAATGGCGTACTTAGTTTGAGAGCAAAGTCATTCAAATTATATGTTGCTGATATTTCCTCATTGTAACAATATTAAAAAAATCATAATTTGACATGTTTCAAACCAAATCCAAACAAAACTACCAGTAACCAGAATTAAAATTAAATAACTACAAGCCAAAATCGATGCCTGAAAGGATATATCGTACAATAGCAAATACCCATTATCAAATCATTAACGTAAACTCATTAGCGAGTGAAAAAATGTCCACCCGACAAAGCAAAAATACAAAACGGATTCTAGCGGGCGATTTGGTCGAAAACGATTTCAGCCGAATTCCAAATAATTTAATTCCACACAACAATGTTTTAATTAAATCATGGCTTGTAGCTGCTACGTCGCCGTCTGCCTATCATACAACGCTGCATGGGATCGAAACTAGTGCATTTCTCATGCTGTATGTTGAGTGATGTGTATTTGTATGTGTGGATTTCATTAAAAAAATGCTCATTGTTACAGCCCAGCTACATAATATTCCCGAAATAGCGCAGCTGCTCTACCTGGATATAGATTTGTTATTTACAGAAAACCTGTCAATCAGAACTGTGAAAAACTCTAGGCTACCCCATTCATAAGAATCAGCATATAAACAGTAATTTGGTCGACAACTTTTCATATTCGAGATTATAAAAAATTGGCACATTCTCCTATTCAAAAATAGAGGTTTAGATATGATCATGAAAAAACATCGTATTGCTAGTAATTTCTGTAGATTTGTCTGTCTTTATATAGTTCAGTACTCTACATGTATTCAGTAATCTTTGACCCTTCTATAACTCAAAAAGTACAATTCAGATGATTATGAAATAAAAAATTCGGTATAAGGATAGCCATTGATAATTTTCCAAAAAAAAATGGGAGGGATTTTAAATTACGTTTGGCGTTGGTGGAAGACTTTGTATCTTTGTATGGAGTTTCGACCCCGCTAGCCCTGTGTACTTGTTAGATATATATGATTGTTCACACATTTTGCTACAAAATACAGAAATTATGAATTCACTTATATATCTATGCATTTTTTCGACACGTTTATCAAAAATTTCAAATATGTAGATGTTTTAATTTTTTTACAACTTGTGCAGCTTTTCGGGTTGTGTAGTTGAGATTTGTTCTGCTGCGGCTCTTATTCCACTCCTGTTTTAACAACTATTTATTTTGTTAGTTGATACATCTGTAATAAGTTTTGAAAATATTGTGAATTATCGATATTCTGTAAAAAATGTATTCTCCAATCATAAAACCAAAAACTTAAATATCAATAAATAACAATCAAATTGAAATTCGATTGGAAATAACCTTGATACCATTTTTTCAAAATCATAAGCAGCTTTGAACCTTTGCGAATCTTCAAAATTATTTACCATTTTCCGAAACTAATTTCAGAAGACCTATGTTTCTGAAATCCGATTCAAACATTCATGTCTATCCTCTGATATCATGCCTAGATTATTTTCAATCTCCATTTTCTGTTGATTCTAAATTCACTTCAAAAGCTCCTCCTCACTTAAAAAGTTGTCTCAGGCATATTCTCGATCTCGCTTCAACAAAATCTAGCGATATCTCCTTGACTATATAGAATGTATTTGGTCCGATGCACCGACCAAATCAATTCGCGTATACATACAAACGTATTAACATTATGTTTGTGTAGAAAATCCAATTTGCGCTGACCAGGGCGCATGCTGAGCCTTCAATGAAACCGTCAGACGCGTGCACTGCATTTTACGCCATTTACCGAATACGCCATCAAACCGGAATATATTCCAACCATTCATGCTTCCCTGCAAAATCATCAGCTTCTGATCTTCCACTGTACAATGGCTGATCAAGTTTAATCATTCGTATCTAAGTTCTATGTTAATCACGTCATACTCAACAGTGATCGTATAGAGGTCAGATGGCTTCGTAGTTTCTCACGCCAATCCAGCTCCATGCTTATAATTAAATTTATTACTATGTCTGAGATTCACTGTAGATTCAAGAGACATTGTATACGATTAAAAAATGTTCCATCCAGCAAATAATAATAATAATAATGACAAAATCAATCATCTCCTCTACATGGATGATATGAAACTATACGCAGCCACTGATATGCAACTAAACCGGCTACTCAGAGTAACAGAGGCTTGTACGGACATCAAAAGGAGTTCAGGATGAGCAAATGTAAAGTGCTCCACATCAATGAAGGTCAATGGAAGAATCATCCCGAAGAGGAAACTGTAAATGTAGCAACGTTTGCAAAACGTACAAGTATCTGGGCTTTTATCAAAACACAAATAACAACCATACTCAAAACAAAGAACAACTGAAAAACGAATTCAACAGCCATCTTGTAAAAATTCTGAAGACAAAACTTGAAATCTTACCAAAGCTATCAACACATTACTTTGTTCAATAGAAATGAATTGATATAGCTCAATCAAAAACGAAAATATACGGAGTTCGCCAATACAAACGGACATTGACAATGTATTCAACAAGACGGTGCATGATGATATAGCACATGAGCATTTATTGAGTTGTTGCAAATAATGCTCAGTGACCGCCTTATTTCGCTCAATGGGGATATTTTTTGTCTCCAAAAGGTTGTGGTGATAGAGGTGATAAGTTTCTTCTAGCCAGTGCGGCCAGTGAGTATCTCCGCCACTGGTCGAGTTGCCTGATAACTAGCGTATACCTATACCTGTATTTGCCGTAGTATTTCTGTCGTCATAGAGGAATGATTAGGTGAGCCAGACTGGCTCCGATGGCAGTTGATTGCGCTCGCCGGGCTACCATGTCCATATTTGCTTTCCCGTCAGGTATATGTCTGCCGCCTTCCGATAGCTCGATTTAATACACGATTATTTAGACGTTACCTATCGTTCAGACTTTTACTCTAATTGAAAATTTTGACGACAGCGTAATGATTTCCCTGGGGATGTTTTTGCTACCTCTGTGAGCCGCAGGTCAATTAGTCAGAACGTACATTCGAAAGTTTTGCCATTGGTGATCGCCCCTTTTAACCGAAAATGGAAGGAACTTATTATATTTATATATTTAAAAAGAACGAAACAACGCAGAAAAACATTGTGAATCGATCATATTATTTCGATAGGAGCAAAATTCATATGAGCAGAGCATAATTTTTTCATGTCTCTTCCCCGTAAGGAAAAGGTAAAATAACGCCTTAGGATTCCAAATAGGTTCGTTATACTGTTAGTCATATTACAGACAGTACGAGGGTGACGCTGTAAGTCTTCAGATATTCCTAATCTATACAAGTTTGAACAAGTTTGAGCACGCAGCTATTTTGTCTAAAGTTGTAAGTGCTTACACGCAAAGGCAGCGTTTGAATCGTTCAGTAGTTGCCTTGCCAAGGTCTCGAATGCCGAATTTTAACGTGAAAATGGCACCGGGTAGTCGCGATTTTCGAGCCATGATTTTGATGACTATAACAAGGGACTGAAACAAGCGGAATATCACGAAAGTTTAGTCACTCGCTTTGGGCACTCTGCACCTTCTAGGGCTAGAGTTTCTGATTGGTTTGCTGAGTTTAAAAGGGGCTGGGTCTCAGTTGATGATGAACCTCGCACAGGTCGACCGCCCACTGCTGTTACTCCGGAAACTGTAGAAGCTGTGCAAAATATGGTAAGAAAAGATCGACATATAACCTACATTGAGATTGAGGCTTCTCTGGGGATTGGATCGGCAGCGGTCCGAACAATAATTCATGATCACCTTCGCCTAAGGAAGCGGTGTTCCAGATGAGTGCCACATTTGTTGACCAGTGAGTAAAAAGCAACAAGAGTGGATTGGGCTAAGTTTATGCTCGAAAAATTTGATAATGGGCACAGTAAAAAGACTTTTAATATCGTAACCGGAGACGAAACATGTTTATATCATTATGATCTCGAAACTACACAGCAGTCATTAGTTTGGTGCTTTGAAACTGAGCAGCCTCCAATGAAAATTCGTCGTTGTAAGAGTGTTGGAAAGAAAATGGTCGCATTTTTTTTTATAAAACGTTTGGCACGTAAAAGTAGGTTAGATTCGTAATGAGCAACCCAGGATTATCGAGAAAACCAATTTTTGTCCTTTCGGAAAAATGATTTTGGAAAATTTCACATTGGTTAGATATAGATATCTGTGACGACAAACAACTACATGTATACATAGAAAATGAGGGTATTGAGTTAACCTTTTATATCACAAAAGACAAAACAATATCTCTCAAATTGCAATATTCAACCAAATCATATTAAAAGTCAGACCAACCTCTCTGGATTTCTTTTGTAGACGCTTTTGGTTTTACCATAACTCATCTTAACTAATTCTCATGACTGGAAGGTCCTTAGCTCATCACCATTTTTATAAAAAAGTAAATGCGCCTAGTGTGCTTCAAATCAAATTTTATGAAGGAGATTGAGGAAGGATTTCCCCCAAGAGCATTTAAGTTGTATAAAGCTCTATTTGAATTCAAATAAGTGTGGATTGGTGGAGCTGAACGGTTCGAAGAACAAAATTGGATTTTTTGTATACAGTGCCTTTGGGAAAGCCTAAACGCTTTACTTGTTGTATATAGGTTACAAATTTCCATTTCTTACAAACACATGCTATATATGATCCCTTGTAGTGCATTGAATGGAGGGCTCTGTAGGGTTTTAGGAAAGTATTGTGATAGTCCATTCATGAATTTAAATTTTTCGAATTAACCTGTATCTATGAACTTTAAAATAGATTGCACTTTTATTGCAAAGAATATTGCCTTGACACAAGTCATATTTCAGTTATATGCGTGATGACACACGACAAAGTTAATAAATTATGTTTTATAGGTATTGGATAAACAAATAATTTTTTATTTCCAATCTCACACATAAACTAACGTAAAGTAACATAAAGTATTTTCAACAAGGAGGTTTCAGTAATACTTTTTTAATTCATGTCAAGTTATATGAAAAAATGTTGTCATTGAGTCATTGTCTCATTGATATTTGAAGGATTAAACCATCATGGAAACACTGGAGATCCAAAAATATCGGCGAAACACTTCGAACTTTATTTTTATCTATCATGCAATGAACTAAAAGAATCAAATATCTTAATTTATAGTATTTCATTCCTTTAAGTTATTACTTGAAGCATGAAATAGCTCAAAGGTATTTTGGCGGCGATGTTTAAGGTTTTCTAGGAGTTACTTTCTTAAACAGGATTAAACAAATGCGTCACTGGAAGAGAGTTTTATTTGTGAACCTTTTTGTTCTAGCACACACGTCTTCATATGAATGGCGCTTTTGTAGTTATTATTATTCCACGAAATCTGTCCCTATTTCCCTGGTTATACCACAGACTTAAATTAATTAAACTGTCAAAAATGTATCATATGAGAAACTATTTCTTATCATCCTTCTATTTATGCGTCAGCGGTAAAACCAGTTGATTCCGAGGAGCTGATCTCAATTCCAGTTGCCTCGTTTCGGTTTATATATTATAATTTATGAGTTCATTCCAAAATAAACCCGTGCTTCTATCAAAGAAACAAAACAACGTTAGTTTCAGCAGGAGTAGAATGAATTTAACTTTCGCAAAGAGTTTATTCCGTAGCGCAGAAAACATAAACTTTACAAACTCCCTTGTTATTCTCCTGTCTCTAGCAGTAATTAGGGATTAATGTATACGTGATGGAAATGCGCCTGAATGCATAAATTCAGCGGCGCGGCGATGTGGGAGAAAAGAATAATAGAATTTCACGCAATTTACTTTTTTAATCGGAAAAAGCTTCCATCCGAAAAGCGGCGCACTATGGCGCGGTCTACAAACACTCCCGCTTGCTGTAAAATCATGAATGTACCCCAATGAGGCTCAGCCCAAAAAGCTTAGGATTTTTTTTGTGTAGATAGCCTCAGGCGATGGCAGATGGGCTATCGAGCTTCATAAGCGCTGCTAGAGCATAAATATCTATTCACATTGACCTTAAAACGCTTTAGATTGTAACCATCAGCAGTAGCTGTTCCGGAGCATACAATTTCCTAGAGAGAAAGAGGACCCTAGCTTCTAGGACGGCGACATAGCCAGGCCGATAATCTGAACATGGTATGACTTGCAATTGATGATGTTATTACCCAAAAGCTTGATGGAAAATCATTATGTATCGAGCATCCCTCCAAGTAGAATGACTCCTTCTGTTCTGCGCATTAAACTGAATTTCATTGGCAAATCATTCCACAATTCTCATCAAATGATGTGAATTGACTTTGGATATAGTGTAACGTTGTATTTCCTAGCCAACAGGTGGCGCACAGTGGTCTGAACATCCAAAAAGCTAACCAAAACTTAAAATAATATTGACTGATTTGAAACTCCTTAATTCACCACTTTCACCCCTTATCAACCAACCCTTTGCAACTTCACAGTACATTTTAGAACATAGTCAAGCTGCATGAAAGTTTCAGTACTTTCACCGATTACGAACTACATGTCATATTCACAATCGTTTTTTACATTGACTGCCGCATATTTTATGAAATGATTAGGTTAGATATTAGTTCGGGGTTTCTTGGGTCGCTGACAATGAATTTTATATAAAATCTATGTTAATTTCTCCCTATACCATTCATTGTCCACCACATCGCATCAAATACCACATACTTTATATCTGCAGATTTTGAACCATTACACTGACCACAACTTGTCACGTACGCTGCTCAAAAATAAATCATGAAAAGTGAGTGCAGAAGTTATTGATGAAAGGCCGAGATTATTTATCTCAATAGTATGATACTTTAATGATCATTTATTAGTTGTTGATTTGTAATTACACCATGAAACATTCTTTCCACACATACAATATGCTCGTCGAGTTTCGTGTCTCTACTTATTTTCCACGAGCCCTTTTCTCAGGTGCACGTGACTTTTATTAGACCATGTCGTGTCGATAAATTTTTAGGGCCGTGGGTATACATCTATATCGTAAAGTAAGAGAATATGAGATAATAGGAAAACCAGCTGGGTTCCCTGAAAATATTTTATATATAGGGCGCGAACCTGGACGAAACTCAGACGCTATCACTCATCCGAATATGGCCGTAAATTCCTTATAACACAAAAATTACTTTCATCATATACATTCATTTTGCAATCCCAGGGAAAACAGCAGCTGCGGTTGTCAGGGCCGGACCGATGGTCACTCGGTCGAAATGATTGTTGTGGACATTGAGCAAGCGGTTGAATGTGTAGCTGTCATTTTATCGAGCTAGAATGAATGTTGTAACTAATATTACATATAGCGGAGATGTGTCAAAAGTGTATGCTCTCCACTTGCTGTAGACATGCATGTTTCGTCTTTAGCCTAGACTCGTCAGTACAACCAGGCGGTCTAACTGTAGAGAGAAATTTGGTGGTATGTACGTAACCCAGTCAAGGGTGTGATAGCAACATCAACACTCATCTCTAAGCATCGCGCATTATGACGCTGCCCATTAACAACTTACGGAGTCAATGTTCCTAACACTTCGGCTGGATCGAAACTGCAACAGATGTCTTAATAGATAGCCTATTGTGTTATGCTACTTGAAGCTTGAATATAACACTTAATTTATCTAAATGGGAGCTCCTGAATATTATTTTTCGTTTGCATGAATAATGTGAACTATAGAAAAAACAGGCAAGATATTCTTAAACATTTCATCAATTGATTTTCAGAAGCCCCTTATCATAGATTCTGGTTGGTACAACTAGGAGTATACTTCTTCATACTTTCCCTAGTTAATGTTATCTGAAATATTTTATTAGTAAAGATAAGTGAGCTTCTTTATATTGTAGGGTATTATTGTATGTTCTGGGGGTGACCTTGAGCATGACCTTGCAATGTATATTTCTGTTCTGGGTGACCTTGGGCTTGAACTTGCAATATGTATTTCTGTTCTGGGGTGACCTTGACATTGAAAATGTGTATTTCTGTTCTGGGGTGACCTTGAGCTTGACCTTGTAATGTGTATGTATATTCTGGGGGTGACCTTGAAATGTAAACGACCGTGAAAAGACGATGGCAATGGGTGAGCTTGACCATGAGGATCAGTTTGTAATATACCGTTATTTAAGGAGGTATAAAGAGACGAGCAGTGAGACGTTCGGGATCGCAGTTATATACCGAATAGTACACAATGGCACTAACGAACTTAGAGGAAAGTGTATTGGAGCCAGTAAAACAGCAAATAGCAGAACATACAATAATACCCTACTTTATATAATAACTAATTAAATCCACTAACTGATGGAAAACAGGTAATAGCTTTTCATCAAGATATGAATTGGTCCAAAGTTGCTAATTAAAATGTTTCAATTCGATGTAGCTTTAATTTATAGTCACATATAAGTTCTGCGTTTTAGTACACAAAGCAGTTAATGAATGCTTTTTTAATCAGCAAATATTTTTATTCATACGTATATTTGTGTTATGAGGAAGGTTATTTCATTCACCATCAGCATTTCTAGTAATTATAGAATAATGTGACATCTCTATTAAGATTAAATTACTCGACAAGTGCAAAATGGTGATCAAATGTAATTTGGCGAGATTTTTATACGACTTTTTAAGCGGTAACTTATCGTAAAATGCTGGCAAGTATATGCAGCTTATGAAATTTGAAGATCATCGCTGTAGTCCTGAGCTGTACGCCTTTCAGTTCGCGGATGAATGCTTCCAGCGAAAAGAATGTTATTTTTTTTTGTTTCTCGTCTCCTCTTTTTTCACTTTTTGTGCGCCGAGATGTGGTGTAATATGTCTAATGTGTCGCTTTGATCTAGAAACAGGTGGTAATGTGGAAATGTTTGCTTCATTATCTTTAATAAGTCGCACGGTTCCCCAGAGGGATGATATTAAATTAGCGCGGCATGGTGAGGGAAACAGAGAGTAATTTGGAATTTTCTCGTGCGCCCTTAATGTAATTAAAAATACTACATTATTCAAGTCATCATTACTGTGAAGGAAATGCATTTCTGTAAAATGTTACAGTAACCACAACACAACAAGCTTGGCTTGTGGTGTGGAAAATACTCGGATTTACACTCACCTACTGAATATAAATCCAGCTGAAAACAATATGCTCTAAAAATTAGGTTAGATACGAAAAACGCTGGGATGTTTCCATTTTTTATAAAATTTTTCTGCTCTTCAGGTATTTTAGAGGTGTGAAGGTCCAAATGGGTGCAAATTATGGAATTTGCTTTGGGCGCCATCAATCCCAGCTACGAAACTGATTACTAACTCATGATAGGCAACTCATCATTCACCAAATCTGTTTGAATATGTGCAATCTTTCTGTTCACAATCCGTTATTTGTTAATGTTTGTCAGAGCATGAATTTATTGCTGTTTTACAGTTTCTGTCACTAGGCATATACTCAATTAATTTCATCCTTGGATAAAACACTAGATACTTATCGTTTTCCGATCACTCCTTCAAAGTAGTCTCCTGGATTTCAGCACTCCCAATAAATCAACTGGATGTGAGAATAAATTATAGGCACCAAACATTTTTCTCGCCACTCAGAAAGCATTTACAGTTCCAAGGCTTATATCTCAAAACGCGTACTATACGAATAGTCAAACATAGATCCCAGCAGAACTCCCATAGCAACCGTCATTATTTCTTTGGGGTCTTCCATCATGAGTAATATTTCACCAAATTAACTCATGATTAAATTCAGTAGATAGATTCATATTTTCTATTGCAGGTTTTGCGTGGTCAAAATATCTGACTGTTGTTTGAAACTTGTAGACAAGGTGGATTTATCAAAAGTTTGATTTCGGACTTGCGGTTCCTTGGCAATAACCTTAGCGTCGTCCCAAGCTATTTTATGGTGCTCTGTCCATGCGTGGTCAGCTATTCCAGATTTTCCTGTCTCTGCTCGCTGGGTGTTGAGACGATGTTCTTTGATTCTTACTTCCAGTGGCCTTTTTGTTTCTCCAACATAGATTCTACCACATTGACATGGTATCTGGTAGATGCAGTCCTTTGTCTCTTGAGATTCATTCCTGGGCTTAGTTTTTGTTGGGATACTTCTAAGGGTGGCAGTCCTAGAGAATCTTGTTTGGATCTTGTATCGCTGACCTATTCTTTTGATTCCATCTGATATTCCTTTGACGTAAGGCAGAATGAGTGAGTGCTGAGATTCTTCGTGTTTAATTCGTCTACTATTGATATTTTCCTGTATTTTTACTTCCATTAGATTCTTTGGGTATCCGTTATTCAATAGATATTGTTTAATGATATTGAGCTCTCTTTGTAGTCCCTCTTGTGTGTTACAAATACTCCTAGCTCGGTCGACTAAAGTGGCTGTTGGGTGGCTTGAAGTGTAATGTAAGTATTGACCTGTGTGAGTTGGTTTTCTGTGTACTGTTGTTTCTATTTTGGTGTTTGTTCTCGTTACTAAAAACATCTAAAAATGGGAGGTAGTTGTTGCTCTCTTCTTCTTTCGTGAATTTTATCGAAGGTCGCATGTTGTTCAGATGACTGAAGAATGTTTTTAGTTGGCTCTCTCCATGGTTCCAGATGATGAATGTGTCATCCACATAGCGAAGCCGTAACTTCGGTTTAATACTTGAACTTTCGATGGCAGTTGACTCAAACCATTCCATGTACAAGTTGGCTACAACCGGAGACAACGGTGATCCCATAGGCAGGCCTTCTTGTTTGTAAAAGTCTTCCTTCTCTTGGAAATAGTTGTTCTTCAGACAGAATGTGATCAACTCCATTATTCCATCCAGTGGAAGATCTGTCCTTTTCTTCAGTTGTTCGTCTTTCAAAATATCTGAGTACAACATCCAAAGTCATCATGCGAAGATGATGACTTGTTGCAATGTTAGTGCTTCTTTAATATGTTTGATTTAATCGGCAGACTTTCTTGAAAAAACGCACGCCAAAGGAACCCTAATGAAACCATAAATAACCGTTGCTTTTATTGCTGCGAACGTTACAATTAACGAACAACCAAGCAAACCTGCATGAAACGCATATTACTATTAAAGTCCATTATGAAAACCTATAAATCTGGTAATTCGCATGGTTTACGGCCTACTTTTTTGCGGAGCGGTAGTTTTTAGAAGCAAACGAAACTTTTATGCACCTGAGCGCAGTTAAGGAAACAAAATTACACGTATTCGAACCGCGGCAATTTAACCATACGGAAGTCGCTGTGTTTTACTGGGCTCCTAAACGTAAAACGCTTAGCAGTTATACTGTAATATAGCTTCAAGTTTTTAAATGCTGATTAACTCTGGATGATGGCCAAATAGCCAATATAGTCCGGTAGAAGTAGACAATGAGATCGAAAAAAATAACAAAATATTTGAAAGATTACTCATTATCGGTAAAACTCATTCGGGTCTGTTTCAGTTACAGAGGCTGCTCTGGGTGAACCCTTACCACTAGCCTAGTGAACCCTTGCTACTAACTCTTGGTGAACCCTTGCCACCACTCATAACAGCATCAACCCCTATACTGAGACGAGCAATGACACCAAACGCAAGGGTCTGTTTCAGTTACAGAGGCTGCTCACAAGTCATTATACGTCTTCATAAATCAATTATGAAAATATGCAATGTAGGGAATGCATACTCAGTGAATCAACTCACCCTTCAATGCAGCTCCAACACCTTCACAGTTTCTACAACTATTCAAATCAACTCACAAAATATTCACAATGTCAGTATTAGTGTCAAGTCAAATATTCAACTGGGTCTCTACGATATTGCGTGTGATTTTGTTACGGCATTTAAAATATATCTAGAATACTATCAGGTAAACTATGCAGGGTTTTACACCTATTAGCAACCGACCAATACAAATAGTTTCACAGTATTCGGTACTATTATAAATAGACAGTGGGACCATCCACAAGGGATTCGATACTGTATAGAAAAAGCCATAGTGGGATTCCTTTGAAGTGTCATCAATTTTTAGAAACGCAGCAATTACATTATCTACAAAAACCAGGTTTCTTAGTCACAGGAGAGTCATGAATGTTGCCTAAAGTCACTTCCAACGAAGTTGAGGCGTTTGTGTCTCAGAACCCTGAAGATTTCGTATACTGATCAGACTGATTTAAGTCGTATGAGCAAGGTTTTGGAAGTAATGAAAAGGATTAGAACAAGAAACCTGGAGTATTTGGGACACATTATGAGAAACCCAAACAGATATTGATTATTACAGCAATTTCTCCAAGTTAATGTCTTAGGAAAAAGAGGAGCGTTAGGTAGACGTATTTCATGAGTGAGAAATTTGTGGACTGCCACTATTCGAATCGAATATGCGCTTTAAGATGGAGATTGGAGCAAAAGATATTTACGACACCTAAAATATATTTTTTCGTTGAACAATGAAACTTTTCCAACGCTCAGATAAAAAATTGTTTGTTCAACACAAATAATCTTCTCTGTCTTGGAACTGAAAGAAATACTGGCTTATTTGTCAGTCTTTCAGTGGAAGAGAGTTTTACTTCTGAAACTTCTGTGTTAAGCATAATGCGCTGCTTGCCAGAATTACAGACATTTTATGATTAATTTGTGAAGGCTATTATTATTTATTGAAAATTCTATTCAAAACAATACGTCTCCGTAATATGATCAACATGTAATTAATATAATATTTGATAATATATTATATATAATGAAAGATACCCACACGCTTTCGAGCACATTCTGAAATTTATTTTATCCAAGACTCTCACGCTGCAAACAGAAAATAGTATAACAAAAATGGTCATGCAGTAAGTATCCTGGAGCCATAAATACCAAAGTATATTTTATCTGTATATAATGTGCGATCCAGCACATGTCCATGATATATCTCCGCAAGCTGGAACATTGGAAAAGACATCCTCGTAGTGTGATGTTTATGTTGTATTAAATTACATCTTATGTTACAATCCCACGATCTGTCTTCTGCCATTTCAGGCTGTGTCTGGACCGACCGACGCACGGTGGGAAGGGTCACTTCTCCGGCAGCCCTTCGTATCCCGTCGGGTCCATCAAAATTTCAGCGTGACAGGTCGCGAAGATTTCTGTTCCCAAAAGTTCGTGAGATTTCTTGTTGAACTAATAATAATTAGAAAAAAATAGAAAAATCATAAATGGGAATTTGTCACCAGTGGGAATCGGACCCACACATCTTGCATTATAGGCAGACGATTTTGACCAGTCAGCTGTCAAACTGAAAGGAAAATACGCCATAGAAGGTACACCTCCCACGCAATTCATCCCACTTTTTTAACCTGTACAGCTCGATCTGTGGTTATTTCCTGAAAGCGGCATTCGGCTCAACGATTGTCAAATCAGATCGATTGGGGTATTATTAGTATTAGTGGCGTTTCGGGTTAAAATAAAACTTCAATTATTCCCTTCAATTATATATTTTTTTATATATATGCTCTCCACTATCCATCAGACCTGCTCTAGACATGCATGTTTCTTCTTTAGCCTAGACCAATCAGTATAGCCTGGCGGTCTAGCTGTAGAGGGCGCCACTTGTACGTGAGATTATATGTTTCATTTCAAAATACTTTTATGAACCTAACAAGGAATCACCCATTAAATAGAGAGTGAACAACTTTTCAAGCTGTAAACTAGGTTTCTCTGCAGCTCTCCTAAAAAGTGTATATCAGTTGTCTGTCTTCTGGCATTTATGTTTGCTGTTTCAACATATAAATTCGAGTAACGAGGTTACGTCCGTTGTTGTATGTGCCATTTCTGACGCAATAATCATAAAAACGGATCCTATTATCAGATAATCCTATTATTTACTTCAACAAAAAACAGTTATTCATGATATGCCGAGCCCGACAAGTCAGAAACCCTTGTTTGCTGTTGAATCACAGTCTTCATATTTATGTTTCTAGCAAATATACAGTGTTGTGGGATTGTAATCAAAACTTGATGTACCTTTTGCCTTTGTTGAGATTTTTTTAATGGAAGTAAGAGGACCATTATCATCATATTGGCCTTAGACCGGTAGACAGAAAGACTGACAGGCTTGAAATTTGTAACTAATATATACAACCAGTTGAGAATATGTAGATAAAAAGTATTGTAATTATCACACAGTTTTACAAAAGAAAGAGTTTTATTTGTAAAACTGATAACACAAATTTTTATCTACATGATGGAAGAGTTTCAGCAAGTAAGGGCATCTACAATCTACAGTCGAGACCAATTTCCTATCACCACCTTCACCCTTCAAACGCCAATTTTCAACTGTTCCCAAAAAAAAAAGAAATGATTAAATAAATGATCGTGGATGACGTCCAAATATCAACTTTGAGCATTGGCCATAAACTTGTAAACATATAAAAATGTGAGTTGTCACTTTTGGTTTGTTTTCCATATGCACGGAAATAGTAGCTTGAAAACATAAAAAGTGCAGTTTTGAGGTAGGTTAAATCAGTGTGTCTGCAAAACAAACATTTTTCTTATATTTTAACTCTGGATGAACCTCACAACGGGACAGTATAAACAATTGTTTTCAGTAAACGGTTATGAGCGGATGCTTGCTGGTCAATTCCACTTTATCTGCTCTCATTTTTCACTTTCTACATCCTCGTGAGTGCGCCACTGGCCGGAATCTAACATGTTAAAAATTATCAAGCGTATAGAAAGGATCAGCGCGAAATAGAGTACTTTGTCTCAAAAACACATCTCGTATCTGAGAATAAACTTCCGAGGCGCCAAGAATAACAATCTTTTCCGGATCATTGTCGTCGATCCTCCCCTCTTGACCAGAGAGGAACGCTAAGTGGGCAATTTTTTAGTCACCCTCCTCCGCACGGCGCGGCCTCTGTAACCAATTTTCATTGAACGCCCGATTTTACTAATGCCCAGATAAGTCTCCTCGGGGAGCATCTATCCTGTTTTTCATCATGTCGACATCCCTTCAGGACTATCAAGGATATGGGGATCTTTTGTGTTGTGTTTTTGAATAGTTACGAGATACTAAAACAAGACTTGCATTGAAAACGAAAGGGAGGCTCTGTGCGTGACTTGTTTTGAATACACAAAAGAAACGTATCGTCAACCGAATGCAGAATTGCTGTGCATGCTTATTCTTCAGTCCTCAGCCTTCTAAGTCAATCCATACAACATATGGACTGAAGGTGGACTATACGCGCGATAAGCGAAAGTTCAAACACTGGATAGGTCGGAATTTATCCCACTGTTTTATCGGCGATGCCTGTACTAGACAGGATATGTTATTTTCAACATTTTGTTGATGTACAGCAAGAAAAGATCCCTGAGGGACACCCGTACTCCCAAAATTTGCTCTCTATTAGTATATCTTACCTGTGGATAGACTACTTGACAGAAAAAGCTTATAGACAGAATAAAATTATTGCATACAGAAATATAGCCAATGTTCTAGCGGAGTGGTTCTCTCACCACTTGGTCTGTGTGACAACAGTATAATAGCTTGAGAATACAATCGACATAGCCTTAAAATTATCATTTTGCATTGTCGTAGAGCCAAAATTTTTGTAATTGGGTATTTGGCTCTAAAATAGATGTCAATATTTCGAGCTAACAAACGTGGGACTTGAACAAAATTTAAAAACTAATGTGAAAACAATTGACATCAAGATTACGACAAATAGTTGTGGATGAGCAAAGTTCGATAGATTAAAAATGGCTTATGTCGTGGCCTCTAAATGCCTAAGTGATAAGCCGAAGCAGTTTTACACAGCTTCAAGTTTCGAATCATGAAGCAGCTTACTAGGCAGCGACTCCCTTATACTATATCCAAATCACCAGCATTGAATTATTTTCTACTCTTTTTTTCACATTTAAGACTAACAGTTTGATTGATTAAATTAATATTCTATCTCTGCGAGTTTATTTGCAAATAGAAATAATAATAAAAAATAAAAATTTATACAAATATCCCTAATTGTTCAGAACTGCAGTGGACAATGACCACAGACCACTTTTACAGCAGCTGATGCTCAGATTTTGGTGAAACTTCAAACTCCTACAATGTTACCTCCTATTTAATGATAACGCTTGCCATCTAATGAGATGTGATGAAGTGCAACGAGGCATATAATTTACTCATCGACATTGTATTATGTAAAATCGCAGGAATAATGCTTCTGGCACAACCCATTATTGAGATTACAATCAGCAACGAAGCTGTGCATCTTATCAATCGAACATATCTTGTTTGTGTTCGTGTAACCCATAATGTATCCATTACGTCTCATGTATATTGAGGACAATCAAGCAGAACATGGAATGTTCAGACTCCTTATGTATCAATGTACATACAGAGACAATCAAAATATCTATTTATTAGTAGAATCAGTTCCAAAATTGATCGAATATGTGTGTATATGCAACAGAGCATATTATTGCTGAAGTGGCTCTGAAATAATGTTAATGACGAATGCATACCGGCGTGTATATATTTGCGCAATAAATGTTTTCTGTTGCTTTTTCAACGATTTTTTTCTCGAATTATGCTAAACGCATGAAATATATTAACTTTATTCAATATTCTGTATTCTGTGTTGGAGGAAGGGTAATCTGCCATGACCATAGCACTCAGGTCCCATTGATTTACTTGTACGTTATCCCCAGGAGTTGCTCAAAACTTGGTCTTTAGTTATACTAAATTGTGTAAAATAGGGTTGACACAATCCAGTATAGCATCCATTACAATACCATACAAAGCAGAATGTATACTCGGATTGATTGCTGCATAGGGGGTTTTGATTCATCCCCTGCAACGACGATAGAACAACTGAAGACCTGGCATCTCATTCATAAATTCATTTATGTCTCTAGTCAAACATGTCTTTGGGCGAGGGGACCAGCGGGGAGAGGGGAAGGTGGCAAGATGGCAAGATGGCCGCTTGATGGGGACCGTAATTTCTGTTTGTAAACATCGATGACATTTGGATGAATCAAGAAATTTTACATGGCGGGAATTTGAAAAAGTTCACAATTATACTTACTGATGGAAGGTTACACCTGCAGCTTCAGCCTGGGTGTTGAACAGCTTACACACATAACAATATATCATCATTTTGGCAACAATAAGCAAAATTCAAACCAGATCAAACAGAGAAAATGAACAAAAACTACGATGTCTGATTCGAACGCTCACGTCAAAATTCAAAGCGGTTGACAGTGACCTGACGTAGACGGTTGACGGTTCGGTTCTTTCAAATGCCGACAGACGTCAAATTTGCAAGATATGAATGAAAAATGATACGTAACGGCTAGTAGCAGTTAGAATTTACTATAAAGCCATGTTGCCAGCTAGTGTGTGAGGTGTGATTAACATTGCAGGTTTGTTCTAAATTATGAAGTTATTTTTAATTTTCCTCACTATTTAATGGCTAATATATTAATTGTAGCACATATTCATGAGATCTTGTGAACTAGCTATGTAGAAAAATTAATGTTATTGTAGTCCTTCGGTGAATTCGGGCAACTGTGCACCAATGTCTGACGAAAGTTTTTGTAAACATATGAGGTCTATAGTGTTCTATCGTCAGTGAAATAAATGTATCGGTAGCTATTTAAATTTAGCGATAGTCTAAGATCTCAGAAATTTGATTGGTCAATAAAATCGATAGTATTGGATCTAACTGGCTTTTCTGTAGTACCCACTGAAATATTTTGAAAGTTTGACAGAATGCTTACAATTTGAGATCCTTGACTCCTAAGTGTCGCCCTCTATGGGATGGTTAAGACCTTTGACGTAAGTAGTCAATGGACGTCCCCATAGAGGGCGACACTTGGATCAGTTTAAGCTGAGTGGGTGATTTCTTTCTGTAGAGTTTCCATATCACTAACAGGCGGAATACCGTATGGCTCAAGAGCAAGTATGAGGGTTTCAACAGTCCAGTGCTGAGATCTCGTTGTTAGTTTGTGACCTTTGAGAGTCAATAAAGCTTGTCTGCTGTCCGTTAAGGTTCTAATATTCCTATGGGTGATTTCACTTGTAGCTATGGTTATGTCAGTAGGTTCTGTGTTACGCTGGCTAATTGATCCATGTGCCATTTACTGCACAACTTACCTCATAATTTTTCTTAGATCCGTTTGCGAATGTACTTGGTTCTAGTTCGCCTGTTCGGAAAGCCTCCTGGCTACCAGAAGCTTTCACAAGTCAACCAAAACCAGATAGCAGCATGCTGCCTTCATTTTTGCGATCCTAGATCGATTTTCATGAAAAACTACCAATTTCATATAACAATACGAGTTCGATAAATACCGGAGGCCGGTAAATTACTGATCGTTTAGGCCGCACTCACATCCTATATTCCCGGTCGTCTGAACCGTAAAATTTAATTATAATCGCGTCTGCTGGAACGTATTAGTTAATAATTCACACAGGCCTGCGCCAAATCCGCACGGTTGTTCAACGCGGATCCCGTTCTCTGTACTCCAAATGCCAATGACCAGTTTGTTCTGATGACTACTTGTTATTCTGTATAAAGTATGTCCATATGGTTAATTTCAGTCTATTTAATGAAAATCCATTTGCAGCTTCGTTACAATCATATAGAAATTCACGTTCGGAAACTGTGAAAAAACTTTGCCCACTGCAACGTTTGAACCTACCTCTTCTGATTGCCGGTCAGGTGCTCTGTCTCTAAACTAAGTGGAAACTCCTAGGGATTGAGGAGAACTTAAAAAATAGAACCTGTAAAGAGACATAATCTGGTATACAGACGGGTCAAATTCCAAACAGGGAGCAAGAGCGGGAGTCTGTGGTAGAGAGCACAACTTTGGACAATGTGTACCATTTGGAAAATACACATAATAAATACGCAGGAGGTCAATCTACTTGACTCCATTATTCCACTCGTTACACGAAAACGTTGTACAGCAGTCAGAACTAAGCTCAAGCCTACTGGTCGACAAACCGCAGACAAAATTTTTTTAGCCATTTTGAACAAAGCAGGCTGATAATCCTGCGATTCTGGTGAATTTCATTTCAGAGATTTATCCCGTCTGTTTTTACAGTGCAACTACATTTGCGATCGAGTGGTGTGCAGCTAACATGCATTTGTTCCGTTTGTTGTTTGTTATCACGTCACTGAACCTGACGGTAACGTATTGTTCACCAGCAAGTATTATTCATTCAATTGTTTTGCGCTTCAGGCCGCAAAAGATTCCTGAATATTGTAAAATAGGTAGTTTTAGTCAACACAGAGAATCATACTAGGAGAAAGTATATCCTAGCTGAGTGGTCAACAATTAGTTCCATTTAGGATCCGTTTTCTACTTTCTACTTTTCTGTCGCGATATATTTCTACTTCTTACACTCATAGGCGTGGCTAGGAACTGTGGTGTCTAGGAGGAAGCATGAAGGGTTAAAAATCTCTACAGAAACTTAAACAGAAAAAAAATTAAAAAAATACCTAATACCTTAAACCTTGTCACACCAAACGCCTCAAAAGACCAAAGGCATCAGACATTGGTTTGATTCCCATTCTGGGTCTAGGATGCAGGAGGTTGTGAGTTCAATCCCCACTGACTACAATTATTTTTTTCTAATTTTTCTAATTATAAATTCAGTCCCCTACAGTGAAATCCGATTAAAATCTGTAATAATAATCAAGATATCCGTATCTTCTGGGTACTTAACTTGATACACCTTGTATAGTTGGATCGTCTGAACTCATCTTTCTTGCATCGCACAGTCACATTGTTTTTTGAAATTAGACGGCGCGACGACAACGTATCACCACACTTCACATTCGCGCGGAACTCCACCAAGCAACTTCCATCAATTCTCGGAATTCCCTATAGTAGTTCGTATCTGCAAAGTACCTCATGAATATGCATGCCTCCATTTGTGTCGATATGCAGCAGGACAACTTACACTAAGTTTTCGTATGGGAGGGATGCATGGGCAACATACAATCAGGCCACAGCACACTCAACATCTTTATGTGCCGTCTGGCGTTTCGAAACTAGCAGCAAAGTAAATTTTGCTGCATATCCTTAAGTAAGAAAAGAACCGCGCTCGCTAAAATACTGAAATTCAATAAAACAAGTCTTTTTAGTAGTTGGACCAGTTTTATTTAATGTCCTACGAACGATCTAGGAGGCCACTGTCATCGCAAATGTTTTCGAACTCGATATATTACGTTTCTTTTCGATGTTTTATGATGCCTGCAACCCAAAAATCCATGTCGCTCACACTTATCGGTCTGTTGGTGTTTCATGTCGTGTCAATCATCTGCCCGTTAAATCTACCACTTCTGATATGGCTCGTTTCATGGGAACTGTAAGATTGAAGTCTATTATTCAGAGACCTTTGGCGCGAAGCATAACCTCATCCAAGAAAGAGTTGTTAGCATACACATTCGGATTCACCGGCGCGGTTCGCCGGCATTCGCGAAAATATAGTCAGAATCTCCCGCGAAGGCGGTAGCAAAGCGGATTTTTCTAGTTGCGCCGCACCTCTTACAACCAGAAACGACTAAGAAGCTTATCGGAACAAATTCAATTTGAAAAATGAGTTCCTGAGCAACCCGCAATGCCGTTGCCACCGCCACCACGGATCTCAATTGCTTTTCCTGCATTCCTCCGGTGTCAATGGGTGATCGATTATAGTCCAGTTCATTCAGATAATCATGGAATCATCTCAGAATAATGCAATGATAGCATGCCAAGCAAGGGATTTCAACACTGGAGCTTCAAATGCATCCTTGAAAACATGATCTCGAAGCCTTGCACTCCAGAACCTACACTACTTCTCTAAAAACTTTCCCCCAGAATCTCATATCAGCAAGCTGTGTTCCTCCTAGTTTAAACCTCGTTCACGTACAACCCATTCCTACTAAGGGCATAAAAAGGATGCCAAGCAAGGGATTTCAACACTGGAGCTTCAAGTGCATCCTTGAAAACATGATCTCGAAGCCTTGCACTCCAGAACCTACACTACTCCTTTAAAAACTTTTCCCCAGAATCTCATATCAGCGAGCTGTGTTCCTCCTAGTTTAAACCTCGTTCGCGTACAACCCATTCCTACTAAGGGCGTAAAGAGGATGCCCAGCAACTACCAACCTATAAGCCCTCTACACCACGTCCAAGGTTATGGAAGCCATCCTTCACGTGAAGCTTCTAGGATACCTGAACAAAAGTACCATTATCAGTGATCTTCAGTGAGACTAACGTAATCAACGATGTATGGGGATTGTTTTGGCCTTCTTGACCCACATGTGTAGAAAACGTACTGAACTCTAAGGGATTCAACCAACTGCTGAAAAAGAAAATAGCACAGGTTCACATGCGATACACGTAATCACACCTCACCTCCTTTATCTTCACAATGAAAAACTATTCAGGTAGGCAACATTGTCAGAACAGCAACTGTATTGCGGTCTAGCTAGATTGGGGAAAATAACGACTCTGCCTGGATTGCAGTGCGTTCATTTCAATGTTTGAAGAATAAATCAAAAGGAGGATTAATACACCAGTCGCTCTTTCTGCTATTTTCTATCATAGGCGTCCAAGAAAAAAGTGTTAAATCATTCAGTTAAAAGTTGATTTTCAGATTTAGTTAAATGCTCACGAAAAACTACCTAATCTTTCTTTATTCAGCCCCTATCAGACTAAGGAGATGGAAACATTTACAGTATGTATTATCAAAGTAATATTTATACTTGTTTATTGGTTCTTGTTCATTGGTGTCGATCTTTCTCATCACATTGTTACTACTTTTTTTTGGTAAGATACGATAGGATATTTTTCTTTAGAAAGGTGTCAAGAGTGCCAATCGAGATGGAAAGACTGGTGAAAATTTCCTTTTTATCTGGCTAGAGATATTTACGCAATATGGTTTCATAAATATAACTATACAATAAATAATCTGATCTTTATATTTATTATTAAAAATAGTGAAATACTAGAATGACATATATATTCATCAATATATAAAAGATAATATATCATGTATTTATGGTGTAGGCATGTTGATGTACGCCCATGCTTTGTATGTATTTTCCTCTGTTCTATACAACTGAAACCAGGCCAGCTGCTGCAAAAGAACTCCTAAGATCTATGATTTGTTTGTGCTTCTCCTTTAATTGAAGTTTTTGAGAGGTGGTGTGCTAGGAAATATGAACAGTAATCACACAGCTTCCTTTCAAAACTGAAGAATGATAGCAAAGCTATAATTACTAACCGAAGTTGTGTTGTCACTAAAATAAAGAGTAGCTTTTTTGCATAAAAGTGGATACATCACTGTTACTTCTAAATGGTATTAAACCAAATGTGTTCCTGTAGTCCTCCAAGAATTATGCAAGCGCCGTCCAAACACCCGCCCACAGCGCCGCTCGAGTTTTTTGCTGAACAGGGTGTCAAGCTGTTGCCTCACCCACCTTATTCTCCGGACCTAGCTCCGTGTGACTTTTTCTTATTCCCTAAGATCGAACAAAAGTTACGAGGTCGCCATTTTTCCAATCGCTGCATTTGTAATCTTTCGAAAGAACGTCGGTCACAAGAATTTGACAACTGGTTACCGAATGCCTAAATGTATTGAGGTAATATGTTGAAAATACAGAATAAAGCTTTCTAAAAAAACCTTGTAGGTTTTCTGTATCTACAAACTTTTGAGCGTGACCCTCGTAATGAGCAAAACCCAATATAACAGTTTGCATCAACAATTCATAACCCTACTTACTCATTTGTGAACAGTCAACTGAAAAAGATCAGTTTGACTAGACTATATGTAGATCATCCCCTAGTGTTCTGAGTATCCCGGTATCTCTGGTAAGTTCTGGCATCGGCAGCCCCAGGCATGGAAGGCCCCATTTCCGTATGTGCATGCAAGTCCTAAGGGATCCAAGAAGGGAATTAATAGCTGCTGCCTACCTTCGTCCCTCTCTGCGCTGTTTCTGGCATGTACCTGCCCGACTACCCCGTCGAGCCACCATACTTGCCCCATTCATCATCCTTGTCTGTATCAGTTAGGCGGCACCATTAAGCTGTTCCGGTTGTTGGGATAGGGACAATAATAGTGTGTTTCATTCCGAAATTCTTCATATACTAGTCAAATACCCTGGTTTTTTTCCAAAGTTCATCAAATGTCATATCCAATAGTAGTAGATGAAAAGATTGTGTAACTAACAAACAGTTTCGCAATTGAAACTCTTTTTCTTTCAGTGACGCGTTTCAATTTATATTTGAATCATCGTAGGACTGTCAGATTTCACTGCTAACGAAAACGATTGCTCTCCAACTAACTAACTAGATCTTATCATGGATACAAAACTAGAGCTCTCAAAACTAGCATACTATTTATCCTGTCTAGCGGTTTTTCTATTAAATTATTTCTCCTCTTCTTGTATAACACAGTAGCATTGTAAGTGAGAGAACGCTGAAATAAGGTAGTTTAGTGATAGAATTTGAGAATCTTACGTTTATTCCTTAAATATAAGTTTTCCCTCAAGAACATAAGCTTGGACGAAAATATCAGTTTGTGAATTCTTAATACATTCTATACAGGGTGTTAATTAAGTATGTTAACAAACTATAACCACGAATAGTACTCCGAAAAATAGAGAGAAAATGTCATATGAACATGGGTCCGGGAATGCTTTCTAAGGGAGCTACGCTCCTTTGCATGGAGCACCCTGAAGACGGTTTTCCCTCGATATTCTTGAAACCATTCATAACAAAATTACGAAATTAGGTACGATGGGTAAACTTGAATCTGATTCTGAATTCAGAATTTCATAATTTTAATCAGAGGCGTATCATACGGGAGGAGTTAAGGGTAAAAATAACCCCATTTTCTAAATGGTAATTTTTTTGACATTTTGATTTTAGAATATGGTATTTCAGAGATTTCTACGTAAAAATGGTGTCTTGGTACATCTCGATAGGGCTAACCGTTTTCGAGAAAAATGCAAATTATTGAATCGATGCAGGCTATTGTAAATAAATAAATGTTCATCTATTTAGTAAGTGTGCTGTGAAAAACAATTGCAATAATTGATAAACAACTTGAGAACTGTCAGTTTATTCAGTTTAGAGTTATTACAAAACATTTAGGTATTATTTTTAAAGAAACATTATTTAATAAGAGTTTGAACAAATAAGAAATAAAATACTAAGACAAATAGAGAATGTTTTCTTAAAGTACTCGTGAGTGTTGGAAGTGACCGCCACCAGCTTCAATACAACGGTTCAGTCGCCTTATCATTGAATGACGGACTCTTTCAAAAATATGTGGTGTGTTTTTGATTATCAAGCATGAATCAACTATTCTATTTCTGAGGTCTTCTTCATTTTGAACAGGGGTTTTGTACACTAATGACTCAAGGTATCCCCATAAGAAGTAATCCAAAGGATTGATATCTGGCGATCGGGGAGGCCAAAACTGTAGACCACCTCTACCTATCCAACGGTTAGGATAATTTTCATTCAAAACTTGACGCGCAACTAGACTAAAATGTGCTGGAGCACCGTCGTGCATGTACCACATACGACACCGTTCTCTAAGTGGAACTTCTTCTAATAATTCAGGTAGAACATGTACTAAAAACCGCTGGTATTGTTCCCCAGTAAGCCTATGAGGCAGAAAATATGGACCAATGAAGTGGTTTCCTATAATTCCAGCCCAAATATTAAAAGAAAACTGTTCTTGGAAATGATGTTCTATGAAGGCGTGTGGATTATCCTCAGACCATACGTGATTGTTATGAAAATTGGTAATGGCATTCCGGGAAAAACAAGCTTCGTCAGTGAACAATACCTGACTTAAGAAATTCGGATTCCTTAAAATTTGATTTCTTAACCAATTGCAGAAGTCTACTCGTAGTGGTAAATCCCTCGGTATTAGAGCTTGCACCCGTTGCATGTGATATGGATATAGCTGCTGATCTCTTAAAATTTGCCATACCGCTACATGGGTAATATTTAATTCATGCGCTATTTTCCGCGTACTGGTTTCAGGATTTCTCTCAATTTCGTTTAGAACTGCTTCCTCCATCTGAACGGTTCGTACTATTGCAGGTCTTCCTATGACAACTGTAGACCTCTTAAAACTACCTGTTACGGAAAGTCGGGCGTGGATTCGTATAAATGTTCTTACAGCAGGCACTGCGCGTTGGGGATATCGTTCATGATAGATACGTCTCGCAGCATGAGCGTTACCCTGAGCCATCCCATAACAGAAATACATATCTGTCATTTCTCCATTAGTAAATTGGACCATTTTAAGCGGAATATCAGCACACTTCTACTTGACAACAAACTCTAAACTGAAACTGACAGTTCTCAAGTTGTTTATCAATTATTGCAATTGTTTTTCACAGCACACTTACTAAATAGATGAACATTTATTTATTTACAATAGCCTGCATCGATTCAATGATTTGCATTTTTCTCGAAAACGGTTAGCCCTATCGAGATGTACCAAGAGACCATTTTTACGTAGAAATCTCTGAAATACCATATTCTGAAATCAAAATGTCAGAAAAATTACCATTTAGAAAATGGGGTTATTTTTACCCTTAACTCCTCCCGTATGATACGCCTCTGATTAAAATTATGAAATTCTGAATTCAGAATCAGATTCAGCGTCAAAAGTTTACCCATCGTACCTAATTTCGTAATTTTGTTATGAATGGTTTCAAGAATATCGAGGGAAAACCGTCTTCAGGGTGCCCCATGCAAAGGAGCGTAGCTCCCTTAGAAAGCATTTCCGGACCCATGTTCATATGACATTTTCTTTCTATTTTTCGGAGTACTATTCGTGGTTAAAGTTTGTTAACATACTTAATTAACACCCTGTATATAGAATATTAAGATGTTCCAACAGTAAGTTATACGATAAAATTTGAGTTGAAAAGATCAGTCTGTTCATTTAGTACAATGGAATCGATACATTACTATAAGTTACCATCCGTTTGTATTCTATGTTAACTTACTCTTGAAATATTCTAAGAAATAAAATAATTTATCATATTAAATACCTTGAGGATATTTTGAAGGCGATGGTTAAGGTTTTGTAGGAGTTAACTTGATTCAACTGCAATCGCCAAAAAATATATTCTTCCTGAAACAGACAAAAGAAAGAAAAATAGGCAGAATAAACAGTATGGTAGATTTAAGAGCTCTAGTGCTGCATCCATTATAGGATCTAGTTAGCCAGTTGGCAAGTAATCTGGGTAGCCTTGTTAGCAGTCAAATCTGACAGTCCGACGATGATTTAAATATAAATCGAAACGCGTCAATGAAAGAAAATGACTTTTAATTATTAAACTATGTGTTAATTACACAATCTTTCTATCTACATGATGTAAGTACGAGCATCCACAATCTACATTAATGATTCATAGTTTTAAAAAACAGTCGTTTCAATTTTGTTAGTAGTTTATGAACTGCAATGAAATGCTAGAGCAGATATGACGTCCTTTTATTCTTGATAAGTTTAAAATAAGCGAAAAAATGCACCGCCATTTTTATGAGACACACACAGCTACACATGCCGATTTATCCAGATAGTCTTCCGCCTTTTACCAATAACAGAAATTTCAAAAAGCGTCAAAATACGTTAATATCCTGACTCTTGAACAGCAACAGACACGCCTACTGATATCAAATTTAAAAACTCTTAAATTTGATTATGTGTCTACTAAGTTAATATATGGATATGCGCATAAAATTCGTGGGGATATCCGAGCATGAAATTAATAGCTCAATCCGCTCGGCTCCGGCGCCGCTTTTGGAGCCAGCAGCGTCGCTGGCGTTCTCAGAGCTCCGGCCTCTCCGGCCGCACTACATCATTCATGTCTGAGTGGCTGCAGGAAAATCCGGACTCTCATAAGGCCCGCGATTAATTGGTCTCACCAGGATCTTTAATTTACTCCGCAAAAGTGCATTCGTTACTACTTTGGGCATTAAATGGGAGGAGAATTATGTCGCCAGACACAAACACTTCGCACTCCAATATGCGGGGAGGTCGAATACAAATACGAAAGCTTTGTTCAGTCGGTCAGCTCAGGCCGATATGGATAACGCTAATTTATGATTTTAGTAAATACTACACATAAGAATGCAGTGATTGTTACGAGGGTCACGCTGAAAGTCTTTAGATATTCCTAATCTATACAAGTTTTAACAAGTTTTTTGTCTAAAGTTGTAAGAGCTTACATGCAAAGGCAGTAGTTGCCTTGTCGCAGTCTCGAATGCATCTAAGAGTTGGCCGAATTTTAACGTGAAAATGGATCCTCGTGAGGAAAAGGTAAAATAAAGCCTTAGAATTCCAAATAGGTTCGTTATACTGTTAGTCATATTACAGAGAGTACGAGGGTCACGCAGAAAGTCCTTAGATATTCCTAATCTATACAAGTTTAAATAAGTATGAGCACGCAGCTATTTTGTCTAAAGTTGTAAGTGCTTACACGCAAAGGCAGCGTTTGAATCGTTTAGTAGTTGCCTTGCCACGGTCTCGAATGCATCGAAGTGTTGGCCGAATTTTAACGTCAAAATGGAACCGGGTAGTCGCAATTTTCGAGCCATGATTTTGTATGACTATAAAGAGGGACTAAAACGAGCGGAATGTCACGAAAGCTTAGTGAGTTGCTTTGTGGACTCGGCCCTTCTAGGGCTACAGTTTTTAATCGGTTTGCTGAGTTTAAAAGTGGCCGGGTCTCACTCGATGATGAACCTGGCACAGGTCGACCGCCCTTTGCTGTGACTCCGAAAGGTGTAGAGGTTGTGCAAAATATGGTAAATAAAGATCGACAAATAAGTTACACCAGTATCATTAGTATCCCGAAACTGAACAGCAGTCATTAGTTTGGTGCTTTGAAAGTGCGGTAACCTTGGAATATCAAAGTACAGTTACTTCTGAATGGTATATAACCAAATGTGTTCCTGAAGTCTTCCAAGAACTATGCAAGAGCCATCCAAAGACTGGTCTGCGGGGTATTCAATGACAACATGATAACGCACCCTCCCACAGCGCCGCTAGAAAACTCGATGTTTTTGCTGAACAGGGTTTCAAACTGTTGCGTCACCCACCTTATTCTCCGAATTCTTCTCATTCCCTAAGATCAAATAAAAGTTACGAATTTGCCATTTTTCCACCGATGAAGAGGCAATCGCTGAATTTGAGGATGAAATTAGCGACTTTTCAAAAGAACAGGACTTATCAAAGTAAAAAAGAAACAAATAGAACTCCAATCAAAAATAATATTATTGCTCAAATTCTTAGTCTTGCAAATAATAGTTTTTTATTTAACTCTATTCTTACAAGTTACTACAAAATATCCATGCAAAAAACTATTTTGTACTCAAATATGCCAAAGTTTCAACTATAAACCCGTGGCTTCAAGGCAACTCGCAGTTCTCGATGTTCTTATTTAATCCCTTCCCCGCATTTTCCAGTTTTGATGGGATCAGTAGCTTTGGTTTAAGTGGCGAAACGACCGCGGAAAATATAGCTTAATTATGCTATAAAGTTTGATCACCGTATTTGCGGTCAGCAAGATACCACACGTCTATGTTTCTAGTAGAAATATCCGATGAAGATTTTTTTTGGGTTGAGGTTATTTGGGTATAATTGTGTGATCGAAAAAAATAATACCGCTGTATCAAAATGAGCAGCAATGCGTCCAATGTCAAGGTAATAATTTCTAAATCCAAGTTACCCGTAGATGAACTAAATATCACAGTTTTGATATTTTTGATCTTTCTAATGGAAATATTTTGCAGCTTTGCAGTTTGCAGTACACAGGAAAACAATTCTATTTGACTAATGTAATCTTAAGGCTGTATAAAGTTTAAATGAAGTTTGTTAGTACAAGTGTTGAACTAGTTATTATTCACGGAATTATGAAACACGTAATTTGGTGGATTATTCTGCATTCCTAATATCTCAGCAACAGAGCACGTTTAAGGTGAATTCACCTTTCAGGGAAGCTCTGACTTCACAATCTCTGCTATTAATTTTCTTCATAGTACATAAAATATATATCATCGTGATTTTCAATTCGTCGCATTATTCAAGACACTTCCTCAGATACCTACCAACAACAATGAGCATACGTAGAGTAGAATTACTACCTACGAGATGTTTTCAAAACATGTTTAAAGTGCTATATATTTGTTTGAATCATGTTGAATTTTCAGATGTTTTAATCACATTTTTTACAGGTTTTATGTTCAAAAAATACGTTTGTCTTGTCCACTTTTAAAAAAATATATTTATTAACGACCCTGGCCCGCGCACAATGTCACGCCACTGTCTTTTGATTATTAGTGATGCGCCTAGTCGTTCCTCCAACGTATTGCTACGTAATCCAAGTTTCTTCCTCAACTTCCTAAAGTCGCAGCTTTGAAGATAGCTAAGGAGATGAATCACTCGAAAGTTAGTTTCAGAATGATAATCAATAATTCGTCTGCCGAGGTATTTTGTAAGGAAAAGTAGGGGCGAAAGGGTACAGGCTTATCCGAGATACAAATTTATAGTCCCCCGAAAGGATTAGGTTTTAACGTTTTGGTAAGCATAAACGGTTCAGACGCAATTACGCCAAACCGATCTTGATGCAATGCAAGTTTAAGGTCGCGGTTGTAGCGATTGTACCAAACAGGGGTCACTAAATAAATGTAGCTTATATTTGAATAAGGATTATTTTTAGACTTCTTGATGATTATTTTATAATTGGTGCATTGTATAAAATATGGAACTGCTTTTTTTATCACAAAAAATAACTGAGGATTTGCTAATTTGTGAGCATTTACGATTCAACAGCATATTCACCATTTTTTCAAAATATTTTAAGTGGATATGCAAAGGTTTAAATGACTGGATTCATCAGAATATTCCAAGGCTCTTCGCTGGTGATCTTCGTCAACGAAGCGATTGCTCTTACCTCTCGATCCTCATCGAGAGTTGGTAAGTTGCAGCTCCTCGTACACAATAAAGACGAGTAATATTGGGCGGCCGGAGTTGAGAGCTGTTTGGAATTTTTGAGGGTGCTCTTGTCACGGCAGCCACCGAGTCGTTCAAGTGTCGCCAGTCTCCCGAGGGCACTGAAGTGTTAGGGACGAGATACACCTACGTGTGTGGCGGCTTTTGTTGCAGGTATTGCTCTACAGATTTCACTGAGGTGACTATGGTCCACTTACAAAGACGTACGTGTATACAGGGCGGTCTTTAAGAACCTTTTGATATCAGAAGTAGTGATACTTGAAAAGGTAAATAGAAAATAAGGAAATATTGTATTTTTGTGTAAGTCATGCACTCAAAGGTATAACACAATGGTGAAACATATCTGAGGAATAGTGATATAGAGCACGTTTATATTTTTAAATTATTTAGGATTCCTTTGTAGCGATGAACTTTCAACATGTTGTTGACTTCATGGAATCAAGAAAACCACTACCATTCCGAGAGACCCTACTTCAGCAAGAATAGAATACCGTTCAGATAAATGAGGACATTGGGAGAATTGTGCAGTAAGCACTACAGAAACAAAAAAAAATATCTCGCGGCTGTTTTTTAGGTTATATTTACGAAATTATTTCGGACTACGTAAATGATAAGTTCTATGACCTGCAGTTCGATTAACTACTCTAGTCACCAAAGGTATTACATTTTTCAACTCAATTCACTCCGTCTACAACTGCTAAATCCATTTCATACGCCTTTGCTGTTATTGCGCTATTCTCAAGGGATTCAGAAGTATTATACACTTCTTCAATAGATCCCCATATGAGACGGACCTCCATAGCTCACATCTTGTACCTACATTCCAAAAAGCAAGTTACTCTTAATTGTGATAACGTCTCACGAGTCCTAGTCCTACCCTGGCACATTGATGCCACTGGTGTACCAGAACACGACCCGACTATTTATAACCTTTATTCCCGTTTTCCAATTGACGTGACAGATGGGAATCCCTTTTGTGATCGGGAGTAAATCAACTTTTAGAGAATTACCAACGAGTATGATTTAATATGAGGATTTGTTTGTGCACGTCTGTTATTTTACATTCTTGTCTCTCTTGTACTCGGTAAATGTGAATAGGTCAGATATAGGTTAGCGCATATTGAAAAATGCATATTGACACGTTCCACTCTAAAATAGGTTTCAATTGGATTGGGTATCGCGGACAGTGTTCCCCCGATGGTTACAATCTACAACGTTTCAAGGTCAATGTGAATAGTCATTTATCTTCGCGCAATGCTTATGAAGCGCGATGGGCTATCTGCTTTTGCATGTGGTTATCTATAAAAAAAATCAACTACAATGAAAACTCAGACACCATGTTTTGTTAACATTGAAATTGTCAATCAGACCTAACAAAAGATTGTTTGAAATATAGATATAAGTTACGAGAACCTGTAACCTCTAATAATTACCATGTGGTTGTTTCTCTGATTCACTATATTTTCCGCTGGCCGTTCATTGAAATCACATGAGTATGAATGAGTCTGTACGGACGTTTAAATTTAATATCAGGATAGTTTTTAAAACAATGGATACACCAAGATTCCTTCTAATACAAAAAATGAAAAACTAGACCTATAAAGTGTAGAATCAAAGAGCACAAATATTATATAATTGAAGGAAAAACAGCCAAATCAGCACTCAGTGAACATGGTTGGGGAACGAGCATAGAGTAAAATGGGGGAAAGTGTATATAGTACACAATGAGGACAATGATTTTAAAAGGAAGGTCAAGGAATCTATCTCCTTATAGTTGAACCACGATTGTATTCCTATTTCCTCAATTTATCTAGTCAATGTTCTCCAAAACTTCAGGTGCACCATAATTGTTTATCATAATATTTTCAAATTCATTTTTTTTTCATTTTGTTCCGTAATTTGATAATTGCTGCCCAGACAGCCGAAACGTCAGTAAATATTCGTTCATACGTATGAGGTTTTGAATTAGTCGTCAGCGAAAAATATAATTTCGCAGAAACTATTGGTTTCATGAATAATAATTATAATAATATGGAGACATAAGATCCATGTTCACTCTCACATTTGTGGGTTTACCCCGCCTGTTTGCAGTTTTTACTCTGAAATATACTCATATCATTTTATCATATCCAATGCGAAGGACATAAGGTTTCAATGAACTAGTTAGAAATGTTGAAGGTTCGTTAGTCGAGACATCTTGTAAGTTCTTTGAAGCAAACTTTGTGTCTTTAACTAAATTTCACAAGAGCTGAACATCTGAGCAATGCTAACGGCGGGACTAGCGCTACCACTTGCTCGAAGAGACGCGCGCCTGCAACCGGGCAGGTGGGAACCGGGAGTCAGTCCCCGAGGAGCCATATCATTGGCGGAAGCTACCCACCCTGACCTCCCTGTCCTCCCTCGAACGGCTTTGGCCGTGCACACGCCGAAGGGCTGCCTAATAATTTATAAAAAGTTCCTCATCTCGGGCTCTCGCCGAATCCCACAGTGTTAATAAAAGATACGTCACGATGCATGTCCGTACGTACGTATGTCTGGAGAAGCCTGTGGAGAAGGTCACCATCTCATGATCATTATTAGTAACTAGAACAAGTTACAGTTCATTGAACAGAAGTGAGATATTTACAATTAAGGAAGAACACAATTAAATCTCTTTTTCTTCCAGTGAAGCGTTTCGATTTATACTATAAATAATCGTCGGACTGTTAGAATGGATTTATAACAAAGGCTACCCAGATATGCATGGTGGAAGCATTTCACCAATACACCAAGGGCACTTACAATCTAGATGAAATTAAGTATGTTTACAAGCATCCCCAACTGTGCTAAATTGTCTGTTTTTTTTTAATTCTTTGACAAAAGTACAAAATGTATGTTACTAACCCTGAAAAACGTTTCAAAAATACAAATTGTCAGCGATTTGATAAGGCACAGGAATTCGTAAAAATGATGATGATTATAAAAACACATACCTTCAGCATGAATAGTACACAAGCAAATGCATGCTGTGCTACTCGATAAATGGAAAGACAAGGAGAACACACGGTCAGCAAGATAACCAGATCTGAAGCCCATCGACTTGTATCTCTGGGAAATCAAAAAGGTCTCGTTGTACCCCGCAAATGCGTTAAATGAAATTCAAAACCAGTGAAGAAGTAGCTGTGTAGTAAAAAGCTACTTGTATCATGAACAGGCAATCTTATTTCAGAAGTCAGTTGTGAACTAAGATGCTAACTTCCTTCCTCTGTTGGAAAATATCACATGGTTCATAAACGTCATTCATAACTCCCATTTTATAATAACTACCTAGCGCGATATATAAGTATCTTATTTTTTTTCAAACAACTCTATACAAAAAGCTAGTCTTGAATATTTGAAGCTCTTATAAAAAATATTTATGATGAGTTAGTCGTTCGAGTGTATCACCGCGTAATCTCAGTAATCGTTTCACCAATTTTGATATTTGGATATTTTCTGAGCTAGTGTTATTCGACGTGGTAACTAATTTACCTAATTTTGTTATAAATTTACTTGCGGCATAATTGGTATCAGCTTTTAGTATGTTATTTGCAATATCAATAGGCTACCTGATTGATCTGATCTAGCTTCACGATACACCCCTCCCGTGAACCTAGACATGCTTAAACTGGAACTAGATTCTGCATAGTTTATTTGACTAACACCTACGACGGCACATATTTATTGTATATAAAAAGAATTATGTGACTCAACTATTATATTATTATCAATTAAGTTGGTCACAGAAACAAAATCAAGCAGGTAGATTTGCGTTACTCACGGCAATTAATAATAAAATATGTTATCTTATTATGTTTACATATTTGAATAGAACGAAACAACGTAGAAAAACATTGTGAATCGATCATATTATTTCAATAGTCGTATGAGCAGAGCATAATTTTTTCATGTCTCTTCCACGTAAAGAAAAGGTAAAATAACGCCTTAGAATTCCCAAATAGGTTCGTTGTACTGTTAGTCATATTACAGACAGTACGAGGGTCACGCTGAAAGTCCTTAGATATTCCTAATCTATAGAAGTTTAAATAAGTTTGAGCACGCAGCTATTTTGTGTAAAGTTGTAAGTGCTTACACGCAAAGGCAGCGTTTGAATCGTTCAGTAGTTGCCTTGCCACGGTCTCGAATGCATCTAAGAGTTGGCCGAATTGTAACGTGAAAATGGAACCGGGTAGTCGCGATTTTTGAGCCATTACTATAAAGAGGGACTAAAACAAGCGGAATGACACGAAAGTTTAGTCAGTCGCTTTGGAGACTGTGCCCTTTCTAGGTTTACAGTTTTTGATTAGTTTGCTGAGTTTAAAAGTGCCCGGGTCGCACTCGATGATGAACCTCGCACAGGTCAACCGCCCAATGCTGTTACTCCGGAAACTGTAGAAGCTGTGTAAAATATAGTAAAAAAGATCGACATTATAACCTACACCGAGATCGGGGCTTCTCTGGGGATTGAATCGGCAACGGTCCGAACAATCATTAATGATCACCTACGCTTAAGTTTGATTCCTACTGGCGTTAAAATTTTTCCGATCATTAGTTAAAGCTCTATTACGGATTGAAGTTACTTATCTGATGAAAATCTGTCACAATATCCCACCGAATGGGGATGTTTATGTATACTTTCTGTCAGGCCAACTCTGGTACGGTGCTTTATGAAGCGTACATAACAAAACACAACTGTTCTCTGAGTTAGAATAGAGCCTCAGGGGCGTCATCCATCCTGATACGAGGACCGAGACACATACGGAATTCGATTCACCGTACATTTTATTTCGCGCGTACCCTGGAAATATTTCACTACGAAATACCTAATGTGTTTTTAGTGTATACTATTACATACATAACTTTGACGCACTAAGCTACTAAGGTATGTTCTATAATCTTGTTTGTTAGTTGTTTTATGTAGTGGTGATTTTTAAGCAATTTTTATTCCTTTAATGAATACTAATGGATGCTGAGTGTGAAAAGTAAGTTTCTCATTGACGTGTAACGACTCTTAAAACCTGATTGCAAACATTTCCCATGCAGTATAATCCCAACCGAACTTACTCGAGAGGACACATAATATTCTAATTTAAATTATAATGAAATCTACCCGCTGGTCCAGAACAGACCAGCAATATTATTTTGGTGATTTCTTCACATATGCCCTGGTTCAAAAATTTTGAAATACTAAGGAATAAAATATGCAGCCAATTCGTGTATTGCTAGGTATGGAGCTTTACCAATTTCTATTTCTGCATGAATTCTTGATTATATCGATCAGCCTTAAACTAATCCTCAAACGCGAATCAGAAAAGACACTCTACAGGAACAACAGTTCATGTGGTAGAAGATTGAACACAAAATATGCATGATAGATAAAAGAAAATGTATTACAGTAGTTTTTGACTTAAATAAAGAACTGTAAGGTATGAATAGGAGAAAGCGGTATTCTAAATATCACAATTGTTTAGATATTAGGAGTCAAGGATCTCAAATTGTAAGTATTCTGTTAAACTTTCAAAATATTTCAGTAGGTACTACAGAAAAGCCAGTTAGATCCAATACTATCGATTTTATGGACCAATAAAATTTCTGAGATCTCAGACTATCGCTAAATTTAAATAGCTACCGATACATTTATTCCACTGACGATAGAACACTGATAGACCTCGTATGTTTACAAAAACTTTCGTCAGACATTGGTGCACAGTTGCCAGAATTCACCAAAGGACTACAATAACATTAATTTTTCTACATTGCTAGTCCACAAGATCTCATGAATATGTTCTACAATGAATATCTTAGCCATTGAATAGTAAGGAAAGTTGAAAATAACTTCATAATTTAGAACAAACCTGCAATGTTAATCACACCTCACACACTAGCTGGCAACATGGCTTTATAGTAAATTATGACAGCTACTAGCCGCTACGTATCATTTTTCATTCATAATTTGCAAATTTGACGTCTGTCGGCATTTGAAAGAACCGAACCGTCAACCGCCTACGTCAGGTCACTGACAACCGCTTTGAATTTTGACGTGAGGGTTCGAATCAGACATCGTAGTTTTTGTTCATTTTCTCTGTTTGATCTGGTTTGAATTTTGCTCATTGTTGCCAAAATGATGATATATTGTTGTGTGTAAGCTGTTCAGCACCCAGGCTGAAGCTGCAGGTGTAACCTTCCATCAATATGTATAATTGTGTACTTTTTCAATTTCCCTCCATGTCAAATTTTGTGATTCATCCAAATGTCATCGATGTTTACAAACAGAAATTACGGTCTCCATCAAGCGGCCATCTTGCCACCTTTCCCTCTCCCCGCTGATCCCCTCACCCATAGTAATGTTTGACTATAGACATAAATGAATTTATGAATGAGATGCCAGGTCTAGTTGTTCTATCGTCGTTGATTTATACCGTATGTATTGAATAAGAGTATATAATGCAACAGTCATATTTCTGAAATATCCAAAAAGATTAATTACTTTTATAGAGTTTCTCATGGTCTCAGTGTTTATACCAAAAGATGTCTTCACCATTAGCAGTTCTCATTCCTTATATTTTGCAATTATTTTATTCACTGCAAATGAAACCGTATTCTCGAACTTAAAAGTGCTACTGAAGAAAAATATGCAGATAATTCTAAATAAAAATAAGTGCAGTTGAATAAATTCATGCTAGGAGGACTGCAATAATTAGGTATACAAAGGAATATCTTCATTTAATTTTCCATTTCGCATTTAAATTACTGCACTCAAAATTTCCATAACCGTAATTATTCCAGTAGAAGAGGTATGGACATAACAGGCCAATACGTATTCCAAAAGGATTGTATGAGTTAAATACGTGATATATCGTGCATGGGTCTAATGGAATCTTTTGATGCTTGAAACGCTATTAATGGTAGCAGATGAGATTTAAACTTGTATAAAATTGAAGCTCGCGATTGCACCTTACAACCTTTTGGCTACTAGAAGGCACTGAATCGTATGTTAAATTTATTGTACATAATTAATTAACACCCTGTATATGACAGGCAGGTTTGGGGAGAAAATACGTTTTGTATGTAATTTTCAAGATTTCCCTGTTATTTTATAGGTTATAATGAATCTGTTCTAGGGCGTTGCAACACTCATTAAGGCATTCTACGATTATAAATCCGTGCATGGAAATCTTAAATATTCCGAACTTCAAAGAACTCTCTATTGGAACGAACTTTATGTATAATTGGTATTGTAGCATCGATACCAAATAAATCTACAATTAACTGACTCAACAACCATTTTTTTTGTTTCCAGCTCCTGCGATGCCGTTGCGGATAAGATGGCGAAAAATGGCAGCGTTCTTGCTTGTGTTCCAAATGATCACGTTACCAGCCCTCAGCCAATCACAGACATTCGTGGGCATCGGTGACGGCTGCGGGTTCAACTCGATGTGCACCTGCACAGCGGACCAATTCGAACCTCCTCCCAGAACTATCCATGGTGTCAGTTGTATATCGGTTCCGTTCTTCAAGTTTCCAAGTACGTGGTACCATTTTATGATTTTGTTCATTTTGCCGCTGTTAGGAAGTACATTTTTAAATACATGTACACACATAAAAAAAACTCAATTCAAGAATTTCGATATCGTTGTAAAGATATACTCAGTACTATACTGAGAAAATTTACTTGATGAGAAAATTATCATTAATTTCAACCAAGAAAAGTATATTTTCGAATTCGACACTCATTTTCAAGAAATATACTTACAGAAAAATATAATTTTCTTCACAATGCTTTTCTAAAGTGTTATATTCTTTTCGTGTGAGCTCACATTTTCCAGCGCAGCTCCGTTCACTTCAATCAAGAATACGAACAACTTGCGATTCCCTCCAAGTAATTCATTTGATTGTTTGGCATCGCCATATTCGTCAACGGCAATTCAGCGTGTGCTATTGTATTGTTGCACTGCGAAATACTTTGATATGATGATATCGTCCCAGAGAACTAAGTGTTTGACAACATCAATAACACGATTAAACGTGATGTTCATACAGACCGACAGACAGACCATTGATTCAATTCGAAAAAAACCGTGAGGACTATAATATTCCCGTTAGCACTTGAGAGGTGAGAACAGAAAAGTCACTTCGAACACAGTTCATTTTCAGAGCCTCGACAGGCAATTGGATCAAAGGTTCAGCTTTTTGTTTTTCAAGGGATCGCATCTGCCGTTTGTCACGTCCACCTTGCTTTCCGCGCACATCTAATCGAAATAGGAAATCTAGGAAACTTTATCGAAGAGCTGGTCGAGCAGGGAAAACTTTCCGGATAAAATCGATCTGGACAGAACCCGTGATATTCCTTCCTGCAAGTCTAAGTAATTCCGCCGGCATAATATGGCAAGGACAAGAGGGAACTCGCATGAAACTATTCCCAGCTTCGACGGTAACTTCGACCGCTGACGTGCAAGTGACGCTTGTGGCTTTCTTGCAATGATATGAATACCGCACATCTGGCAACAATATTGTTCATGTAGCACCACACTTCACACCTAATAAGCAGTTTACTCCAGTGATTTAGTGCTCCACCTGAAGAAAATCGCTGGGAATTTTGCTGCAAATCTTTGTGTGGTAGCAATGGTCAGATGTTTGCTGTGTGCAAAGGTCACCAAATTCGACGTTCTATAAGCTTTCGTGATGCTTTCGCTTTGTTCAAGGTGCAAACTCTAAAGCAAAAAAATAAAAAAGTTTGGTTTGATAAATGAACTATTCGGTTGACGACTTTATTCATTAATTGTATTAAAAAGTATTTCACAGTTTGTTGTCTAGTCTAAGGGTGGCTTCATACCTTATAGATCGATATATAAACAGTTAACAAGATGACATCGAGATTCAGTAGGGCATCGTACGTTTCCGTTGCGACATTATAATATGCATAAAACATAGACAGCGTATATTTTGTATTTTAATAAAGCTCCCATGTAACCGTACCGGTGAAGATTTATGTCTAACACACTGCAAAAATACACAACGTAATATTTTGCAGCACGCCCCGCCATCGCCGACAAATGAATAAAGTTTCTTCGTAGGTAGACGACTGAAAATATAAAAGAAACATTTGCTAGCCCAGTCAGCTTATATTCCAAGCTGTGAACCAACAAAACGGGAATGTTTTTCAACAACTTCGGTCTGGAAGTATGGAGGCTGATACAACATGTCGAGTCAATGAAGCAGGTGTCTATGCCATCACATCAAAGAGGAGTGCACTCGAGGAGTTTTGAGCTTGTTTTCTCTGAGTTACTCGTGATCAAGTTTTTTATTCATATGATATCTAGATCACGAGAGTACCGTTGTTTGAAACTTGTAGACAAGGTGGATTTATCAAAAGTTTCAGTTTCAGTTTCAGTCGCAGTTCACCTGAAGACGATTGAAGATAGCACATCAATCGAAACGTCGTGATACTCAAAACTTTATAGACAATGGAAGTCCGAAATCAAACTTTTCATGAAAGTACCATATCACTGATTTCTATCAGTATGTCTATCGGTCTGTCTGTAGCTTCTTTGTACGTAATCTCAGTAACAACTGCTCTGAATTTGATGGAATTTTGTCAGAGATTTTTCAATGATGCTTTATTTTTGGCATCGGTGCGTCGGCGATTGGCAATAAGCGATAAAGTTTAACCTATTTTTATATGTTTTCAGGCTTCCGATGATCTTTCAACGTAGGAATAATGTATTTCTGAGGCTTAACATTTTTTTAAATTATCCAAACTTATTTTTATGTACATGTGTGACAAGTGACTGAGCATGTAGTACATCTGAACCATTCTTTCAGGTTCCGCAACCAGGAGATGCTTTTTCTGTCTGTATTGTGTTATCACTGGATTTCATACAACCCATGATATGGCGCTTGACATTAACACAGAAAAGTATCTTTTGAGAGGATTGTGATTCATCTCTAAAAATGATCTTTCAAGCAATAGAATTCTTTATCGTTAGCCGCTATAAAAAAACCTGAATACGTGGGAAGGACTGAGTCGGACTGATTGACTTTTCTTGACAAACGAAAACTGCCGCTTTGTACATTGATGAAAGACGTGTACAATATATGATTCAACTTTATAAAGGGAGAGTCTTTCATCTTCCTCTTGATATTGCAAAAAGATAACCATTCCAACAGGGGTTCACGTGGTCTCTATAAAGCCAGTCATTATTTTCTTTCCAATACCTACGTAGACTGTGACGTAGTCCGGCTGGAAACGCCTCAAAAAAAATCTAATCCAAGCGTACAGAAGGATGTTACCTTGAGATTATCCTGTTATATGTTTTCTCTCATCAAACGGACAGAGTTGTGCCTCTGATGCTGATGAATGCAAATACATCAGTCTCATCATGGAGATGGAGGGAATCCAGTAATATTCCATCAAGCTTCTGAGGATTAACAGCTGAGCGTTCTCTTCTGACCCAGGAAATTGTATTCTCCGGAGCAGCTACTGCTACTCTACAGGGCACATCACCGAAGTACTGCAAAGCACTCCCTGAAGCTTCTGGGAATTCATAGACAAATAATACGTCTAGTGGAGGCACCTGACCTCATAAAAAACTTCTATAGTCTAGATCCTCGAACGAGGGTGGCTGATCTGTCCTTATTCTATAAATACTAACTAAATTTTTTAGCTCTTTAAAACTCTCTGTTGGAATGAACCTAAAAAGGTATGCATCCAAATCAACTGAACTAAAAAATAGTGTTGTAGCGTAACGGCGTGACTTCTCTACAGTTAAATTACTAGATGCGCCCTCAGTAGGGAACAGATGTTGCAGCCGATGTTTCTGTTTCGCTTGAATGCAAGCAGCGACTTCTGAAAATAGCGAAAACCTGCCGGAAAATTACATCCGGAGTGAGTTGGGTGCGCAGATGATGCTTGTGTCCAGGTCGTTTGCACGAAGTCGTTCACTAGTTCGTTTCTCTCACTGGTCGAATCCAGTCACTGGTTTCTCATCAATTTCTGTGTCTACAGAGATGTGGATTAATGTCACTTATGGGAATTGTAGACTCCTACCTGAATTAAATATCAACATGCTATTAACATCCTTTCTTAAATCGTGTAGATTGTAGATGATGCTACTTGGTAAAACTCTTCCATCGTTCAGATAAAAAATTGTAAAGTAACAAAATATATAAAAATATGATGAATACAAGAAGTACCAATTTTTTATTATGAACATCTTTCAATGCAAAAGAAACGTTTAACGTAATTTTCATCAACGTGATGACATTTGATTATTGCTTGAAACTTGTAGACTAGGCAGATTTTTTAAAGTTTGATTTCGGACTTTCACTGTCTATCAAATGTTTGATTATCACAACATTTCGATTTATGTACTACCTTCACCTCTTCAGGTAAACTGGCGAACATGTTCCTTTCATGGCTACTGTTACGGAGACAATCCATAAAAACACCTTGCGTCCTCAACCGCTCGATTTATTCTGACCAAACAGATTTCAAAACAAACACCCTAAAAAGTAACACTTCTTATCTACCGGCTCGGACCGCCTAACACGTACATTCTAGACGGTCGAGTCATTCAGTTCTTACAAAGAAGCAATCCTGTCTACAGGGTGATACAGATATACGTTAACAAATGCTAGTAATACTAGTAATAATAACAATGATGGTTCATAATAGTTCAAAATAGTAGTAGTCTAGTCAATAATGGTTCAACCACGCGTTACACTACTTATACTCCTTCAGGTGACGTGTTGTTGTGTGTGGCCTGTTCTGATTGGTTTCTGATGAGTGGTGTTCCGATCTGCTGACGTGGCTGTTCGTCGGTCATTGTTTGTTGTCTATTATCTTCTTTATGAGTGGCTGCCAGATTGGTTTAATGTCTACGCTGGGCTTGCTGTAGACGTTGCTGTTGTTGGTGATGAATGCCGCCTCCTTGAATTTTCTTCGATACCAGTACGGTTCTTTGGCACTAACCTTAGCGTCGTAACAAGCTATTTCATGGTGCTCCGTCCATGCGTGGTCAGCTTTTCCAGATTTTCCTGTCTCTGCTCGCTGGGTGTTGAGACGATGTTCTCTGATTCGTACTTCCAGTGGCCATTTTAAACAAATTAGGAACATGCGCCAATTTTTTAAATCTAGAGCAATAAGAGCTTTATCATTGTACAGTATTCCTTCTCCTTCTCTGATTTTATAATAACAGGCGGCAATACAGTTTTCTGTTGAATAAAATATTTAAAAAATGGAAAATAAGAGTTGAATGAAACGATCTAATGTTTTCAGATAACTTTCAACCAATATGACAAGCTGAACCTCTTGTGATCAACCACTCTAAAAATGCTAAAAATTTCATGTACACCCAAAAAAAGCTCTGGAACTCGAAAAAATATAAAAACGAAGTTTCGAAATGTCTATATTTATCTTACTAAATACCTCGCCCCCCAATGGGTTAATGTCCAAATATACAGCAGCGCCCCCTACCGCCTATCGTCCACAGGATTTCACCAAATTCGGTGTAACGGTTACTGAGACTACGCAGTGGCAAGGATTCCAACGACAGACAGACGAACAACGAAAATTACTTATCTTAAAATCGCTAATATCGGTAAATACAATACCTTCTCGCATACGTCTGGGAAGTGAAATGAATACAGATTAGATTATATCACCAAGCCTAACCCATTCCCAACCAACGCATTTTGTCATGGAACAAATTAATGACTTTCAGCAACTCGACGTCCTGCTAAAAGGAATCGCCAATGCGCATCATTTATCAAAAAGGGACGCCACGCCAGCCTCCAAATTGGCCGAACTCTTCCCTGATGCCGAACAATTTCCTTAAAACAATTATTTTTGTCAGAAAGGGGCCCGTAAATCAGTAGCGACAAAATGAGATTAAAAACTTATAAAACATTGTATGCCGGATGCCCCAAGTAGAATTGAATAACTGAGTAATTTTTGAGCCGACAGAAACTTTCCCAATAATGTTACCTCTCCCCACACGGAAAGATTCTCCTTTCGGATGAAAAAGTACTTAAGATCGTAAGCTTTTTAGCATCGGTACCCTACTTTACGTTACCTTTATTTAATTTCCGACAAAGTTGAGGATACGAACTTTATAGGCATCATAATGAAGAGATATTTAAGCAAGAAAATGGAGTCCGGCAGGGACGTTAGGGAATCACAGCCTATTCGTTATGTAAAGGCACAACCGTTTTCAAATAGAACAAGCAGTCCAGTTCTGCGTGCACCTCTTTTGTCGGTGGACAGAAACCCGTTCGCTGTCAAAGACACATCCTCTCAGTCATTCATCTGATTACTCATGAAGCACATATACGTATTTCGTATTATTATAACTTATTAAAGATGAGAAGTGTCATGGAACGTCAAGAAAATATTCCCGAATTTAAATTTTTTCGTTATCACAATACTTTCTCTGCCTATTGGCGTTGGAAGTAAAACATACCCCGCCTTGGTTGTGCGAATTCTAATTTGTTCTGTGTTACCACAGAAAGTGGCACCAGACGTGTTTTATGAAGTGCATCTTGCGAGAGGACAGCAACTACTTGAACATGAGCATGCCGAGATCATTCTAATTTTCAGTATGCAGTTCCGCAACGGAGACAATCTCGCTTAAAACGGGAGCAAAGGAATTAGTGGGGAGATACGCTTTGTCTGAGAGTGTGCAGAGGCAGGCCTGTCGAGAGAAAATCTGATCCCAGAGGGAAGGGACAGACCAGTGAAGCATTAGGAACAAAAAAAGTATAGGAAAACCTTTCATGTTGAGCAATTTGATAAAACTTTTTATTTATCTTCAGGCCCCCTTAAAAAGGATCATACCCAAGAGCCTCCTCCCCCCTTTCGACGCCCCTGTGCAGTGGAGGAACTATAAAGCAGAATCTGGAGTGAGCAAAACTACAGTATTTGAGTTCCGGTTATATTGCAGATTCCTGAAAATCAAACCGTTTTATATCGTTTGAGCAAGGATTTGGAAATGATCAAAGCTATTAGAATAAGAAAACTTCAATATCTTATACACATCATGAGAAATGCGAACAGATATGGACTATTACAGCAACTACTCCAAGTCAAAGACTTGGGCAAAAACTATCATAGAGGATGGAAAATTTACGAACTTGGTTCTCAACAGAAACTTTCAAAGCCTCAGTAACTTCAGCCAGGATGATAGTCAACATTCAGATCCAATAGGCACTTTACGAAGAAGAATAGGAATCACTGTTTCTAACACTTCACTTCAAATCCCAAATGAGACTATAAGCAGCTTCAGAGTAGCAGAGGTGGGTTAGTCAACATTAATAAAAACTGAACAGCACTCGTTTGAATATGACCAGTCTCTTTATTGTAGTCGAGCTCGGTGGAAGTTGGGGGGCTCTCGACTGGATTAATGCATATGCATGAAGTAACTTCGCAGTAGCTCACCTCGCGGCAGCACTACAACACACTGCACCGCGCTCTGACACGATAAACACGCGACAGCAGCACTATAAGGGAGTCCGCCAACTTTGATGCCGCTCCTCACACACAGGCTCTACTCTCACACCGTAGTCGCTGAAGTTTCTGTCGTTTGTTCCGGTGCCGGCGAAGTGTCATCTATTATGCATTATGTTTATGCCGATAAATATAATTAATGTTTTGTCGATATATTGGAGCACCCTTATGGAGGGGTCTAGAGGAATTTGCTCACAGAAATATTTGGGAACTCAACGAAGATATAGTTCACTGATTTTTGTCGGTCGGACTTTCTGTCTGTCTGTAATCAGGATTCTTAGTAGGCGTTGTACGGATTTTCATGCAATCTACGGAGGGATATGATGTAGGCATGAGGTAGGTTATTCACATCAATTACAAATCACAGAAGCAAGTCAATTATTTCACATGCTTAATTACACAAAGAAAGGGAATAGTTCTACTTGAGGATCTCATAAAATACGCAGAAACTTTATCGCAACGGCCAATGATAATACTTGTCACGCGTTTACTCTCAAACTAATCAAAAATCACTTTGCCTTAACTAACCACATTAACTCAGCTTCCTCATATTTATGCACTAATAAAAGCTAAAAAACAATTCTAGTTAGCTCCAGCATATTAAAGAAAAATCTAATCAAATTTTCGAGATCACTCGAGTACCAAAAAGGCAACAAATCACATGACGCGACATAGGAATACTGTGACTACTATCACACAAACTATGAACACTGGATATTCAGCATTGACATCCATACTTCGTGTAAGACGTCCATGTTTCATAATACAGATCAGTGTTGGAGCAGCGTTATCATAACAACAAGGGCGCAGAGCAGAACAACCACTTATGGACAATTAGCCATAACGCCGAGAGTCAATAACAGCGGAGCTGTTGGAATTAAACTAATGTTTACTTTAACGAATACTTGCCAGCTGGGAGCTGAGAACTAGGAGTGGGAGGAGGAAATATTAAGCAAATAGTTTAGAGATTGAGATTGTAGACGAGTTGGGAGCTCATATGAACTACTAAGGCAAACAGTTTAATGCAAATTGGGTTTGGAAAACGTGTGTTCTCAGGATTGCATATAACTTGTATATTTTATCGTATCAAATATTTAATTGTGTTAAAAGGCTCACATTTAGGCAGTTGTGAATACCTCAAACTTATGATGGGGATTATTCTGAGAAATATTGCACTAACTCTCAATATTCAACGTTCTTCAACTTCCGACATTCGAGTGAGCTTAATAATTTTGAGTTAATAAAACATCTTTTCAAAACTTAATGTTGTGAGAGCATGTTGGCTTACCTAAATGAATTTGACAGTTTTAAAAGTCAAAGTGACAGCTAGGTCAGTCTCTGGGACTGTCAGTTCATCTGAGTATCTAGTACAACCAACGACGATAGAACAACTGAAGACCTGGCATCTCATTCAAAAATTCATTTATGTCTATAGTCAAACATGACTTTGGGCGACGGGACCAGCGGGGAGAGGGGAAGGTGACAAGATGGCCGCCTGATGGGGACCGTAATTTCTGTTTGTAAACATCGATGACATTTGGATGATTCACGAAATTTGACATGGCGGGAATATGAAAAAGTACGCAATTATACTTACTGATGGAAGGTTACACCTGCAGCTTCAGCCTGGGTGCTGAACAGCTTACACACATAACAATATATCATCATTCTGGCAACAATAAGCAAAATTCAAACCAGATCAAACAGAGAAAATAAACAAAAACTACGATGTCTGATTCGAACGGTCACGTCAACATTCAAAGCGGTTGACGTGACCTGACGTAGACGGTTGACGGTTCGGTTCTGTTCAAATGCCGACAGACGTTAAATTTGCAAAATATGAATGAAATATGATACGTAGCGGCTAGTAGCAGTCAGAATTTACTATAAAGCCATGTTGCCAGCTAGTGTGTGAGGTGCGATTAACATTGCAGGTTTGTTCTAAATTATAAAGTTATTTTCAACTTTTCTTACTATTCAATGGCTAAAATAGTCATTGTAGAACATATCATGAGATCTTGTGAACTAGCTATGTAGAAAAATTAATGTTATTGTAGTCCTTTGGTGAATTCGGGCAACTGTGCACCAACGTCTGACGAAAGTTTTTGTAAACATACGAGGTCTATCAGTGTTCTATCGTCAGTGAGTACAACTTTATTAACTGTATGCCTATTTAAATCAAATACTGAAAGTGATATGATATGCAACCTTAGGAAGCAATCATGGTTCATTTTTTGAAACAAGTATCTATCTAAGCTCCACCATATTTAAATTAACTCAACGTGACTGATTGACAAGTAACTGACAGACCATTAGGTGTATACTGATGCAACAGTGCTAAATAGAAGCAGTATATGCTGTAGAGACCTTCATTTAGGTTTAATATATCTCATTAAGTTTTATAAACAGGTTTATTTTGTCAATTTCTATGAGAAGTGAGATGTACCACCTCAGGTATCATCCTGTATAACAACAATAGGACAAAGAGATAAACGATTTAGTCCAATGTGTAAATTAGCCAGTCTTACTCCGTAGCCTATTTACCCTGAAAATACAAAATACGGTCTGTCCATCGCCCCTCTGCCCCCTTCGCAGTGTCCATTGCCATACAATTCCGAACGAGGATAATTGACCCACAAAATCCTATCCAGCAGCACCCAAAACAATCTGCCAAATGAAGCAATAAAATAACCGAGGAACAACCATAAATGTAACAGTTGGATGTGTATGGTGAATCATGGTTGCCTCCCCATAGGATGAGAAATATTTAATTGAAATCCACCAGTAATTCAATAAAAAAATTAGTCAAGTACATTCCACCCATTATATATTCTCGTGCATTAAAGTAGCCATTTTCAAAACATATTTTTCGTTATTTGTAACGGTTCATAGGTATATGAATTATATTTTATATAGTATAATCTATCAAGCTGGCTTCACTACATCATATTCATCGTATTATCATCATCATCAATGATGACAGGAAAACATATGCCGTAATCTAGACATTCTATCTATCTAACTCGACAAATATGTACCTCACAGGAATTTTCATCAGTTTGGAATTAATATTTGAACCAGATATTGGCTGGTGAGCATTCAAACTGCAATAAAAAATATCGAATTTATTGAAAGACCTTGAATAACTTTAGATAGACAGATAGAGAGATGGACAGATAGACAGATAGACAGATAAACAGATAGACAGATAGTGACAGGGTCTTTCGTGATTTGTGTGACATGAAACATCAAGAAAATACAATATATCGAAAGTTTTTGATGAAGCTTATTATTTTAACTACTCTCTTATACACAGGTAAGTGAAGTCTGAACTTAAATATACTTTGTATGTACCTGTGCTGAATATTTTTTGGGTTGTGTAGTTTGTTAACCAATATATGACGCTTTTCACTTTTAGTCAAAGGTTTGATAATGCTTTTCAATTGAGTGAAACGAATTATTGAGTTATGGCATTCCATTTATAAGCCTTTGTGTTTACATAATTCAATCGTAACTGAGATGTAAACCTGATCCCGGGAAAACTTTCCCCTCAAATAATGGGATCTAAAGTATTCATGAGTATAATGGGGGTGCATTTACAGTAGATCCATGAATTTCGTCGTCTTCTAGAAGACTTGAAGACACGAAACGGCGAAACATGGATTTGAAGAAAATACAGCCTAGTGAAAATTATGGAAAATATTGAGTAATATTCGTTAATTAGCCATATCCGCAAATAATGTGATATATGAGCTCTGATAAATTGAGTTAGTGGAAGAATACAATCACAGATCTTAGCAATTACAATATAATTATGCAAAGAATATAAACATATAAAACAGACTGTTTGACTGGGCGAAACAGATCGACTGGAACCAGGCAATTTTTAATAGGGAAAGACTTCAAGGATTTCAATTTCAGTGACTTCAATCTGCATCTCTGACTGAATGACAACTAATGACCTATACTGAAACCTGCAGATAGACCAGAGGTAAATTTCAGGTTCTCTTATGATTCGGTCTAGTATCATAACTGGGATAATTTTGGTGTTGCTCCCAACAGTCTTGTATGTTTCGTTTTCTCCTCTGTTCATTTCAATGATAGGTTTGTGCAAGATGGACATATATATGAGGCGCTTACGATTAGAAATTCCCAGACATGGGAGACGACTAATTGCTGTTGTTTTATTATCGCGGCATCTAAGCAAAACGCAAACATTTCCACCGCGCTGTCTCTAGTTGTCTTTTCCGCGCGTCTTATCTAGGCAACAGGAAAAAGCAGAAAATGGAAATCGGCTTTCAGCTTCGCTCTGTGAATCCATGGAAATGCTGAGTAACGACGGAAACGTGAAGGATTTCCTGTTTTATTTATTAACCGGAATTAAATTCTCAGTTGAATAGGATGATAAAATATTCATACGATTTATCAGGAGTGTAAGCGAAAAGGTCGCAGAAAGGGACCAAAAGCCTTTTGTGTGTATTCGACAGAGGACAGTACTTACAGCGAAGTATATTTTGTATCAAGTCCAGCTAAAAAAACTTTTTATAAGAAATAAAAGGCGTTGTATCTAATCCTGAAAGGGGAACAGAAAATCCGGGTTCTATTCACTCACATGACTGCATATTTGATGCTATGGAAGAATTTTATTAAATCGTTACCTTATCGTTTTGCTGTATCAGTAGGGGAAATATTGTGATCACATAAATTCTAGAATTTCATATTATATGATCCTTAGTACTTTCCGGCTGTTAAAAAACCATAACTACTGAGTTAACTAACGTTTTGCTTGCCATGGAAGTACAAAACAAGAGGCGAGTGTTATCTTCTAGACAATTAATGACGGTTAATAATACGTTAATATCAATGTCATAATGACCTCCAACATAATTTATTTTATTTTATACTATCGCGATATCCAAAACGGCAGTAACCTTCTCGGAGTGACGTGACTCAAATTGATCAAAGAGGAAAACCACTGGATAAGTTATAGAATTTATCGTGATTAGTTTTTGCAAATTTGCATAATGTCAAAGTGTAATATTTGATCGTATTTTGACAAATCACTTGGACGTATGTTAGTGTAACATGAATAATAGGAAGAATAGCCAAAAAAAATTTGATTTTTCAACCCCTTCCGCAACTCAAAATATCCCGCAAGACTAAACCATTTCAGGTATTTTACAGGAGGCCACTTAAACTTTAGCTCAAAATGCAACTCGTATAAAATTTCTCTCAATTAGTATGAAAGTGTTGGAAGTTAAAGTTTAAAAACTGGAGGAGCTCATAACTCCAAATTAGCATTTTTACGCTTACACCCCTTTGCCACTAGCGAGAGATTGTACTGAAGCCCAAAACTAGAAAATAGTTCTGGACAGGCTTGTATCGACCTTTAATCACGAAACCATCGTCCAACAGGATATCAACTATGATAGTAGACTCAGTAAAGGCTAATTCGATTTGAGCCAACGTAACCGGATCTTATGCAGCTCCTTTCTTTACAGTTAATTAAAAACCAACGTTCCCTTCAGATCTTAGCAGTTCGGCAATTAAACGGTTAGCAAAAAGGAGTCGCACAGCGGAGAAAACGAAGTCTGTTCCTTCGGAGAATGTCGACTTTGTAGACTAGTTAAAGTATCTCGGTTACAGGTTAGTTGCTATCAGCCGGAATTGGGTTTGTCAGGACTTCCCTTTGAGAAATCGTGTTTTATGTTCGGTATGGATGCACCGTAGAGAATACAAATGACAGTTGTCTTTAACACAGGACATGCTTCTAATGGAAAATATCCCAAACGTACGTGGTGTATTTAATTTTATACAGTGATGTATTTTTAAATAGATATATAGATATATATTTGCATACCTTTTATTCACAGCTGAATACTTCCGCTTGAATTAATGTCATTGATTAGGTAGGTGATACATTTTCGTATTAGTACTGTTCAGCATAGAGTTTAAGACTGTTTTTTTATTGATAACCTCACGAAAATCGGTCTATCCGCTTTGACCTTGAAATGTTGTAGACTGTAACCATTGCAAGCAGATTCCTCTGTAGCTCATTCATTACAGACATTTTGATAGACCTTCCTAATAAGCAGAAAACTTTACCTTCAAACAGAAACTATTCTCCAAACAAACGTCATTCTGATTTTCGTCCCTTATCCGAATTAGAGCAGGTCTAAATCTATACTCTATTTCCAGCACAATTCTACAAATAAATTTGTATCTATATTAACTACAAGTAATGTTCATACACAATTGATACATACAAATGTACAGTTCAATAAAACAGGATCAACTGTTTATCTATGAACTGGACATAAACAATTCCCATTCTCGTTGTTACTTTAATATTAACTATCATTGATATTCAGCATTTGAATAATACAGCACAAACGTAATTAGGGTGTATTTAGGAAAACTTTAATTGTAAACGAATACCGTCTCAAAAACTGGATTTCGTTTTACGTAAAACTTAAGGTCATCAAAATAAAAACTGACTATGCTGAAAACAACTTGTCATTGGCGTATATATTAAAAAAGGGGAACCAAGGTGAGATTGTTCTAGAACTACCGATGGAACCTGAATCTCTCCAGAGTTATAGTTCTCCACCTTGATGATATTTTGAGTTCTTCCAGAGAAGTAGGACTCAAGCCACAACGAAAGATTATCACAAACTCCCTCAACTCATGAGCTTGTCAAGTAAAAACTTTAGTGGTTGAGATGATCGAATGCCTTAAAAAGTGTGTATAGAGAGTGTAAAGTTTGTTTGTTGACATGCGCATAGATTTCAATTAAATTCAAGCAATCGCTAAATGTGAGGTTAGGATACTCTCGAATGCTTCAAATGACTTGTGGCGAACAGCAATTGCCAAGTTATCCGAACTTTTGCGGAGTGTGGCAGATTTTTATATCGTTAATGAAAATGTAACGCAAACGAGGCGAGTCTAATCCACTACAAGTATTATCGATATCATAATGCGAATGTCGGTGTAAACAGTATGGGGTGCGACCTGGCATACCCGTATGTAAGTGTGATACGGTTAATTATAGGACATGCCGCATGACGGGTACGCGTGAGCGTGATTAATTAGATCTTAATGCAGTTATCCTGACTCAATTGCGTCACCTGACGCACGCCACCACCACCACCACCGCACCGCTGGCGAAAATGCTAATTTTATTATTATGCCGAAATTTCGTGCGTCGTAAAAATAATATCCTTTGTAATTGGAAACGAACGACTCATATTTGGCGTTTTGGTCGAGTGGTCGATGTTTGTATAACGTGAGAGCGAATTTACTGTTGAAATTTAATTTATTTGAACAGCAGTTTTGATACACCTTCTTCCACCTCTTTGACTTTCCTCTTCCTCCTTCGTTGAGTTCACCTGAAGACGATTGAAGATAGCACATCAATCGAAACGTCGTGATACTCAAAATTTTATAGACAATGGAAGTCCGAAATCAAACTTTTGATCTTCCATGTGTATCCAAAAATCGGCAGTCAACGGAAATACTCCAAAAACGATCCCAATCTGGCATCCATCCACACATTGGACGATCGATGTCGGCACCAACATTGGCTCCCATTTTTTAACTGATGATACTATTGCATGAAAAGTACAGCATCAACCTAAGTCCATGTTTCACTTTTTCCTACGAGCCATTGAAGAACCTACCTACGTTCACTAAAAAACGCTGACACTGTCTTGTTTAGTAGCATTCAAGAGCCTCTCTAACATCATTCAAACACTCTCCCTCGTTTGTAATATAAAGCGAATCCACTATGGAATAACAGAGATCCTTAAATCGATTAAGGGAGTGTAATACAAGCAGGCAACCGTTTTGAAGTTGTCTATGTTACCGTCGCTGAGTACTGGTTCTGATACGGTAGTCCTTTTAATAAATTCGGAGCTTACGGTTTCATAATTATCATCATTATCTCCTTCTATACGGATTCTTCTCTTCAAAAAAATGTATAAGGAAACCTTTATCCAAACGCTGTGATGGAACGGTGAGTGTAAATATACATACATACATACATATATATACATATACGACGTAGATTTCTTTTGTTTAACACCGTTTATTGAAATTCGAAAGTTCATTTTGCTCATTTCCGTCGGGCTGTCTATCACGTGGCTTCTTTGTCACTGCATAATCTCAGTAACCGCTGCGCCGATTATGGTTAAATTCCTAGAAGTATCATCGACAAGTGGTCATAGTAATTGTTGAGGTAAATCAGTTCAGTGACGAACAAGTCATTAATCAAGACATAAAAAATCAATTTATCTCCATGCCTTTCGAGTTTTAGATCGTTTTAGGATACATTCAAAAACATTTTGGAGAGATAATATTTAATTCGAAGTAAATTTGTGCATGGGCCCAGCTTAAGAGTTGTAGTAGTTTTTGAGAAAGAATATGAATAAACAACGCCATGTATCAACTCGAGCCATTAAAGCCCTGCATTTGATTTAGCGAGTTCAGCTGTATTGCATACACAATACTGGGGATGAATCCATAGATATTTTACTGAAATACATATCGTATATATACGAAAATGCAGATTGAAGTGATTTCCGGAAATATAGCCATAAATTTTTTATATGATATATATGCATCGATTTTGGCTGGATTGGGAAATATTAAATTGAAAATCACTATAAAATGGCGATTTGTTGGCTTAGACTCGGTCGTAAATTTTGCTTCGTTTCGCCTTCCTAGAGAGCTGCGAGAATTTTCGCGCCGCCAACATGTGCAGTTGGCGTAAAACTATCGGCATGTCTGCTTTGCGGCATCTTTCTTATCGCTGATAAACTTGTCGAAGCTCCAGGAATTCGATATTCAAAATGCAGACTAGCAGATTTACTCGATAATTTTCACGCATTGATATAAACCCATCGAGATATCCATAATAATAACAATAATAATAATAATAATAATAATAATAATAATAATAATAATAATAATAATAATAATAATAATAACAATAATAATAATAATAATAATAATAATAATAATAATAATAATAATAATAATAATAATAATAATGGTAATAATAATAATAATAATAATAATAATAGTAATAATAATAATAATAATAATAATAATAATAATAATAATAATAATAATAATAATAATAATAATAATAATAATAATAATAATAATAATAATAATAATAATAATAATAATAATAATAATAATAATAATAATAATAATAATAATAATAATGATATAATAATAATACTGGGATTGTGTCTTAGTGTTTAGAGAAACCCCTATGAAACCTTAACCATTACTTAAGATATTTCCCGTTTTAATATATTTTGTTCCTTGAGCTGTTTTATTCTTCTTAATAGATAAATAGAAGTGTGTCGATAAAAATTGAGTTTAAAAGATCAGTCTGTTCATTTTAACTATAATGAAATCAGGGTTCCGCAGATGTTTTTGAATCTCTAATGGTTCTATGAAGTTTACATCATGTATTTTATCCATACAAGTATGTAGTAAACTCATTCTATTTTCATTGCCAATTTTATGATTAGTATCTAGTAAGTGCGTGGCAAAATTTGAGGTTTCTGGTACACCACAATTACATATTTAAAAAACATTAGCAATAATATATCGAAAACAATAAAGACAGTGTATGATAATCAAATAAGTATAGCTTATAGGTCAGCACCTAACTTGAGATCATATTTAATGAATGCAAAGCAGAAAGAACCAAATATTTATAGGATTGTTGCCTTCTGTAATGATGTTTATATATGTCAAACAGCTAGAGCATTTGCAACAAGGTACAGAGAACATATAAGCGCGTTCAAAAACTACCATCCTGAAAGATCAAGCAAGCACTGGTGAACAGTAGTGACAATTGACGGCGACAATTATTTTGAACTACCAAGCACTATGCCTTTGCCAGTTCTATAAAATGACCCTTGCGAGAAGTTATCTATGATTTAAAAAACACACAAAACCGCATTACATTAAGGATAGAATGTAAAATTTGTTTCCGTTGGCGGTATGCCAAAACGAACCGACTAGCGGTATCATACTTTAACAGCGTCGCTTTGCTAATATGTGTACTCGTGCTCCTCCTACGTAGGAAAATACGTGTGTGGTTGTGATGGTGGCCCACAAGAATTTATACCTAAACAGGCGCTGGTCGTTTGTTTAACGACCTTATCTCGTAATTCGAAGGCAAACAGAACGGTTGGCGAGACTCTACCCTGCCGAGTTGTTTAATAGAACGGAAAGCCAGAAAACTCACCGCGTATAACCCGTTTGTCTGCAAAGTAACCACTGAGGTATTTTCCTGATCACGGGTCGACGGTATTCCGACCTGCGATGATCAGTAGATTAGCGGTAAACGCAGCTAGTATTGTGGTCGGCACACATACATAGAGGGACCTGGATTACATCGCAGTCACGCCTGTTTGGTTGGTTGGATAAAACTATCGAGGCGGGTGAATTTGGCTGTTGGAGTTTGGATGTGATTATAACCATACTTCCCCAAATTTTCCTAAGAAAACAAGGTGAAGAGTGCCAACAACCCACCAATAGCTCAGAATGAGATGATAGTTATTAGGGTGTGAGTCACTAGGCATGAGGTGGAATGAATAGGAAAGAAAAAACATACAAAATTTAAATGTAAGGAAAAAATGTTCTGCATCAGCCATTTATAAGCATTACAACAAAACAAAAGTCAAGTTTTGAGCTGAGCTTTTCGTACCGACACACACTTTCCACAAAATACAGCTATTTTTCTAGCAATCACTGCGTAAAATCCATGAGGTCCCTTTCAAATCTATACAAAATTGGGAAAACCGGCGTACATCTTATTCGTCACACTATTTATTCGACTTTTTCTTCAACGAAATGAAAATTTGGGGTTTCCTTATTAGTTCGACGTTTTATCTCTGCCCGATTCCATCTATTTTGGTCAGGATATTGAAAATTATCGAAAATGTATCGAATTCCATCCAAAAATCCAAACATGACACCCAAAACGGACACCCCTCGGGTGGTCGAGTCCATCTTGCCCGTTGCGAGTGCTGTACCGCTGTACCGCCAGAATGTGCACCTCGCATATTGGAAGTTGGTTCGTTCAAATTTCGCATTCTTTCCATTATAAAATACTAAAAGAACATATTTTCCGCATTGTATCATAACGTAAATGTTTCTGAGAATACTTGTTGATTAATTTTTGTTATCGTTAATAAAAAATATCATACAGTTAATGAGAGACAAGCGATTCAAATGGAAGGTGTAGCCCATATATAGGTATACGGCTATCGAGTACAGCGCTGTTCATTGCTTATGCATCGATAACTTCAACCTATGATTCCCGAAAAAATACACCTAGACGGAAATAGCGAAGAAAAATTATTTCGAATAGTTTCATAGATTGATAGAGGAAAAAATTTTCACAGCTCAATATTTGTTGGGCAACTGTATCAGATGATAATATAATCCCTCAATCACAATATCCCTGTGAAACATTTTCAAATAATAGAAATACTGATTGTGGACGGGGTACACCTCTTTTATGGAATACAACATGAGTCGATCTGGAGATACGGACAGTGGACGAAACGCGATTCGAGTCTTATGAAACGGTAGCAACAAAGGCATCTATCTGTCACAAAAAAGTTATTTATTCACGAATCACTTACCATTTTAAGCTTAGAATGCTGCGTATTTTTTTCAATCAAAATAATAAGTTGTGTAATGATTTTGACTATGAACTTATAAAAAGTGAGGTACTTCATTTTCAGCCGAAAATAAAATGCTCTTTTTTCTTTGAAATGTCTACTTCTAGATGGTATAAAAAATAAACTTGCTATGAAAAAATGTGCCTGAAAAGGCGACAAACCGAAAAAAACATTAGATGAGACTGTTCAGTATAGTCTGGCGGTCTTATTGTATTAAATAACAATTTGGAGATTTAGTGTTTTAGACTTATTGAACCTGTTTGCAATATATCATAATCTCTTAAACCATAGAAGTAGACCTCAAATATACTTTCGTCTCGTTGTGGTTTTTATCATGGAAGGATGGGTAGATGTGTACCAGATCTTTTTCTGTGAACGCCTGAGGCGATCGATTGTACGTTTCTTCTTCGAAAATTCCATTACGGTGAACATTCCGCCTATAGCTGCTTTATTAAGGATCATTCAATTATCCTGGTAGCGCGAATTGAAAGCAAAAAATAGACGACATTCTGCCGACCGAAAAAATTAAGAGCCGAGCAAAAAATCACTTTCGCTCTCGGAAACGCATCTCTCTACCTTCGCAGAAGATGAATTCTAACAGAATTAGAAAACGAAACGCCCTGCTACGAAGCAAATGCTGTTACGTTTCTCCCTCAGGCCAGAACAATCGACCTGGGAGAATTGTACAGCCATTGGAAGAAGTGGTGTATTAGCGCATGTTCCTTTTTATTTTTTCTCATTTTACCTTAACTCCACGTTCCGCATCAGTCCATTAAAGTTTGAATTCAAAGAACAGGAAAAATCGTTGAAAAGGTTGACACTGCACTTTCCATGGTCTCTGTTTGGAAATTAAGATTCGGATTGTATTTTGGAGGTGTTGATCTTTTGGATGAAATTTACAAAATATTGGATTAAATTGGATGATTTCGTAAATGAATAATTTCGATATTTTGTATCATTACCTCTAGGTTGTTTTTTTTGCAGATCTACCAGAAGTTGCAATCAGTCAGCTGGAAATCTTCGGGTCACAAGCTGTCATAGTAGAAACTGAAAGTCTTGCTGGTTGCCAGGTTCAAGCACTTGTATTGGCGCATAACCGGTTGCAGCATATCGCTGATAAAGCTTTTAGGTAAGAGATCATAAATAATGGTGGGCGAGCTGACAACCGTTTTTCTCTCCTCATGAATATACCAAAGCAACTGCAAGCAATAAGGGTTCCTTATTGTAAGGGGCATAGGTTAACCTTAAATAAATTTTATAAATGAAGCAATAGACCATACATGCAATCTAAATAGTTACTCCAGTAATTCTTGGAAGGAAAATGCTATGAGGAAAGCGTAGAAATGAAGATGAAAGCGAAGGAAACTTGTTTTTAGACTTTCGAGGTTATTAGCAAGTTAAAATTTGAACCTAGGGACCTGTTTTCATTTATTAATAATGATAATACACCTCAAAACGAAACGATTACTAAAAGAATTATGCCTATTGACGTAAAAAAGTAAAAATTCCTCATTAACTAGACATTGCTTGGTAGCTGGTAGCCTCAATATTATTGGAGTAATTATAATATCAGTAATTGTTTCACAATATTTTTCCTCATTGATAATAACTTTTCAGAAATTTTCTTATAGATGTCCAATATTCTTTCAATCTTACGAATTGAAAGCTTCTATCATTGCAACCCCAGGGCGAAAGTTTGCAGGCTTTCCCACAGTTCAACTGATGCTGTGTCCCGGCATCCTTGCTTCAACTGCTTAATGATAATCAATTACCTGAAGCAATTCAAGTTTATTAAACTTATTTACAAGGCGACACGGACAAGTTTGTGAGACACTAAGTAAGGGGAACTTTCAGTATGTGTGGTCTTAGAAAAGCTTTATAGTTTCACCGCGTACCATAGTTGGTTTCTCTGTTCCTGACATGAATATGGATTTTCCCTTGAACACCAAACGCTGCACGACACACACGTATTACGTGTACCAGCAACTCCGAGGAAATTCCTGTGATCACGAAATATAATTGAAACTTCATGTTTCATCAGCTCTGCGTAGCTATTTAATGAGATGAAGTTGTACAGTTCATTTGATCTGCTCACATTCTTGCAATAATTGTTAACAGACAATAGATTGAAATGGTTTCAGTAGTTTCCAAGCAACCATTGTTTCCTCATAGATACCGAATTCTGCCGGCAATTTTATTTCTTATTTGTTCAAACTCTTATTAAATAATGTTTCTTTAAAAATAATACCTAAATGTTTTGTAATAACTCTAAACTAAATAAACTGACAGTTCTCAAGTTGTTTATCAATTATTGCAATTGTTTTTCACAGCACACTTACTAAATAGATGAACATTTATTTATTTACAATAGCCTGCATCGATTCAATAATTTGCATTTTTCTCGAAAACCGTTAGCCCTATCGAGATGTACCAAGAGACCATTTTTACGTAGAAATCTCTGAAATACCATATTCTAAAATCAAAATGTCAAAAAAATTACCATTTAGAAAATGGGGTTATTTTTACCCTTAACTCCTCCCGTATGATACGCCTCTGATTAAAATTATGAAATTCTGAATTCAGAATCAGATTCAGCGTCAAAAGTTTACCCATCGTACCTAATTTCGTAATTTTGTTATGAATGGTTCCAAGAATATCGAGGGAAAACCGTCTTCAGGGTGCCCCATGCAAAGGAGCGTAGCTCCCTTAGAAAGCATTTCCGGACCCATGTTCATATGACATTTTCTTTCTATTTTTCGGAGTACTATTCGTGGTTAAAGTTTGTTAACATACTCAATTAACACCCTGTATAATATAAATTGTATTTGATACGCATCAGGACTGAAAAGACTATATATATTTATATCCACGTTATACTTATAAATAGTTTAGTCTGAACCATGTCATTTAAGGCAGACTTTAGTTAAGAAATTAATAACGTTCTGACTGCTGTACTTAATAATTCAGTTGCATTTCCTTTATTAAAGCCCATTAGGCCATAATCGAACCAATAGTTTTTCCAGAGCTCCGGATCTAATAATCCTATTGAGCTTATTAGAAATTTATCGTTTTCGACTAAGCTATTATCAATCCTAATTGATACAGCATGATCCGAACCGAGTTTCATGCACTAGTAATTTTGCTGCGAGTTCCACATAACAATCGGAAAATACTCCTCTAACGAAATGCGAAGATTAGGATGAAAGTATTTACATGGTCAAACTTATCACTCAAGAAAATCCATAAAATAGAAATATGTGAGAATATTTCTACACACTTCTTTCCGTCAATCTGTCGGTCTGTCTGTCAATCTTCTCATCCAGAGGTATGTATGTCGGTTAGCTTCAATACAATCTGTGGCCTTTTTGGTCACCGCATAATCTCAGTAACCGCTCCACTGATTTTGATGAAATTTGGAAACGACATCTATGAGCATGTTGTAGATACGGCTGTCCACATTTTTAAAATAGTTTTGTTGGTGCACGAGTTATTTTAAAAGGTAAAAAAATTTCAGAACTTCATTTTTGTGTTACTGGTTAGTGTGTATAGTCTGGGAATCTATCAAAATGTGGGAAATGCAAAATTATTGAAGAATCTTTCCAGACATAAGTGAGAAAAGTTTTGGGATCTCGACCATTTCATGTATGCTTTTTTGTTCACTTTTTTGGATGTATGTTTTCTAGAAGATTTTTTTTGGTTTCAGCTCTCTATGGCAAAGCCTCACCTCTTTGGATCTAAGCTACAATCAACTAGACAGTGTTCCTTTCGCTGCTCTCAAAGAACTGAGGAACTTACAGTGGATGAATTTGCATGGGTGGGTAAACGATTTTCACTATGAAAGCATAAAAAATATGTACTTGTCTAATCCATACATAATTATTAAAAATGGGTGAATATCAATCAGCATTTTCAGGATTTATTCATTTAATTTTTTCGTCTCCTGAAGTATGTGAGAAGTCCATTACAATCAGAACAAGCTTTGATCTGAGTACATCTGCTGAAAATCGCCACACATGTAGATACAGGAAAGTGAAAAGCTCCCGAGAAAATCCTGGCCAAAGTAAAACTTAATTTGTGTTATAAAAGCTTATTCAGTTAAGGTGAGGTAACTGGAATTGTGCCTGCACGTGTTTGGAATAGAGCAGAGCCTGGATGGCATAATTGAATATGATATAGACTGGAAGCGGCGTTCAGAGCAATCAGCTGACCAGTGATCCGGATCATCACGTAGTTGATGTGATGGTCACCAGAAAGCACAGATTACAGCAGGATCAATGGATATTCTAAATAGTATCAGGATATATGCATAACGAGAATCAATGCCAATGTCATCTCATTCTGTCGCTGGATGTAGAATACTCTTCATTCAACGGCCAAAAGCGTATATTATTTAGAAATTTGGGAAGAACGTATTATTATTGAGAGGAGACTATCACCAATTGATTGAGCATCCTTATGAACAATCTGTTCCAAGGTGTCACAATAGTGTGATAAATATCTCATGTTAGAATGTTACTTCGAACATATCAAATACAATTGAATGAGTCAGCATCCTCAACTACATGAACACAGATGAAAAAAAACATTTTTGTAATAATAAAAGTCCAGAAAAACCTTTTATACAGATGGGAGTCGAGCTCGTGTCTTCAGTATTGCGTCCTAACGTCGTGTCTGCTCGTTGCGGTCGTTTCAGGATTAAAATCCAAAAAGTCGTTGCTGCTTCATCTACGTTACCTTTGTCTTGCATCACATCTAATAAAGTAAACAGAATAGAAGGACCATAGAATATTACAAAGCAGATCCCTTCTATCGCTGCGTTATCGATTTCCGCCGCTATAGACGAGTTCTTTTTCAATAGGAACTTTTCATCATCGGTTACTTTAATTAAAAGGGGGTGTAGCAACGAAAAAGACGTCTCGACGAAAAAGAGTAAAAGACTTTCTGATACGGGAAAAAATTTCAGGAGTGAAACTGGATGAGTATCGAATACATGAGCTTAGGCAAGCGGGTAGGTCTTGAAAAGTCAAATAATATTTTTCTTTATAGGGTTGTTTTCATGAGGAAGTTAGCAGGTATATATTGAAGATTACATTATTGCTTACTAAATTTCGCTGTAAATCAGTGCACCCTTATTAACAGATGACGTAAAGGAGTTCTGTCGCCGTTTCGAAGTAGTTCAAGCGTTAAGACCCTGACTTCGTGAATTGCCATTGGGCAGCGCCACCGTGCGCAACACTAGGATATGAGAATTGATTTCTCATTACATCATATTTTCGAACCAATCTAAAGATGTGCTGTTCGGCACAGAACGAGGCAATCTACTGAAAATGTGAAGGGCTCTGTAATTTTGACATCACTTTGTTGATTTAAGGTTGGTAGTAAATATGAAAATTGTCTTTCTGCCTGACAGATAATAATCAAAAACTGTTCAATTAAAGGTATAATTTATAAGTTCTGGACATAAGAAATAACATCATTTAAGCAATCAAATTTTTTTGATTACCTGATGTTAATTGAAATTGCTGAAAATACATAATGAGCTGATGATAACTTGGTACATTCTCAAACAATTATTCGTCCTTCGCGTTAACAATTCAAACCATAAATGTTTCACGGGTGAACCGAACACACAATGCAAGGAAGACAATTTCCCTGGATGTGGCTCTTCGCTCGAGACGAAACATGTAAATATTTGAAAGTGATGGTGTCGCGTTTTGGTATATCTTCGCTAAGGAGCTTATTATGTGGAACATAAAATGTATCCGCTCCCACACGTACATGAGCAGCTCCTGCATTGCAGATGTTTGTTTTTCGTTAGATACCTTCAATATTTAAACTGAAGGCACGTAGTTTCGAGGGGAATGAGAAATTCCACTCGTTTCATGATGCGGTTTAGTTAACCACACTTAAAGATTGTTAAAAACTTCTGCATGAGATGAGCCCAAAAAAGGATGTTAGGAAAGATATGGTTTTAATACATACAAAATGCCATAATTTAAGTTAAGAAATTCTGGGAATTTGCATACAATGCACAAGCCGCTATGGATGGAAATAACGATACTTCAATGACTATAGACCGAGCAAATTAAGACCATCCATGCGAAGTTTTTATATTGCTATTCCGAACAGTTGATGACAATATAAGCGAAGTCATTTTTTTTGTATTTCGTCTAGAAGAATTGGTGGTGAAGTTAATTGTTGACCTTATTTAGTCGGTAGCCAAAAACCTATATAGCTGGATGGTATCATCGTAAGGCATGTCCATCAGCCACAAAACATCCTGGGTGGAGTAATCCTGTCGGATAAGTATCTCTGGAAACGTATTATACGATAACACGAAAATAAATGCTCAAGGCCAATATGGGTAACTAAACCGGAAAAACATATTCTTATGGAACTTGTAGACAAGGTGGATTTATCAAAAGTTTGATTTCGGACTTCCATTGTCTATACAATTTTGAGTATCACGTCGTTTCGATTGATGTGCTACCTTCAATCGTCAGTTCACCTGAAGACGATTGAAGATAGCACATCAATCGAAACGTCGTGATACTCAAAATTTTATAGACAATGGAGGACCGAAATCAAACTTTTATTCTTATGGAAATTGAAATTCCGATGCTTCATGGTTTTCTGTTGTTATGACTGAATTCAACTAAGCAGATCTATTCAAATTAATATGATATATTATACACTATACAGTTCTTCTTCACTGAAAGCCCAAAATGTCAGTTAAACAACATAACATTTTACCTTTAATAAAATTTATAGATAGTAAAAATTTATAATAGGAGGTAAAAAAACAATTTACTGTAACGACTTTACCTTATAAGCAGCCCAGAAAACTTTAAATATCGGTGTAAAAACTTTTTCGCAGAACTGAAAATTACATAAAGCCTCACAGAACTTTATGTAAACAATAATACTCTTAAATGAAATGGTATCTGGAAATTTTTCATTTCTATACCGAAACCATTTTCTCTCTTCGTAATATTTCTCCGACCTTCTTTCCAGAGTATTTGATGGTTAAAGTTACACTTAAAGAATAAAATACTTTAATGAAATAACTTGGCTTCGAGTTCCAGCACTGGAACTGAATACCCTAGCTTAAGGTAACGTTCAAGTTAAATAATAAATAATAAAAGACGGCGGATCAATTAGGACTGCTTCGTTTTTATTTCTCGCTGGGGAATAGACAAATTAAGTTGGTAGGGTGTACGTTATGATGTATAATTTGGAACATTAAAACATCGAAGACTCGGAGTTGAGGAAATTTAGTGTACCACACAAAACGGGCGAGCAAAACAGAAACTCCAAAAAAATCTTAATAATTCGAGTATTGATTGCTGAGGATTTGAACCATAACAAAAATTTCTGGACGCTGGAACTGCGGGCACCAGTGCATTGAAAAAGAAATTGACACTGTTTTTTACTAAAATATTCGCTTTTATTACATTAATTTTCTAGTGAAGCATTATATTCTTGTATTAAGAATAATTTTTTCTTTTTAATTTGGTTTTAATTCATTGATGAATTTAGCCTTGTACTGCGTCAACTACGTGGCTGCTGGAATGAGACTTGCTCAATGGATCTTAATGAACGGGTCTGAAGGGTATTTTCTCCGTTTACGGTGCTTCTAATGAGTCCCGTAACGATGAGATGGAATTTACTAAGTTATAAGTCCATGAAATAAACAAAGAGCATGAATTTAAAACGATCAGACATATACAAGCACTTCAACTCCCCCAATTCTTTAAGCGTAGGTATTGCTTCAGGAACTGGTAAAAAAGTTTATTATGATATTAATTGTTATCATCACTTCTAAGTGCTTATTAAACTATTGTATTGTCATCACTATCTCAACTGAGCAAGATTCAGACTCAATCTGACGTTTTGAAACATTGTTACACGTGAAACTAATAAAATGAACAACGCCAATCTAAGAGACTGCGTTTTACCGCTACAATTCGAAGGCTGTTTATACAGCAGGTACTTGCAACCTCAACATTTACACATTGTAATCTAATTGTTGGTTCCAGAAACCGAATATCGTCAACGGTGGGCGACTGGTCACACGTGAAGAACACCTTGGCGACCCTCTTTCTAGGCGAAAACGACATCACGGAAGTGGTTGGCGATTCGGAACGGTCTTCATCCAGAAGTCAACATGACCTGCACCAGTTCAAGTCGCTTATTTGGCTGAATCTAGACGGAAATCGGATCTATAGAATCCACAAACGTTCGCTCCCACTCACACTTCAGACTGTCAGTGTCTCCCACAATCTTTTGGATTATTTTCCTTTGGACATCATTGCGATGTTGCCACATTTACAATGGTGAGTTTACTATATGCATTTTTTCCTGAACATAATAGAATACTTTATGGTGTGATAATTGATAATGCTTCTCTTGAACCAAACGTTTTCCATGTATACAGCATTTTTTTTAAATTCAAAAAAAATTGCGTGCATAGCAATAATTAATGTTTCTATTGACCACTTTGCATTGATAACTTTTGAATGGAAATAAGTGATATGAATTTTCATTCATCATTATTTTTGTGTTGAAAATATATCTTACATATCGTATTGATACACGCAAAACATAACGAATTTGTTTTATTTTTCAGGCTTTACTTAAGAGGCAACCATATAAAATCTCTTCCCGAGCACACGTTTTCCAAGAAACTGTGGCTGGAAAAAATCGACTTAGGAGAAAACTACTTGAAGACTTTACCAAAAACACCATTCAACAATTCAGTCATCGTGAGGGATCTCAACTTAGCCTTTAACGACTTCCGAATGCTCACAGCTGAAAGTTTTGCTGGGTTGCAAACAGGCCGGATTATTTTCTCTTACAATTTACTGGAGAACATAGATATATTCGCTTTCAAAGGTATGATCACGCTAAATATGTTAATTATCTTAAATGTTATGTGTCAAAATTCGATCACTCTCATTCAAAAACCGCAACTCAATTTGGTACGTAAGTAAATTAGTTTCAACAATGGTATGCGCATATTGTCCTGCAGGTATCGAAACATCGTTGGAATACCTAGACTTCGACCACAACAACTTCCAGCACGTTCCGGCAGCCGTGAGCCAGTTGCGATCGCTGAAGTACCTGTACTTGTCCGCCAACAGACTCGCCGACGTACCGCAGACAGCTTTCGCCAGCTTCTGCCACAGTCTGAAGGCGCTCAGCTTAAGCGGAAACCGGCTGACCAGGATACCTACGGATTCTCTACAAAACTGCACCAGGATATCGCACTTCAACGTCGCACACAACGATATTGAAGATATAGAGAGGTATGTTATAGAACGTTACAAGTAAATACAAGTTGGATCACCCCTCAGAGCCCAGTCGCTTTACGAACTAGGACTACTTAACAGAGAAAGACAAGATTGTTTGCATTTGATAGCATTAAATAGTGCCAAACAGATGTAAGGGTACATAATTTTTAAATACAAAACAGAAATTATAATGGCAACACTGCTTTAAGATCTCTAGTGCCACGTCATCAGAGAAAATTATTGTTACGAGAAGTTTTCATTCAAATTTTGCTAAGTTGTGTGTGTGTGTGTTTTAAATACGTGAGCAGAAACTGTTGAATATGGTCGCCAGTACAAGTTTTGCTCGTGTCAATCCGCATTCATGGTTTCATAGATAATTAAATGTAAGGTTATGTTGCTTTGCGGTTAGTGGTGTACATAAAAAGTGTCATTGTTGTTTTATGATAAATATAACAATAAAATAAAATCTTATCCTATTCCAAAGTACAATTCACATGATATTTAATTTAGTTCTGATGCTGATTCTGATTCACTTACATAAGTACATGAATTTCAAAAAAAGTCCAAATACGTTTAACTTCTAAAAAAAAACGCTGATGTTATATTTTATGGTACCATAAAAAATGTCCATTTACCTAAAAAGCTTCATGAATACTTAAATTTAAAATTTAAATGAGATATTTGTAATAAAGACTTTACAAATTTTCCTGTTTCAATTATTTGAGGACCATATATTTAGTCATGGTCATTTGGTCAATTTCAAAAACGTTCAACACAATATTTTCTTTACTTACCCATATTCTGAATGAGCAAACCAGGGTATACGAAAGAAAGTACATTTTTTCAATTTTATAGATAGTCTGATGTAGAGAATCCTTTCAAAGTATGGTTTCAAAAAAAAACGCTAATACGATTGTTTGCCCAGCAGTAGTGAACTAATAAGCATTGTCCGATTTCTGGGATCAAAGCTCATCTAGTCTTAATGCCTTTCCTCTTTATTTCAGGGAGGATTTTTCCGATTGGGGATATAATATCAAGAGCTTGATCCTGGCCAATAATCGTATAACCACTTTGAAAAACAGGATTTTCGCTGAGCTGCGGGAACTGAGGGAACTCAGCCTGAGTTTTAATCCGTTGAGGCTGATCGAGGCAGATACTTTCCACGGACTGGACAGTTTGGAAAGTTTGGAATTGTCGTTCGGGTACGTAGATATTGGCCAGCTTCGGACAGTTTCCCTCTCCGCTGGCTCTGCAAGTTTGAAGTTATGACATGACCTTCCGTTTTGAAGTTGATGATCGATTCCCAAATATTTTGGCACGCTGATTGCGAATGCCTATTCGATTTGCGTCAAAATACATAGAAAATAAGTTGCAAAAGTTGACCATTACTTAGTAAAAAATCAAGTATGTGCAACAAATGTTGAAAATAAAGTTTGCCAGTGCTGTATATACTTATTGTGGTATGAAATATCCATAAAATAGAATCGTACTAGACATTTATTTCCCTGTACAAGCTACAGAAAGAATCCAAGTTATTTACCCGATAGGTAAAGGATAAAGTTTTCATTTGATACAATTTCCCTGTGTAAGCACAAATACGTACATATATAGAATTCCTATTTTCGTTGGATGTACAGGATAGCCTAATAAAATAAAATAGATTGCTCCCAGATACCGCAGCAGTAACAATATTACTGGAGATCAAAGGCGTACGGGAAACCCGGCTTCAATGGATGAACGTAAGCTGTTTTTACTGTCTTGATTTTGCGGCATTATGTTGTTTGAATTCGAATACGAGTTTCGATCCTTTACAACGAAAATGTGTCCATTAGTGGTGATGCGTCAGTAAGTTTTTATTTTGTGAGCGAATAGAGGGACTCTTATAGTTGTTTTTTGGTAGGTGATATTTTTGGGGGCAGCGCCATAATGCGCGATGCTCGGAGACGAATTTTGATAGGGATCAATTTGTATTCCGAAAACGAGTTGGATTTGTAAGTGCTAAGGAAATTTAATCAAGTGTTTTTCAGATTTGACAAAGGAGATATCCCCTTCGAGATCTTCAAACCGCTAACGAGGCTACAGTGGTTGTCAGTGGACCACAACGAGCTTCACTCGATAGACGAGAACAGCTTCGACTCATTATCCGAACTGCGATACCTCAACGTCGAGTCCAACCGGTTGAACTCTATTCCGGTCAAGCTGTTGAAGCCGACTCTACACTCTAACCTCAAAGACGTTCGGTTTTCCAGCAATCACATAAAAGTCGTCGAGACTAACACGTTCAGGTAAAAGCTCTATTTAGTCTAATTGAAAGAACTGTGAGATTGATGGAAATCAATCGTTCGAACATTTACTGCGAGTTAGTAGTCGGAAAATGTCAGAATCTGGCCACGAGAAGAAGAAGCTGAATGAACTTCACTTTGAGCTTAATAAGTCTTAGTACAATTTTGCATTTTCAGAAATGTTGAACAGGATATCTTGGGATCACAACTATTTTATCTATTTTTTATCGAGCATTCCCAAATGGGATCAAAATTTCAGTCGTATTCCGTCTCTGACTGTGGAACATATTTGGAACTGTTGAAAAAATGAGTAATAATAATATGTGAATAACAGAACTTCAAAAACATTCTTTTTTTGTATATGATGCTACTTTAATATTCCACACAACCTTGAAACACATTCAGTAATTATCATTGATTACTCCTCGTAGCGTAGTACTTTGAATACATATGCTAGTGTAAATACATAACCTCGCTGTTTGTTATCAAACAAACTAACGCAGTAGCTATCTATACAACATATCTGATAACCATCACATATCCACCTACATATATCTGATTTTTGTTGCGTACTATAACCCAGTCAAATCTAGTTATCAACGAAAAATCATTTTGTTGTTCACCTTGTGAAATGTTTTAGTTAAAATTTTTAAAAATATTTATCATAACGATTTTTTAATGAGTCATTGCATAACTGGTTGGATAAGTATCTATTTAATTTTAAGAATTCAATCCAAATCCTGATTGGGGTGATACAGTGTATGAAAGTATAAGCTTTTTATATTAAGGCCGACAAAACCACCCTACATTTGCCGATGAACGTTTTTCGTTATAAACTTTATTCTTGTGCCCGCGTTTCCAGACACCTGCGAGATCTGGAGAACATCCTCCTTCCATACAACCAAATCAGGCACATACAAAAGGGCAGTTTCTCAGATCTTCCCTCTCTGACGAAACTGATCCTCTCCAACAATTTATTGGACTCGATCGCCAACGGAGCTTTCACCAATCTGCCAAACATTGAGAAGCTCGACTTGCAGAACAATCAGTTGTCTGGCATATCATTCGGGTTCTTCGTCAACATATCTGGACCTCTTCATCTCAACCTGAGTCGGAATCAGATCAACAACTGCAACGCTGACTCGAAAGTTGTGCATATGAAGGTGTTGGATTTAAGGTGAGTTGTTTCAGTGGAGTTCACTGAAGGATTCTTGCAATTCTTCTAAACTACCGCTACTATGGAGTTGATGTTGTGTTAAGACGATCTACCTATCTGTCAACCAGGAGCGGGTGATTAACCTCATACGGGTTAACTCAAATTTATTTTTTATTTGTTCTCCCATCACAATGCTTTCGTAATTTAATACTAATTTTTCATCTTTGCAGATACAACAACTTCGGTCAAGTGCCAAAATGCCTCGAATATACCGCATCCCTCAAGAAGTTATACCTAGACTTCAACATCATCAATTCATTGGAGCACAATGGTTTCATGCATTTGACTTCGCTAGAACACCTCAGCCTCCAGCAGAACAATATCATGGTAGTCAGCCGTAAAGCCTTTTTTGGCCTACAAAATCTCCAGGTGCTCGATTTATCGAAGAACCTCATCAGTCAGCTGCACATCAGCCAGTTCGCCAACATGCCCAAGTTGAGGATCCTCAATCTGAGCGAAAACAAGTTGAACCACTTACCGAAGGACATCTTCAGCGACACCTTGTTGGAGATGCTGGATCTCAGTTACAACCTGTTCTCCGTGGTGCCGAGCCTGAGTATTTCTGAAGCGGGAGTTACGTTACGGCATTTGTCCATATGCTGCAATAACATCGAGCATATAGACATCACCACGTTCCCGGACATACCGTTCTTGCAGTACCTGGATTTGAGCAACAACAAGCTGACTATACTACCAGACAACGTGTTTACAAGCCTAGGCCTCCTCCAAAGTTTGGATCTGAGCTCCAATCCTCTCCGTGCCAATTTCAAAGAGCTCTTCCATTATGCCCAAGGTTTGAAATACCTTAATCTGGCTAACTCCGGAATCGCATCCACTCCTCACTTACCGCTTCCGAACCTCATCACTTTGAATCTGTCCAGGAATCACATCGAAGCCATCAATAAGAATTCTGTGCAAGAATTGGGGAAGTTGAAGGTGTTGGATCTCAGCCACAATGACCTATTCCAGGTACGTTACTGAAACACTCGTTAAACCACTTTTTTAACCCGACGGGTGTTCCGCTATGTTAGCATCTACAGAAGATTTTATGCTTTCCCTGAAGATGCTATTGTAGTTAGCAAAACACCTTACAAACAATATCAGTAGCATGGTGTTAATCTGTTAATTTTACGTAAATATTGCAGGTACCATCGCACCTCTGGATACACTTGCCATACCTGAAGAGTCTCGACCTCTCGTACAATCCCATAAAAGAACTGAACGCAGAAAGCTTCACTGGTCTACAAAACCTGCAAGAAATTAATCTCCAGCATCTGAAGTACCTCAGTCGATTCGACAGCAAAAGCTTGCTGCAACTCAGGATACTCATAAAGTTATCGATACAAACGTGGCCGAAAATCGACAACTTTCAGGATCAATTCTGCTACCTCTTATCCCACTTGGACCAGTTAAGGATACTCAAAATCAACTTTCTTGAAAACAAACTTGACGAGCAACTTTTATGTGTAACGAACAGGAAAATCAGGCACCTGGAGATCACTGGAAGAGGTCTCAGGTCTGTGGACAGAGATGCTTTCGCACGGTAAGTGGAATAAGAAAGACAGAACAAATATTATTCTGAACGTTGTACCACGAAAAAGTAATATAATTAATAGAAAATAGTTAAGTATCTCATAGAATAAAATGGACCTTATCCAACGGAAAATTTAAAAAAATGTTAGACAAGAAAGCTGCCATATCTTTTTGTAGAACTGTATTACGTAAACATTTTTCAGGTTCACAAGAAATCCAGATTTAATGTTGAAAATCCATGGCACTCAAATAAGTGAACTTCCAAGTGGAATATTTGCCAACATGAACAAAATTTCGTACCTGACTGTCGACCTAAGACATAATTTGCTGACTTATCTCAGTCCAGAGGTCTTCTATGGGAATTCTTCTATTCATAAGAACACGGGGACTTCTTCAGTATCAGGTATTTTCGATATTATAACAGGATACATTCAACGACAAAAACATAACAACATTACTTGAAAATCAAATATACCACTGTACAATTTTGGCAGTCTGACCATCCTTTAAAAAATAGCGGAACGTTCTGTTAAAAAACGTTATTGATTTGAATCCTGATGTATGAATAGTATAATTTCATCTTAATGATGGCAGACTTCTAGCAAGTAAGGGAAAGCACAATCTACATGATCGATGTATAGTGATTATAATAATAGAAAATAATATTTCTCACAGGTGGTCTATACATTTCTGGGAACCCTTTCCGATGCGGCTGCCATCTATTATGGCTAGGTCACTGGTTGAGAAGGTGGTCGAGGGAGGCGCTGCATTCGCACAGGGCCCCCGCAGATGCGGCCCCCAGGGTCCACGAGGCTGTCCGACGACCTAGGTAGTGTACTTTTGTTGTGGGTGGTTTTATTTTTCTGTTACGGTACTACAATAACATCTATCAAAGGGATCCTTCAAGTTTCGATTGAACAATCTCGGTATGTAATTGATTTCTCAGAGTGTATCTTGATTTTTGTTATTTTCTCCAGATGCGAAACACACAACGACTATACGGTTTATATTTCAATCACCTCCCAGACGAAACGTTCTTGGTGTAGTGTTTCTTCTTCTAGTAACGCTGTAATGACGTAACAACGAGAGGCGTCCTCAAAATATGATAGCAACTATTTTGTTAGGTCAGTGGTTTGTTCAAAATCTGGATAAAATGAACATTTTCCAGTATACAAAGAACGGAAAATGTGGAGATGTATATGACGTATGAAAATTTAGGATACACAAGGAAACAGGAAGCACAATAGTTAGCAAAACGGTAGAAATGTAACTAACAAACCGACGCGGCTGATCTAAACTCTTGTGTACGGTATGCTTATTTGTCCACACAAATTCTGTTTGGCCGCACGATGGAAGCCGTCGAGGCAAACTCAAGCGCGCTAACAGTGATAATGTGCACATATCGTTGTCGGAGGCATACATGATTTATCCCGTGTTGTCACACGAAACAAGATGGACATCGTCGTATACGCATACCACCATTAAATTGTTGCGCAGTCTTTTCTACAGCACAGCAAAACATACCTTTTTTAATGAATGTAACATTGCAGATGCAGAGACAGACATGGACGGCAAGTGCCCATCGTGGATTTGCCGCCAGAAGACGTCGCCTGCCAGGCCAGCGCGTTAAGTGCAGCCAGGGTCAAGTCGGCGGGCTTGGGGAAAATGCTTCTTCTTGTTGCGCTCAGGACGATGTACGGAGTTATTGTTACGAACTAGATTCAACTGCCACACATGTCATGTATAAATGATGTTTTGTCTAATACCGCATATTTTACTTTAAAGCCCACACAGACGTCGTCCTGGTAAAGCTATACAAGCAAATTATCTGTGTTCTTTTTCAGTAAGGAAATCCGAATATATTCACATTTCTTATTCCTATGATGATGGAATCAATATAATAGAATAATAGAATAAATCTTTACTGACGTTTTGACTGCCTCCTGCGTGCGCGACGCTTGAGATGAGTTTTGTTGTTCGTTCGAAATAATTTGGGAAAATTTTCAAGTACCTGTTTCTTGCCCATTTTAAACGTATTTCACTTTGAATGAGGGTACAACTGCAACGCTGTCGTATCGTATAATCCATCTCATACCGTGATAGATTGATGTCAGAAAAACTGATCGAAAAAAACGTCCTGTGTGTGGATGTATTGGTTATCCGTCCTCAACCGTTTAATAGTTTTGCTTCCGGTTTTGCCTATATGATTAAAACTGTCAGAAAAAACGACGTCTGTCTGGGACCTACACTGATATACCACGTCATATAAAGAAACAGAAGACATGTTTATCAAGATTTCAAAAATGATCCTGAGGTTTGCTTATACACATATATTCTATTAAATCGATACCAAGATGCTTGAAAAATTCCAGCCTCCTACAATTTTTTGTCAATCCCGGAGGTTTTTAGCTCTTTATTTCCTGGCGTTGTGTTATATTTTCTGAATCTGTATTATGCTAATCTGAAAATCAAAATGCAAGAGTACCATTATAATGTTTTAGTTAGAAGTTTTATTGTAAGTTTGTAAAAAATTTTGATAGATAATTCGACACAGGGTGCACCTCCCCATAAATGGTTTAAATTGTTCATGTATATATCTACCCTAAGTAAAAATAGTATTTTTTCCATAAAAAATTATAGAAAAACCGTTCACTGATTATGTTTGTAACAGGCATTAGCTTCACAAAGTACAGAATAGAATAATTTTAAATTGAATGTTACATAAATGTGAAATGTAAATAGCAATTAAGATTTTTTTATATAGAAAAAAATACTTAGGCACACAGTAGTTGGTATAGTATTGATTGATCTCATTACAGCCAAACTATCTATAGAGAAAATTGAGCAGGTGCTGTTTGAATATTAAATCAGAAATCAGTTGCATCAGCTTTCAAATGGTTTCATTCATGAAATCAGAAAATGAAAGTAGACAGCTTGTTGATATACCACCTATGCAAAAGTTGGACAGTTTGTATATTTTGTAAATATATAAATAAAATAATACATATCATATGTTATAACGATTAATTGTTAGGTTTTTTTAAATCGGTAGTTCCCTTACTTGATTGTAAGATTGCTCAAGCCAATGTAAATTATATTTACTGTACTTAGATCAAAATGCACACGTTCCATTAAAATTACTATATGTAGTTTTTTTAAATAAAAATAGAAGAGTATAGTACATTACGTTGTCTTTTTATTTCCCAGGCATAAGCAGGTGAGTATTGTGATTTCAAAAATTATTTATTCAAGATAATACGTTTTTCGATGTCTACATCAAGAAAATCAGTGTTATTAATTTCCTTTCTCCAAACATCGTTCTGTTAAGGAGCTAAAATGTATGTTCGAAAATTCATATAATAGAATCATACCATACCCATACCGTTGAATGCATACATGTGATGATGCTAAACTTTCAAAGATGTATAAAACTTATGGATATAACTTTATATATCAAAAGTTTATAAAATAAACATACATTTTTATATCAATATTGACTGTTATTAAACAGATAACTGTTCTGAAACATAACTTGTAGAGATAGTCTTTGCACCAGTAATATAATTCAGTGAACTGGCTTCTACACCTCCTGAGAATATATTCTCATACCAAGCTTTGTAAATCCTCAAAAAACGATCTTTTGGAGCCACATTGAAATCACCCAAGCAAAACATCTTGTAGGCATCCTCTCCATACTGACCAATACCATAAAGCTCTCTAGGACTTATCCACTGTTTCTGTAGGAAATCATAAGACATCCGCCACACTTGAACAGCTCTTGTTTTTTGTAAGCCCAAACTGAAAAATATTGATAATTATATTAATTCTTCTTCTTTGGAATTAGATTTATAAAAATTTTGTGATTATCGAAAAACTAAATTATTTATTTGAAATATTTTCAAAACGTAGTTTTCTGAAATTTCCATAATTACAGTTTTCCAAAACCTACTTCAAGTAGATCAACAGCTGTAAAACCTGATAAAAATGTTCAAGCTCCAAATTATCAGTGAAATGTCAACCTACCTAACAAAATACTTTTCTAATGCTTTTGGATATCTGTTGGCTGTTGCCACTGGACTAGAGTTCTCAACCAAGAACCAAAACAGGCACATTCTGGCATTCTTACAGTTTGTTCTATTCAGAAAGATTGTTGCCACCAACAGAGCCCAAGGGTCATGATACAAATGTTCTTCTATCAAATTGTGTGGGGACTTTGGAGGTACCCACATAATTTTTCTATCATTCATATGCATGCTATCCTTCGAAAGTAGCTTGAAGTACAATGATTCGTAGTCTGGCCATAACTCTGTATAATTGCATCGACTATCCAAGGAAGTATCAGTAATCGCTTTATCTTCGTTCTTTACATGTTTTGATAGCATTGTAACTATTAAACACTTCTCATTTAAATTTTTATGTTGTATTTCTAGCTGCAACCAACGCGCAACTAACCTATTGCTTCACCTCACCAATGTCGTTACGTGCTTGACTATCGACCGCCTATCAATCATAGAAACTATAAATAATAAATATTTCCTGCACTGCGCCCAACATTGTCGCAAGTAGTAGTTTTGCCGAGTAAGTCTAATTAGTCTGATTAAAATTGGAACTATTGCAGATCAGAACGAACCGCCAGAACTCCGCTATAAAGTTATAAATTCGCAGATTTCGCACTTCATTAATTGTGCACTGAAGTCTAATAGATGGCGCTGTAGTAAGGTTATGCTATTATCTAATAGATGGCGTTCATTAACAGCGATAGCATAGAGCGATGAAAACGGAAGATTCACAGAAATAAGTGGAATGGCAATCACTTGTCATCGACTTGACATACTGAGCCACTGAGGCAGAGAATATTAGTCCGCTCCGCCGAGCTTACATTAAGCGCGTAAACACAGAGACAGACAGGAAATCCATTTCCAGAGAGATGCTGCATGATATTGTTTAAGTTCTATAGGTTATATTTGAGTGTGCCAATGGAAAAAGCTTAGATATGACAGGGTGCATTTTACTACAAATAGCGATTAAACTTGATGAGTACAAAAGTCGCTACGTTTCCACTGAAATATTGTCACAGCTACCTCTTTTTCACTAGTGTTTGGCCATTTGACATTGATGACGCTAAACGACTGGTAGCAGAGAAACACAGATTTAGGAAGGAATTATGTATTTGACAGTCAGAAAACAGTTTTCTGAATGGCGTGTCAAAGTCAAACCAGCTGTTTATGTTTTGGCACCTATGTGCGTTGTGAAACAAAAATCGAAAGCAAGAGAAGAATATTGCAGGAAATCATCACTTTTTCCGTCATAATCCGGCATAAAGTAATTTGAAACACGGTCAAGAGATAAAAATGGAAGACGACATCCTGACTACTCTGAAAATCCTTATAATCGGGGAGAGTGGTGTGGGAAAATCCAGTCTTCTGATGAGATTTGTAGAAGACAATTTTGATCCTGAGCAGACGCTCACAATAGGTGTTGACTTTAAAACAAAGATGATGACGATAGATGGAAATGCGGTAATTGCTCTAGATCTATTAGATATCATATCTGAATGTACTAAATCCTACATTTTGAATAATTCCAGGTGAAATTAGCAATATGGGATACCGCTGGCCAAGAAAGATTCAGAACACTGACTCCATCATATTACAGAGATGCCCAGGGAGCCATTCTAGTGTTTGATGTAAACAGTTATTCCAGTTTTTCGAAATTAGAAGTATGGCTGAATGAACTTGAAACTTATTCTACGAAGAGTAATATTGTAAAGATGATTGTAGGGAATAAAATTGATGTGGTAAGACATCTTATCTGAATAACTTCTTTGTATTTAGCACTTTTTAATAAACTGGTAGACAAGTCATCATTTATTAGGTAGCTGCATTTGTTATATTTTGCAGAAATATTATCAATATTAGCTGTCACTTGTTTGTTTTTCAAAGTGTTCTAAATTGTCTTGATAAAATCAATTGGTGATGTGGAATTGGTATTTGGGAACAATAAATACTAGATCACAGAATCGTAACTTAATTAGATCATTTCATTGAAAGTTGGCTTGTAATTTTTGAGGATAAACGTGAGGTGACAAGAGAACAAGCAATGAGATTTGCAAGACGACATCAGACCCTTTATATAGAAGCCAGTGCAAAAACCAAAGATGGTGTATATGCTGCTTTTGAAGAATTAGTTCATAAAGTGAGTACTTGATTCTTATATTTAGAAATAATAATGTTTAACTTCAAAAATGATTGTTGCTCACACAGGATATTAAAATGTATGTTTTTCATAGATAATCCAAACACCTGGCCTTTGGGAAAATTTCAGTAGTGATCACATCCACGTAGGCGACAGGGATCATGCGCCGCAATCGAGTTGTACAAGTTATTGTTCACTAGTTTGATTACTCGTACTCAGCTAAGTAAAAAAAATTATATATTTCATACATATATCTGTTTTTTAGTCGCTTATTGGCGATGCAGCATACATACTAATAGAGATTTTATATATTTATTAATTTTTATATACTGTTCTTTATAATCATAATTTGAAAGTTTTATTTGAGGGTACAGAGTATGAGTCAACTATTAAATAACCAAATGTACTAGATAAGATGGAAATTTCAATATTGTAATTTATCTGCATACTTGTCTACAATGTTTTCCTTTCCATAGGTGCAATGTGTCAAGAAAAAACTATGTTAAGTTATCATGTTTATTTTACAAATTACCTAGTTATATATTTTGTAACTGCGAATAAATTTGACATTGAGTTTGTTTTGAAAAGCAAGTCATATTTTGAGATACCTACCTATTCTGATCGATTCATTTATGTGATCAACCAGTGATATTCCTTTAGCACCTAATACCTATGCATTAACTTATTGAAAAAAATGCGCAAAAATAAGTGCATGTAATTTATGTTTATGTTCATTTTGTTTCTCCTCTCAATTTGGAAGTCCCTCTTTCATGGTATCTTGTCATGGTTTAGGTAAAACGTATAGGTCAGTATTGTCATTGATTGTGGCAGACACTCTTAAAAACAGCTGTCCGAGCAGCTTACTTTAGAAATCTCGACAGCAAGCAAGGATTGGCGGCAATTAACTCAATTTGTATTCATGTGGATTGTAGATGCTTACTTGGTGAAGGTCTTCCATCATGTAGATAGAAAATTGTCTAGTTATCACACAGTTTCACAAATAAAACTCATTCTTTTAGTGACGCGATTTTAATGAAAATCGAAACGCGTCGCTAAAAGGAGTTTTATTTGTGAAACTGTGTGATAACTACACAACTTTTTATCTATATCAATTTGTATTTATTCATTATACTTTATTAAGATATACGATTTCATGTATATCAACTTTTTTCACCTAAATTTATGCACAGAAATCACCTTAAAATCTACAGTATATTTAATCAAACATCTTGAAGGAATCCTTAACTTAAAATGATAATTGTATTTGTTTACTGTTTGTGTATTATTATATTTCATTCCAGGCGGCGATGTTTTTATCATTCGATACAATTATCAGATCATATTAAATGTAGAGAGAATCTTTTTGTATCATAAATAAATATTGAAAAGTAATTTGGTTTATTAATCCGTAGATTGTAGATGCTCTTATTTGGTGAAACTCTTCTATCATGTAGATAAAAAGTTGTATAATATCACACAGTCTCACAAATAAACCCTTATAATTACAAAACTTTTTATGTACATTATTAATCCGTGTTTCATTGGCTACTATCGCAGTATTCCCGGCATGTAACAGACAAACTTTACACGGTATTTCAAACAACAGCGATTAAAATCTGATACTATTGTGGATCTCTAGGTAGTTAATATTTTCAATATAAACTGTTGCGCAGACACATCTTGAAATGTTCGTCCCGCAGACGACTTAGGATTTCGATAACAGGCAGTTGATTTCTATGGAAGCCATATATATCTAAAAACTGCATAACAATCTGTTCCAAATGGGAATGAATGTATTTCTGACATTTTGAATCACTGAACATATTCTTAAAAAACTGCCGATTCATAGGCGTAGGTTAGTACACTACATCCTATTTTTCTTCGCCTTATATAAAATGAGGGTATGGAGATAGCTTTCTCTCTATAAGTCTCTGCTTATTCATTCGAATGGGCCGTTAGGTTTGAATCACAGAACAGGTGTTTGAGTCATCCATGCACGAAGAGGTTCGTTGACGTTGATCGCTTTCTTAAATTAGCATAATTCTGTGCTGTGGACAAACTCGCGAGTTCTGTGCAATAAGTAGTGTTTTGTGAATTGTTGGTTATATGTTATATTTACTTATATTCTGAATTTCCATACGTTCTGTATCTATCAATGCAAGTCCGTACAAAATGCTCACGAATATCACTCCAAGGTTGAGATTTTTTTCAAAATGTTACTCTACTGCGCTTACGACTCCCACAGAATCAATTGTTGAACCCAGAAACTTGCTGTTTCCTCCTAAGTATCAAAAACCAAGACAAGTGTGGCTCGAAAATTTGGATACCATAGATGAGCAGAAGCTCGGTATCCTAGAACTTCATCCTAGTGTATTTGCCGTCAATCCTAGGATCGACATTATACATCTGAATGTACGATGGCAATCACTTTATCGATATGTGAGTTATGCACACACAAAGTCGAGATTTGAATGCAGAGGAGGTGGAAAAAAGCCTTGGCCCCAGAAAGGTATTTTATGGATATTTTCATGCAAAAGCGTGTAACTTAATTCTTGTTATAGGTATGGGTAGAGCTAGGCATGGTTCTATCAGAAGTCCTCTTTTCCGTGGAGGAGGTGTAATACACGGTCCAAAGTCACCAACTACTCATTTTTACATGTTGCCTTTCTACACTAGAATTATTGGTCTAACAAGCACTTTGTCGGTGAAGCTAGCTCAAGATGATCTCCATATTGTGGATAACTTGGAACTACCCACCGATGAAAGTACTTATTTGGAAGAACTGGTTAAAACCCGGAATTGGGGTCCATCAGTGTTATTTGTTGATACGTAGGTTTTTTTACCATTATTATAATTTTAAAATATGATTGTCCATTTCCATTTCATTGAATACCACCATTAGCATTAGAATTTATACAGGTGGTGTGTAGCTTCACTCAGTATCAAATCTCATTCTTCACTATGTGGATATAAATTATTATATTGTTTCAGGAATGATATCATGCCAAGAAACATTACAGCAGCTACCGACACTGTCAAACATTACAACCTGATGCCAGCATATGGTTTAAATGTTTACTCAATGTTAAAACATGATACACTAGTACTTACTAGGTCAGCACTAGATACCATAGAAAGTAAGCTACTGACTCATTTGCATAAAAATGATACTAGAGCTTGTATGTCAAAATATAAGGTAGACCAATCCTAATAAATTTAGAATTTAATTGGTATTGTTTTATTTCCTCCACTGATCGAAGTTTCCGGAACGAAATCGAGCTAACCAATTCTGACACTGGCGTTCACTCAAGTGCACATCACCATAAACACTGCACAATTTTCGATGAGCCTGCGCTGCAGTTTTCCCTTTTTCCGAAGTAGAATTTAGTAGAAAAGCAAAATGTGACGAAAGTGGCCTTCTGGAATCTCCATTGTCGAAGCGCAATAATTTTTGATTCAGTAAACGAATGATGCTACTTTGTACTCTAGAATATTCTATAGACTTTAAACTTCTAAAAATGCTAGTCTGGCTTCTTTGAATAAGCATTACTATAGATATACAACTTTAGCGCCATCTATTAGGAAAAACCGAAATTATTTTTTCCCTAACCCAATATATTGTATAGCAAAATACAAAAACAATTTTGTATAACTTGAAGATTCGGTTCTAATGGAATACTTATTTTTTCACCATTAAAAATGGTGATGGATTGTTGTATTACCCTGTATACTACAATCCTTCTGCAAAGGAGAAGCTTTTGATACATTGCACAAAAAATAATCAAGAACACTATGTCTGAATGTTGAAAACCAAGAAAAGGTGTAGACATGCTTATATTGTGGTCTTGAGGATAATTGTACAATAAAACTTTTTTAGTTTTATGTATCTGTTATACTCAAGTTTCTTGCTTTTCACTTATTTAATTTTTTTGGCCAATAGTCTATGGCGAAATGAATGAAAAACAGTTTAAATCATATAAACTATATTCATATTTACATAACATACATAAAGTATAAAGTAACATATAAGACACCAACACAAATAACAACAGGAATATATATTGTCAATAGAAACATGAGTATATATATATTTAAAATCAGTTCTTACTCTTACATTGCTTTGCAATTATAATAACTGAAATTATTGTGATATGTATAGCTTGAAATTGGCGCTTCAATCGCGATTCCGTAAATTAATTGTATTCATGATGTCATATTCTACTATAGTCCGTGTATACTACCCCAATCTAGTGACGTATAGAGACTATCCTCACTTATGGCATTAGTATATGCAATCCTGAAATAGCAACTCTGCTTGGGAACATAAATGATAGGTGGCTAAGTTTTTTAAGAGGCTCTATTTTACAAATTTAATTATGATAAACTAATGAATATACAGTTCAGGATGACTTGAGATACATGTAATACAAGCAAATTTTAATAAAAACTGTTATGCGATTTCTTTCGAACCAACAACTTAGCTAATATTATTCTATAAAGGCACGACTCTTGGAGAATAATTAACAAAAAAAAGGTAGGCAGTAATATATGCCTCCCACTTTGAATCTACTGTTCTAAACGTTTTTAAATTTTAATATCAACTTCATTTATAGGTTGCTCTATAGTTATTTTTGTACTGTTTCCATAACAACAATAGTGTTTTGTGCACCTAGAGCAGGAAGCAGTTTATCGTCACTCGTTTATGGATATTGTTTCATAGTTCGTTGACACAGTCAAAGTTTACGAAGCAACATATAAGTTGAATCATTGCACTCCGGTACCAGCCTGTTTTACGTTGTCGACAAAGCAGATGGACTGTTGGACTAGGTATTGCTCCACTCTGGCAAAGTCTATCAACTAGGCAAAAACTCAAGGTGCATATCGACATAGTGTTTTTGATAATCAATAATGGGGCCGTTCTATTTTGTATAAACTATAATAATTAACACTCAGGAAAGCAGTTCCACTAATTTTTGTGTCGGTATGTAGCAAAGCTGCGTAGGTATTCGAAAACTGCGTTGTGCTTTTGTTTTTGAGCTAGGTCAGCAGGTATGTAACCTTCCTGATTCTTGAGATTCGGGTCTGCTCCTGCCCCCACCAACTGTTTGCAGACTGGAAGGCTGCCAGAAAAAGCAGCTGCATGTAGAGCACTTTCCCCGTTCTGGAAGAAGTATGTAGATGATTTGAGATCATTCTTCAGTTTGTCATAGATAGACCGACGTTTTAAAATCAGCATAAAGGAAACATAGAGAAATATGTTATTACTCCAAATAGTTCCTTTGACTTTGATCAAAAAGGATCTGGAACTCGGAAACAATAAAAAAAAACAGTGTCAATTTGCACTTTTCACGGAATATAAAAAAAATATTGATAATATTAAAAAACTTATTTTTCTCCATTTCATTCAGAGTTCCAAAATTTTATTGAAACTAACCAAAAGCTCAAGAGACATTTAACATTTTTTTCGTTTCTTGATGATGACTCCGCTGTCATTGCACCGATTTCCAAAAAAATACAAAGGTTTTTCATAATGGTCATAGTAACAAAGTTTCAAAATTACATCAATATTCGAATGGTACACAATTATAGAGAAGCCAAAAATCACCGTACAGACATCATAAAATGTTCAAAGAAATTTGTACTCAATGTCTAAAATATTTGTGATCCTGAAAATTTGGTAAGTGGCTCTTCCTTGAAGAGAGTCATAATTCTCAACATTTCGACGTATATTTTTGAATGAATTTGTACCAACGTGTGAGGAGCGCCATGGTAATCTCCCTAATTCCCATGTTTTTACATATTCGATAGCTTACCGTTAGTATCTCCAAGGAAGGTTTGTATTTCAATAACTCTCCTACAACTGCCGAATGCCCCTTATGAGCTGCTTTGAATAACGGAGTTGCACCATCCTGAAAATAACAATTTTATTTGTAGTTTTTCTTAATCTTCACAGACTTTACTCAGAAAATGGATGTTGATTTACCATATAACATAAAGATATAACTGTAATAACGTATACTGGCCAAACAAGCTAATGTGATTATAGTTATAAATTTGTTCTAATATTTTTATAGATGAAGATGCTTACATAGTTAGCGAAATACGGGTGGATATTAAAACCTTATTCCTCATTCTCAAGCTCGATTGTTAGTTATGTTACAGTTTATAACTGTACAATACTTACATGTCTGGACGCGTCTACGTAGGCCCCCGCCTTCAACAGTTGGGACACTATGTGGTCGTGGCCCATCTGTGCGGATATCCACAGCGGAGTCGCACCATCAGTTCTCCGGAAATCTGGCTCTGCACCTTGGGCCAACAGATACACCAAAATCTTGTAGTGGCCATTTTGAGCTGCGATGAACAACGGCGTTGCTTTGTCCTTGGGAAACAAAGCATTAAACTCAAAACATCTGTAGTTGATTCTTGCATAACATATCATTATGCACCTTGGATTCGAAGGTGTCCTTTTTAATGTTCAAATTTATGAACCTACCTTCATGTGACTATTCACTTTAGCTCCCCTTTTGATCAGTTCCTTGACTACGTCCATGTGTCCGCATTGGCATGCGACGAATAAAGGGCTGCCGCCATCCTACAAAACAAATAATGACAAATTTTTCACTGGAATCTTAGGTTTTTTGTTTGTGGGGATGTATGGTAAGCTTAATATTTGAAACGTATTTTTCATTCAGGAGAAAGCTTATAAAGGGTGTCCCAATGGGTACTTCGGGATTTTGATTTTAAATAAACCCAACAAAATTAGATAAATAATATTCTTGTTTATATTATTAAAATGTAGAGGTATGGGAATTATATTTTAAAAATAATATTCTCTAAATGCCCCCCTCGGCTGTTTCTACAGATGACCACTCTGTCTAAAATTGTCTATAACCTTTTGGCACAACTGCGGTCCAATTTCATCAATAACTTGAGAAATGTTTTGCTTCAGGCCATAGAAAGTCTCATAACATATTGCGGTAACGCTCGCCATCAACATTTACCGTTTCACCATCGTCATTTTCATGAAAGAATGGCCCTATAACCCACCCCCCCTCCCCCCCCAGCCCACAATGCACACCACACAGTTACTGGAAGAGGATGTAAAGGTTTTTCTTCAATCACTCGAGGATTTTCACTTCCCCAAAATCTGCAATTTTGCTTATTCACGTAACCTCCCAGGTAAAAGTGGGCTTCGCCAGATAATATTTTACCACAGAATTCTGCATTACTTCTAACCTCTTCAAGACAAAATTAGCGAATGCACGGCGATGCTCGTGATCTGGGGCTTCAGCTCTTGCGTCAGTTGAATTTTAATGCGTGTAAGGCCAGATCTTTGATCAAAATTCGTTGCAGAGAGCTTTTCGTTATATTCAATTGTTGAGATCGATAACGAATTGAAGTTCTGGGATTTTCGGTTACATGTGCACGTACTGTAGCGATATTTTCGTTGGATCGAGCATTACGTGGACGAACTGGCACTTTTACATCAAGAACTGATCCGGTAGCCTCAAATTTGTGAATGAGATTGCGAATTGCGTTGTCACTTGGTACATGATTGCGCTCAAAAAATAAACGAAGCTTACGAACTGTTCTTACACAAGAACGAGAACTTTCGTAGTAAGTTTGCACAATTTTGATACGTTCTTGCGTCGTAAAACGATCCATAATCAAATTTTGAATTGCCGGGATGCCGGGTCTCTAAATGACAGATGCGCAATATACCATTTCTAGGTTAAGTCACTACAAAATGGCGCTAAATTTAAATCCCGAAGTACCTACTGGGACACCCTTTATAACGCTTCTTAGGCGAAGAAGCATGTTGGATATATATTTTTTATATCCACCCTTCGCCCAAAGCCGGTCAGTTATCGGAAATGGACATAACCACTCTGTCGTCAGCTATGTTTTTGGGTAGTGCCTACTGCATTTCTTCATGGTGGGTAGCGTCATTTGTACATGCAATATCAATGATTTTTATACCCTCCTATATTTATGTAAATGGACTTTTTGACCTTAAAATTTCATTTCTGTTCCAGATGCCTCTGTATATCCATCTACTACAGTCGAGTAGTTGTACCGGGTCGAAACCATATGCATTTGAAGGTTTCCATCTCATAGCTGCACCAAGGAGACCACGGAATTCTCAATCACTTTGTATCATAGTTTCTAGAGAAAGTGCGATGACATGTGACTCTACCATTCCAATTTGGGTTGAAAATGTCAGACGCAGAAATGCAAATTGAGATCAAAAGTATATGAAAAGTTGAAAGTCAATCCATGTGAAACTCCATACATGTCTTTACACATATTAAACGCTCTAAAAAAGATAAAAATTACATCAGTTACCGTTAAACATTTCTGTCAAGAGGACTCGTTTAAGAAGAGAGGTGATGCTTTGGAGAATCAGTACATGAGGAAACATAATGATGATCTAATGCGAGCATTACGGAAGAAAGTGGAGAGAATGCGGAGGGCAAGACAGAAAATCGAAACGCAACATTTGAAAGAAAAGCTGTTGAGAAAATCATCACAATCGATGGTAGACGACGATGATGATAGTGACAAAAAGAAGTGATGGTGATGTTCTTCATTCATAATAAAAATGTTATTTCTTCTAATATATTGTCAGTGAATCTACTACAAGTTTTCTCTTTTCTCTTCATAGCCTCTCACAAAACCGGCACTTTAAAAGCGTCCATCTAGAATAGAAATAACGGTTGCCAAGCAATCCCCGCTTTTTGATCATTATAACTCTTGGTAAGCTATGTTGTATGTTATTTGGATTTGTATCACTTGCCAAGATTTTTTCTATCTGATAACATTTACTTGCGTGAAAACAGTTAATTAAGATCTACTACCTTCCAAGATTTATTTCTCACTCATCGTTAATGATCTAGTACATTTTGTAAATGAATTATCAGTGGCTGTTTTGAGTAATTTTCCTAGAGTCAAACTATATGTGCCTACGATTTATATCCGCGTTCATAGCATTATACAACGCAGCGGCCATTTTTAAGTGGCTGTGCAATTATTGTTCTATGTTCGTATATCTTCACAATAATAGCTTCGCATTTAAATACAGTAATTGTTCCTCTAATTACCCGAAATATCCAATTATGGCAAGCATGTAAATAACGGCATACTCACAATACTGAGTGCATCTACTGGAGCTCCATTATCTAGAAGATATCGAACGATGTCCGTGTGTCCTCCTTGGGCAGCAAAGAATAACGGCGTTGTGCCTGTCTTCAGAAAATACACTTTTTAATGGTCAATCAATGGCAAAAAAGTATTGATGTTAAAAAGGAAAATTTTTATATTTATATTAAAAATAAAACTTACGATTCTTTTAGCTTTATGGTCAGCACCTTGCTCTATCAATTCCTTAACGCATTCGCAATGTCCGTTGGCCGATGCCAAAATTAGAGGTGTAGTTCCTTCCTAAAAAAATCGATTTCAATAATACAGGTGAGGTATGATTGCCTATTGGCCTGAATATATAAAATAAAAGTTTGATCTACTTTTCTACTCGCATTTTCTTTTTACCAATGCATGGTAGCTGCTACAGAAAAAGTTTATGAAATAATATATAGACAAGATCACATCATTCCCAAACATTGTGTGTTTCCGATTATTTGGAACGTATTGAGAAAATAAATTGAAATTTAACTCCATTCACCGCATCCTACGAATATGTTTTTATTGGATATTTCAATTTAAAATTACGTGAATCAAAACCAGGCCCCAAAAGCACTACAACTTAAAAAACAAAAATGTTTATACCTTTATTCTTTCCAATTTACGGAGGTTTCTTGTAAAGTTCTGAATAATTGAAATACTAAGGTTAGGAATTGCTGTTTTCGGAAACGCAATCCATACGGCGCATTGGAACTACTGAGGCAATCTGCTGGATCTATTCTCAGGGCCGGATTAACCCTGTCTGGGCCCCTAGGCAATGCAATCTCGTCTTTTTAAGATGATGAAGGGATGTGAGTAACTTCCAGATGATCGACTCTAGGTATTTCGTTATTTCAATGTCTTATGTGATATCACAAAAACATGATTACTTCAGGTCTCGTGATGGGGCAGGAAAGTGAAAATTTAATCTTGATAGTTCTGTATGAATCAATTGCCATGCATCGCAATAAAATAATATTGTTAATGAACAATTTCATAAAAATTGAAAAAAAAAATTCGTTCGATAGAACGTTTTTTTTCTTGGGCCCCTTGACGACGCTGGGCCCCTGAGCAGTTGCCTACTCTGCCTAATGATTAATCCGTCCCTGTCCATTCCTACAGCGTTTGCGATCCACATAATATGAATATTACAATAGTTAACACCAGGATATCAAATGTCAAAAAGATATTGTATTTTGGTGTATTAACAATTAACACGTTGCTCATAGATTTCTCGATGCAATCATAATTATATCAGACACCTGGCCTTGCTGGAATGTTCAGTTACATAGCTGGAATAATTTCCTTCATCGTTAAATATTTATAAGCCGTAAAAGTCGAGGTAGGAAAGCGTATAATACGATTTTATACGAACTATAAAAATAGTGGTATTACTGGTATTCTATTATGACAATAAATGATTTATTTATAGTTATGACTTTTAGAGATTCTGAAAAAGCTTTAAAGCATGAGTGAACTAAGGTTTCAATCTTGGAAAGATTAGATTACAGTATGCCTGTCTCCAAATTCCAGAACCGTTCACTGTCAAAAAAATGGGAGGAGTATGTGATGAAATACCATGTATATTATTAATTATCACTCTTGATTAGGTGCCTGTATGTATAGAGGGCTTAGATTTGGTGGAAGTCATCGATGAATATCATTTCCCAACTACTTTTCCAGTCTATAAAACGTTCTCAGAATTTGTGAAACAAATACATATAGTATCCATAAAATAACCAATCCCAATTCGACAATACGAATTACATAAAATAAAAGCATTAGCATAAAATGTACGCATTATCGCGCAGAAATGAATACAATTTTTCTAGATTGTTTAGTTTATTACTTTCCACCTGGAGACAAACGACTGCGACGAAACTAGGTGACTTTCCAGTTATCGATACGGTAGTTGCTTTTATTTCTCTCTGTTCTTGGTATAATACTATTTAGCTGTGTTTGTGATACGGTTATATTTAAAGGCGTAATCCCACGTTGCGTGGATTGGTTAGTCTTGAGTTGGGCTTGGCAAACCAAGGTCAGTGGGATAGGTCAAGCTTGGCAAATTTTGATTGGTGCAGTCCCATCGACAATCGGTAAATTGGAACTAGTTCAAAGAAAAGCATTAGGTAGCAAAGCCCACATTCCTCACTTTAATAACGCCTGTTCAAAAACAAACTATTGCTGCAGAACCATCGGAATAAATACTGTTCCCGTTTATCAACCGTTCCAAATTATTTTTTATTAAGCTTTACTTTTGTGTGTACGGCTTCAACTCACTGTACGCCTTTTTCTGCAATAAAAAACCTGCTAGTGAGGATATGCACAGAAATTAGACAATGCGTCCACCTACCAATTAATTGATGTAAGACAAGCTAGATTAGCAAGAGTTGCTAATTTGAAATACAATAACAGAATCATCACCTACCTTATCTCTAGAATCAACGTGAACTTTGCCGCTATCCAAAATCCTTCTTAAGAGGCCAATGTCTCCGTTGAGGGCAGCAAAATGCAATTGAACGTCCGACAGCGACTCCTTCTGAAAAAGAGAAGTACAATAAATAATAATAAAACGTCTTTATTTGGGCGAAGATTAGCATAAAGCTATTCTTACACTTAACTATCTTTGCAACCAGTATTTCATTATATTGAATGAACTCATTAGAATAGAATAGAAGTTGTTAATTATGGCTACCTCAGTATAGTCATATCTAAGAGCTGTAAAATAGAAACAATAATTCAGCAGTGTTTGTTTACATTAAAGGTGAAATATCGTACAGATTTATGACAATCGTTAAAATTGATACTAAGATTTAAATAGCTCTTCAATACAAATGTCGATGTTCGAAAACTTTCTTTATTTTTTAAGTGGACTTCATTAATTTTCGGAACAGAATTCGAGTGAAGCATTCGCCTCTCCAGCTGCTTCTTTCTTACGCCTGTGCCCGTCGACATTTCCATTTAATCTTACAATATGAAAGGATTTTAACTATTTGAACTATTATTATATTACGTAATTTTCCGTCTGCCTTGGATTTTTGCGTGCAGCTATTATGTTGTTGGCCTTGCTAGGTCGGCGTCTCAGAAGCTGGGAGATTTGATTCGCTGGAGAAAATTGTATTCACTAGAACAGCTATTGCTGTTCCACAAGGCCCAAAATAGATCATTTATGTACCTATCTCTATATACTATAATTTTTTATACAAAACATTCGTATGTTTGGTAATTTTCCTCTTAAAATAAATATTGGAAAATACTTGTAAAGCTCAATATGTCTAACAATACGAGGGTCACGCTGAAAGTTTTTAGATACAGAAAAACTACATGGTTTTTAAAAAAAAATTGTTCTGTTTTTTCTACATATTCTCCCCCACATCAATACATTACGATATTAAAAGTGTTTTTACTATGCCCATTTTCAAATTTTTCAAGCATAAACTTAGCCCAATCAACTCTTGCTGCTTTTTGCTCACTGGTCAACGAATATGGCACCCATCTGGAACAACGTTTCCTTAGGCGAAGGTGATCCTGAATGATTGTTCGGACTGCTACCGATCCAATCCTCAGAAAAGCCTCAATCTCGATGTAGGTTATATGTCGACCTTTATCACCAAATTTTGTACAGCTTCTACAGTTTCCGGAGTAACAACAGTGGTCTATCGACCTGTGCGAGGTTAATTATCGAGTGCGACCCGGCACCTTTTAAACTCAGCAAACCAATTAAAAACTGTATCCCCAGAAGGGCCAGAGTCCCCAAAGCAACTCACTAAACTTTTGTGGTATTCTGCTTGTTTTGGTCCCTTTTCATTGTCATACAAAGTCATGGCTCTAAAATCGTGACTACCCGGTTCCATTTTCACGTTAAAATTCGGCCAAAACTTAGATGCATTCGAGACCGTGGCAAGGCAACTACTGAACGATTCAAACGCTGCCTTTGTAAGCACTTACAAGACAAAATAGCTGCGTGCTCAAACTTGTTTAACCTTGTATATATTAGGAATATCTAAAGACATTCAGCGTGACCCTCGTATTTCAAACTCAATATATCACAATACGTTGGATATCCACGAAAAAAGTACAAATTGCTTTTATAGCAAATAACACACGAAGCACAAGTTTAAAGCACCTCAAATTTTGAATACGTATACCAACAAACCAATAATTTGTAAAAATCGCTGTACCTAGACACCTGTCGAAATAATTCTGTTTGCCCCTTCAATAATTTGTTGATAAAATGCAGTTATTTCTCGGAATTTTGTGATCCTTTTCTTATGTATGTAGGCTAGATGTACATGTATGTACTACAACCGCAGTCCAACAAAGATCAGAGTGTGCTACTTAGTCCTACATTTTAAAAAATACAGTTTGCAGGCGCGAAACAGTATAGTGAATGCAAATGAGGTTAATGGCAACCGCAATTACTGCATGCACCACAGCGTTCTATGGTCAGGAACGCTCAGAGCAGGATTCAAATTATGCGCACATCAAAATTACCCACTAGCCTCTAGTCATCCTCCTGTCCTTTGCACCCTATCGTACTCACAGTTCCTCAAAGCGATAAAACAACGTTCGAGTAACGATGGCAAGTTCATTTAGCGAACCCTTTTGAAAAAAACAACGACAGTAACCACCATATATTCTATTTATTTTATTAGTATTGTTTGAATCAAAGCTCGACATGATTTTATCTAGATTTTTTCTGAAATGAAAATCTGTTTTTTGTCAGTTATAGAAGGTACACTTCCCTTAAGGGTTGCGCCTCTGGCAGCCGCTAAAGCTACGACGCTGATAGTTTATTCATATATATTGAGAACTACTTATCGCACACTTTTGGGAAGTGTTACGCGTTAAATAGGTACCTATAGTAGTCTAGTATATTTTTGGATCACAGTGGGCGAAATGATCGAAGCAATATTAGATTCATACCAATAACTGTCAAATAATTTATAATTATATCCAAAACGGTTATTCAATATATCTTAGAGCGGGGTCATTTAAATTTAACATACTGGCTTCATTCATGTTCAACTCACCTTCAACGACATTTCTCGGCGAATAAATTCCTCCGGCGATGACCCAGTTTGCACGCACGCCGGTTCAACCGCGATAGACAGTTTCTCCGGTCTGTTCTTCAACCACGACTGACCGGAGAACAGGCCGTCACGGCACTCTGACTTCCTTTCTTTCAATTCACACGTTTACACAGCCGCCACCAGTGAGTGAAAGAATCAAAGCGCCTTTGCTATTTTTCTCCTCGCCATATTTCACTTCTAGTGTGCTTGAAGCTGTCTAAGCGTATACATTCACCGTATGCCGCACAAATCAGCTGGGTATGCCCGTTTACCTTTATTACATTGCAGTTTCCGACGGCCGGTAAACACCGGCGCAAAATGCCAGCGCGTATTGAACTGAATCGCGAGCGGCGCGGCGCGTCTTTTGAAAGGAAGCGGAAAACGGAGTTACGCAACAGAGATCTCTTTTAACAAGCGTTTTATTAACTTCACGTGTATGTATGTATGTCTGTAACGGAGTCTTCCTCGAAAGCTATTTTCACCCACTTCAAACGTCAGATTAATTTAAAATTTTGCGCACTTATGACGGACCGATGACATACAATACAATAGTTTAATAAATTTGTGGCATTATTGCTTTTTATTTCCAAATTATAGCTGAAAAAAATTATATTTGAAGTTTAAACACCTGGATATACGATAAATTGTGAGTTGGATATGGCCTAACTCACGTATTATACATATAACTGTAGACAATTTTGTAAATAAATATAATTGTTGCAAAAAAAATATTTTCTCTCGTCTGATCACCGAAGCCAAGCAGCATCGAACGCGGTTAGTACTTGGATGGGTGACCGCTGGAGAGCACTGCGTGTAGTTAACATGTTTTAACACGCTCTTTAATCAACTTCTTCTGATGTATGTATACTTGTAACGAAATCCTCGAAGGCTATGTTCACCCACTTAAAAACGTCAGATTTATTTGCACACTTATCAAAGAACGATGACAATATACAAGGGTTTAATAAGTTTCTTCCATTATTTATGTTATTGAGCAATACGTTAAAGAGGTGAGAATACTAATGACATTCAATATTTCTTCTTAAGACACTATCATTAGTTCGACCTGTATATATATAGAGATAGAATCTTCGAAATATAAGGATACGGGACTCACCCGAAGCCCCGTGAACAACAGAGAATGTGTTCAAGCGACGTAAGACCATAGGGAAAATACCGTGAAGGAAACTGGGAACAGTGAACCGAATGTATATGGAAGCAAAGATTCGAAACTCGAAGCTAAGGAGTAATTCGGACCTTTGATCGGTATTCGTTACTTTGGGTAACGAGTACTCGGAATACCAAATAGTTATATTTTCAGCATCCCTACACAAAGTGTATTTTTTCAAGGTTATTTGTTCTGTTGGTGCCATTGATTTCATAACCTATATTGATTCTTTAAGTTATTAACCTCATTGTTTTCTAATAAATAAAAAATATTTAATATTTAGGAATCACCAACAAAATGAGTATGCTTTTCCGAAGACTGGTGTCCCATTTACATAAAGGTAAAATTTTATTTCAAATATCGATAGAGTCGCATTGAACTTAATTAATTTGATAAAATATGTATCTCAGTATCCATAAGTAATCTAGGTTCATACCAATTGCAGATATTATTTGAAAAAAATCAGCTAGAGAATTTATTGTTGAATCTGGTACTACTTGAGGCCATGATCAGCTCTGATGCCTCTGACCATTACAGCTATTTTGCTTAATGGCCAAAATGTTTGAATGAGACATATTTTTTTGATCTCTGAGCCTTGTAAAATATTAGCTAACCTAGGCTAGCAAGACGACTGTGCCAGGACATGTTAATCTTATAGAGCTTGAAGGAAGATGACATTGTAGGCTATGCATATTGGCACGTCATTTAATTTTGTTTATCTATCCATACATTACACATTAATTATGCACAAGCAAACTCATAGATACATTGCAATCATTATGATGCCCATACTATTTGAGAGTACTAGTTTAGAATAATTTTTCCTGAATTTATTCTTGTTAATTCTAATCAAGACTCCTTATTCAAATATACTGTTCTTTTATTTATACATTTTGCTACTTTCAGGTAATCTGGCATTGAGAAGCTGTAGCTCAAATAATAGAGATGCTCCTGATTTTGATATGGAAAATCCATTCGAAAAGGAAAAACAGCAATGTGTTTTATGCAAGCACAAAATACAAGTTGATTATAAAAATGTGAAACTGTTGTCACAATTTCAATCACCATATACTGGAAGAATATATGGTAAACACATCACTGGACTATGTTCCAAACAACAGGAGCTTGTAGAAAAGGAAATTGTGAAATCTCAGAGTGCTGCACTTATGCCTACTTATGTGAAAGACCCACATTTCTTTGAAGATCCAGAATTATTCAACGTTGATAAACCTATCAGGCCACATAGATTTTGATTATATTCAGAAAAACAGTCTCCATTAAGATAAGAGTTTATACAGTAGTAATAAATATTTATTAAATAATCTTGAGACAATCTTTATCTACATTCGATATTATGATATTTAGTCCATCTAATTTAAATTGTCTTTGGAAACAGTTGAGATATCCTCTTTCCGAATCACTATGATTGCAGAGAATTACACTGGTTCCCTTCTGTGTTGCTTCAAGCACATCATGGTGCATCATTTCTCCAGTAAGATATAAATCGGCTTCAATGCCACTAAAAACTGAGCCTCCAGAGCCTGCACAGACAGCAATTGTGGATAGCAAGTCAGTGTCTGCAATAGAAATTACTTATTTGGTTCTTGTAACCAAGACTTGTTGAGAGAATTTGTGTGTTCCACAATGTTCCAACTGATGTAGTGTCATCAATCGTCTTCAGGAGAAAGACAATAATTCTCAAGACAGTGGATCAAGGTAAAACATTGTGAAATAGAAAAATTCTCCATAGTAATTAACTGATGAAATGAATATTATTTACCTGGACACTTATGTCGGCCAACACCAACTCGAAGATGAGATAATCCTACATGTTGTTTAACATCTTCAATAGCTTTTTTCAAAGTTAATGGAGATTCTAATTCCAACATTCGCCCCATTCCTATACTGGAATTTTCAGAATTTGGTAGAATTGGTCTACTGTTTTTGGCCTTGAAAACAGAACATAACCAATCATTCACTCCATCTTCAATTGCATCCCATGATGTATGAGGGCTAAATACTGCTATATCATTTTTTATGCATTTTGTTATGATTCTCTCTTTCCAGTGGCTAAAAAAAGTAGTATTGAGATTTTTGAGAAATGTACAGCTTAACAGATTTTACAATATATTAATATTTTTTCAAGGAACAATTCAGTTGTAGAAGATGTTATGTATAGCTTTACAAAGCCTCAAAATCCTAAAAAAAACACCTAAAAAACCTTGATCACACAATGAGATTTTTGAATAACAATACTGTTTATGGTAATAAAAAACAGTTGTGACCCTGTCTATGTGTAATATCTGCAGGATGTTCCATCAGCTTTTCTACATGCAACAGTTGAATTACTTTGAAATGCATGAAAAGTATGTGTAGAGTTAATAATTTACCTTTGAGTAACAGTTTTCATAGGTCGAAAAATATTTGGATGGTATGATATAATCAATCCTACATTACTCTCAAATGCTTCATCAACTACATCTTCTGTAAGATCAATGGTGAGCAGTGCATTTTTAATCAATGCATTTTTCTCTGGCTCTACAAGAAGTCCAACATTGTCCCAAGATTCTGCGAGTTTGAGTGGCGCTATCTCTTGCAGTTTGGATATTATCTCTTTTAAAGGCACTCCCATTGTGTATTCTGAAGGATCCTGTTTGGAAGCACTATTCTGAGAATTTTTTCCTACAATGAAAAATGATTTTGCCAAAATTACTTTTTGTTTTTCTCCGAGCAGCAATGAACGAATAACTGGGTTGAACTTGAACATAATAGTTGTTGGCACTTATAATTAATTAGTCAAAATATCCTGTGAACAATCAAAATCATGTAAAATAATTCTAAATAAACCAGACCTTCAGATTCAGAGGAACAATCAGAAAGTGCAGAGATAGGTTAGGACACAGAATACAGAATATATCAGGGTTAGGTTATGATCATAGGCACAGGATGATAGGATAGTTGACATTGACAAAACAACAGGGATGGGTTGTATTTTGGAACGGTATTTTCAACTACCGACCCATTTCCGTTCCACAAAAAATACAAATAAATAATTAGAACAGAAATGGTTCAGTAATTTTGCCCTATTATACCCTTGGTGACATTGTCATTCAATATTTTTTATTTAACTGCATCGACCGGTACGTTCCAATATAATATAAGTATCCAAATATTCATATCCTGGATATAGAATATAAAACATATTTTATTTCCTAAGGTTACCATCCCTTACGTGTTTTGACATCTTGCATATGACATTTGACGCTGCTGTTATAAACACCGGGTTGTCAACAAACAATTTCTGACAACTGCCTGATCCCAAAATTTCATGGTGATTTAATGGGCGGTTAGGCATATATATGCAACATATGCGAATAATTAAAATAACAACGAAAGGCGACAAACGTCCATCATCAGATAGTTGTCTTTAGAGGATTGCCGTTGGTTGTCTGGATTGTTTTGTCTCACCATCCACAGATTAAGCTGTCTTAACAGTAGGCAGTGACGTCTATTGAAATTGCTAATTTTTGCACTTTGCTCAGTAATAAATAACATAATGGAGCTTCTGAGAAATCAACGTGCTTAAAGGTTTCCCATATCTCCATTCTCCAGCATTTTGTTTAAATTTTTAAGGTGACTGTTATATAATGTTAAGAGTTTTATAACACAGAGAAAGTATTACATGAAGAATAATTAGGAGTCGGTGCTTATTCATTCACATATTTTTTTATTATAGGATCGGTAACTTGCTATATAGGATGGTTACAAGAGACGATGATTCTTTGAGTGACTTTCAGATCACTGAGGAATGGATTTATAGAGGAGAAGGAAACTGCAATGTGGTCCTTTCGCTTCCAAAATTGAGGAAAATTCTTCGAATTCGGAAAATTGACAGGCCTAGAACACTTATTGGCTGGCTCATAGTCTGGATAAATGAATTTTTATATTGGTATTGTGGTAAAGGTATCAAGGAGGAGTTGAGAGATCTGAAATTTTATTCAACAGTCATGAGGCCACTTATTGGAAGGAGATACACTTCAGATGCTGATCAGGTTATTCTGTCTAAAAAACAAATCAAAATATTTGAAGAGTCTTTAGGAAGATACAGGCCAGGTAAGTTCAAGCAATATACTTGACAAATGAAAATAGTTCACATAAAATATCTTAAAGAAATTTTGACTGCAATGGTTAAGGTTTTGTAGGGGTTTCCCTTAACACTAGTGTAAATGCATTTGCCAAAAAAATATTTTCCCAAAGACAGACACAAGAAAGAAAATATTTATTAGTAAAATAACTAGATAGGATAGATAGTATGCTAGATTTGAGAGCCCTAGTTTTGTATCCATTATAGGATCTAGTTAGTTAGTTGGCAAGTCATCTGGGTAGCTTTGTTTGCAGTCTAATTTGACAGTCTGACAATGATTTAAATATAAATCAAATCATGTCACTGAAAGAAAAAAAGTTTTATTTGTGAAACTGTGTGTTAATTACACAATTTTTTATCTGCACTATGGAAGAGTTTCACCAAGTAAGAGCATCCACAATCTAAATGCTATGATGTTATGTCGCCAAACTCATCATTGTTTACCTTAACATTTGAAACATTGTTTTGTATGTTTTTTTTTGTAGGGTAGATTTTTTGTGTTCAAATGACACATTGACTGCTTCTGCTACCAATGAGCATTGCTAGAAAATGTACTCAGCTCTGCTTAAAACTCATAAAAAATGATACCATTTGTTATTATTGATATAGACAAAATAATTATTTTACAGAATTCAGGAAACAGAAAATTCTGCAGTACAACCGAGCATCTCTATTCGATGACTTTGCTTTCATATCCAAGGATGAATATGAATATTTACCATTTGAGATTTCACAAAATACATTTGCAATAGAAATCAAACCAAAGCAAGGCTGGAGACCACTCAGTGAGAAGCACTTTCCTGCATGTTTGTTTTGTATGCACCAGTATCTTAAGGTGAGAATTCGCTGATTTATAAGTTGAAATTTGTGATCACTGTCTGAAATTTCCTTCAAGGGCAGTTGTTAATATTCGCATCATTGAGAGCAATGCAAAACTCAGGAAAAAACTCCATTCCTTGGTCACAGTAAAAATTCATTAAGCACTATATTTGTATGAACTTACAGTGTGGTATTTCATATTCATGTCATGTTGATTCTATTAAGAAACTCCAGTATTTGGTACATACTAAATATCAATACTCTATTGCAATATATTAACTACTACTATTTTGAATTTTAGGCAGAGAAGAATCAAATAAGATATCGTAGCAAGTATTGCCCAGAAGATCTATTCTCTGGGTAAGCAGATATATTTCTATTTTCCATTATAGATACACACACTATTAAAAGATAGATACTTAGATTGATGATGATGGCTGTTTCAGTGACAATTTTAGGATGAAAAATGCTATAAAGTCGTTGATCGAAGTTCCTCAAAATAATTTTAGAATATTTAAAAATGGTAAATTAGTTTATGGTGAAGGAGTTGGTGTGGAGTTCTATAAAGTAGTGGAGCAGTTATTTGAAACATCTAATGAGGAGCAAGAAAGGTATATGATTCAGTATATTCCATTTCGTATGAAGTTTGGTGATATTTTTTTAATGTTTGGCAGAACACGAATAATAATAGCAATTTATTTTTAGGCTACACGAGGAATTCTGTAATTGCGTTATAACTTGCCTTTTAACAAATCTAGCGAACATCGATAGTTCGGATGACTGCGAAGACAAACTGTTTTGCGAATGGAACAAAATCATCCAAGAGGCTAACAGACAGACCTGTTTGCCAAAAGGATCTGTTTTAGAAAAAATACTGTCCATACAAATGTTGGACACAGAAGGGTGCTCGTACTATAATAAACTATTGAGTAGAGAGAGCATAAACGACTGGGATTACGTGGACATGCTGTTGAATAAAATAAATGGCGATTGTGCCTGTTTAAAATGTATGATTATGGTGCTGGGGAACACAAGCAGAAACGTGGATGACATGTACCTCAAATTTGTCCCATATCTAATTTCCGCCATTGCAAAAGACTGTTCTTTAATGATCACATTGAAGAAGATTCACGAAAATATTAGGTTAGTATGAATTTTTCTCCACAGATTTTATTAAACGGCTTGTTGTTCCAATATTTTTATTATGTGCTTTTTTTTATGGAACTGGACTATAGCCGGTCTAGTCTGTCACTATCTAAATACTTTGTGCATTGTTTTCAACTTACAGATTATCAAGTGAATAGCAATTTGTATGACTTTTGTATACAATGGTATTTAACTATTGTTTGAATTTTGTACAACAGTATATAATTAAGGATTTATAACATCATGTCTGACAGAGTTATTCTTATTCTAGCGATCTGGAAATGAAAAATGTGGTCCATACGAGATTAGGACAATTCTTGGTGAACGTTGGAGTTTTCGATTTATACCCAAAACGTCTCTCATGCATTACAAAACACTGTGAAAGGAACAAGGAGATACTACAAGCTTATCGAAGAGCAACATTCTCATAACGGTTCATCTTGAAGAATATTTTGGAATGCTCGACTCGGATGATGCGTTTATTTTCAAAAGTATTATTATTATTGATATACAGTCTGTTGAAATTCATGGGATATATTTTAGGGTGTGGTAGCAAATACAGAGACAAGATTTTTTGTAATATTTCAGATGTTTAGGTACAGCTTTATTGCTTTTTACTGGTTGCAAGTGTGTTGGGATGCCAGTGGCTCTGTAAGGAGGTGTCTTTTGCTATGTTGTTTATCAAAAAAATTATTTGCTTTGATTTCCACAACCAAAGTCTGTGATATATTTCATGAATCTCCAAACACTTGCCAAAATTGGATAGGAAAACATTAATGCCATATTTGCAATAATATAGCAATGTAAAACTTAATCACTGTTTTTTGTAGTTATGCTTTTGACAGTATCATTCTCATACACCTTATACTTTTGCTTTATATAATTTTATATAAATCCGTATGTTTTCTGTGTCTCGAATTTATTATATATTTTTATATAAGCACTTGTGTTTCATTTCATGATACACCTGCCATTATTACATTTTATAGTATTGAAAGGCAGTGGATACTCACATAGTTAATACGTATGTCTCATCAAAGTGAGGAATTCCAATATTGGAGAGATTAGAGAGGCCAAAAAGTTCGTTTATCGTAAAGGTTCTCAACGTGAGTGATGACGCCCACTTGCGGGCGTTAGAGATTTTCAGGGGGACAGTAGAAGAGCTTTTATTGTCTTTCCGAGTACTTGGACATTGCTGAAGCTCAGATAGACATCAATTTCTGTGCCATTATTAACCTTACGAATCCCTAGACTTGATATTGAGGACGGTGGAAACAAGCTATTATTTATATTATACATAATTTAATATGCAATGGTTAAGAGCATTTAGGTATTCCCTATATTGAAAACTAGAAACAGAGAATACCTTGTCTGTTGATATCGTCCCTGATTTTTATATATTTTTAACAAAATATACTAATTTTCAGCTGCTAAAACTAGAAAAAATATGAATGCATCCTATTCGTTATATATTGCATTTCGAATCAAACCGTTAAGAGTCGCCGTGGTATAGTGGGTAAAGCATGTGCATTTACATGCGGAAGCTCACGGGTTTGAACCCTGGTCGAGAACACTTTTTCATTTTGAATGGATAAACTATGGATCACCATCTATTTCATCAAAAGCGTTAAATTAATTGAGTTATTATAAAATCCCATTGCCAGATTATTTGCATTGTTTTTTCCAAGTAAATTAAGACCATTTACAGCCAACACAGGCATTTCATTGAATCTTTTATAATAATTTGTCAGTTGAACTTTTTCCTCCAAATAGGAAATAACATTGTGATCAAATATGTATCGATTTGAAATAAAAAAATAAATTAAAGTTCTCGCATGCTGTATCTACAATAGCGCTGAGACTCAATGGTTTAACCCACATATTTTTTTAAGTTTCGAAGATATGGCAGACGTTAAGACTCACGTAAAGTGTCTGCCAATGAACTGAATTCTGTAAATCATGAAAATTACCCATGATAGGATCCAATACTCAGGTAGCAAGGATTTTTTGTTTCTATTATAGCAGACCTTTTTTGAAAGATTCAAGGTCAGCTTTGCTAAAGTTACGTAAATTGGATCTTGGTCCATTAGAATCGATTTCTTAGCGGTTGTGGTTAGTTTCCCCTTTTACCCAATTTGTTCGTACACCTTTGGGAGCGGAAGTTTTAGTCTCAAGCATTTACCGGGATACTTATTTGCCTTTCAAATGAAGGCGTCGGCCGTCTTGAAATGGCTTTCGATATTCATGCTCTGATGAATATTCAATAGTCCCTAGACGCGATCCAGAGTGATGATCTTCATTCTTGAGTGAGGGTACCAAAAAGCGTGTTAGAAACTCAAAGATAACGGCGTCAAGTGGACTTCGGTTATTATTTCACGTAATTTCAAAAAATCTTGTGTTAAACAATTGTTTTTCAAAATAGTGCCTGACGTTCTTCTTTGCTACTCGAATCCTACCTGACTTTGCTTCAAACTGATTAGAACGTGATATCGATACACTTTGGAGTATAAACAATAAAGCCAACTGTTGTATAAATATTTATATATCTATAATATTGTGCATACAAGGTAAAAAATATTAAATCACTTTTTCCCCTTTTTGCTCGACTTGCTGCTTTTCTTACTACCCTTATCTTTCCCTTTGCCTTTTCCCTTTTCCTTTTTCTTGGGTTTCACCCAGTTCTCGAAAATGTTCTCGAAAAACTGGTCAGTCGCAGCATCAGTCAAAGGGAACATAAATCTTCTATTTTCTTCTGCAATTCTTTGTTCCTCTTCCAACCGTGCTTGCTCTCTCTGTAATCGAAGCATCTCCGCCTTTTCTTCCTTTGTAGGCCCTTTAGGTTTCTTATCTTTTTTGCCCTTTTCTTTTTTACCTACAATTATTTTATGGAATGTAACTGTGAAGAGTTGTCTGAGGTTGCAACGACAGACAGAAGTTATTAATTCATGATATCAAATTACGGAAAATTGTAGTAGAGGCTCGATACAAGGCGCATGTTGGGCGGTATATTAAACCAATTTCCGTCTAATAACAGATATTTGGCATCAACAAATTGAACAGACAAAAACAATGAAAGGAGAATCCAAAAATTGGGATTTCATCAGCACAAGTCTTAAGAGGACGTACTTTTAAAGAAGTCGTTTCCTAACAGTAACGGAATCCCAAAATTTCAAACCAATATAAATTTCTTACATATAGGTAGCTGATTTTCAAATATCTGCATATTACGGTGTTCCAAATAATATTAGATAAGGATGATAGCAACTAATACTGTTAATTTGGGGTATTGTAAATCGTGGAATTGTTACTGCAAATTTAGAATTTTTTTGAAGCTTGTATCGGACTGTCAAAAGGTAAATCCAATCATAAGTCGTCTACAGACAGTCAAATAATATGATTCGTCATTTGAAGCTCTTCCCAGAAATCCCTTACCTTCATTATTGAGCATCGATCTTGCAATGATTGAAGTGAAGGGACATTTATTATGCACTTCACTGTATAAAGTAGTGGCGACGTTTTTATTCAGTGCGAGGTTCGTCTTTTAATACGATTGTTTTGACAGATCAAGTGTGAGTAGTGTCAAGCTGTCATGATGGTTTGACTCTGTACTGTAAAATAATGTGAATAGACATTCTTCGTTTCAGAGCGCTGCTGGAGCGTAATAGGATCCGTTTCGAACGTTGTTGAATTTCACAGTGAAAAAAAAATGTTTATGAGGCTGAACTTTGGAGGCACCAAATCTTGATTCCGGTTTTTCACTGCGTAAGCTAACGATATAAATTATATTGTAAGTGTATTTCAAACTTTGAAAATTACCTTTACTTCCCTTTGAAGCCTTGCTGGATTTGGCAGATTTTTTGTCTTTTTTCGACTTCTTATCCTTTTTCTTATCTTTCTTTTTATCTTTTTTCTTTTTCTCAGGCTTTGGTTTTTTAGGTTTTTTCGGAGTAGGCCTCTTGAAGTCTCCTTTGAAAAGTTTGGGTATATTCCACTCATCAGTCATCTGCTGGGTTATAAGATAATGGGTGTAACTGCATGCTGTCTTGATCAAAGCAAACTGGAAATTCTTGTAGAAACTGTAACCACAATCAAACATCAAAATGGACATGAACACAGAACAACTTTCTTATACTAAAGGGGATGATTTAATGAAGCATGTGGAGTAATCTAGTAGATATAAAACTCTAATTGTAATTTGCACCACTTAGTAGCAAGGGCATATCTAGACCTGTCTTGGGTGGGTAGCACGGCATGCATTTTGTGTATGCTTTCAAAAGTTTGATTTCGGACTTCCATTGTCTATAAAATTTTGAGTATCACGACGTTTCGATTGATGTGCTATCTTCAATCGTCTTCAGGTGAACTGAAATGACAATGGAAGTCCGAAATCAAACTTTTGATAAATCCACCTTGTCTACAAGTTTCAAACAACACCAGACTCATATTATTCATATAGTAAAGTGTGAATCCTTTTGGTTGATGAAACTGAAAATATTGCTGTCTACTGTTTTTGTATTTTTCATACTTGTTAAGGAATATGAAACTGCTAATAATTTTGCCAATGAACTTATGAGTCACCAAAGTTACCCTCTTCATTTCAAGGAGGATCAACTATCAAAATCTTAGCGGAGACGGGTACAATAATGGATTTTGGATGACCTTTTCCATTGCTACTGTTTTTTTTGAAAACTATTACTTACTAATCATACCCAAACTGCTTGATTGCCATAAGGACACAAGTATTGACAAATATATTTTGTTTCAACTGTCTAGCCGCGTCGTCCTCGATTTTCATATAAAATGATATATTCGTAGGTCTTCTTGCATCTTCTTGCGAAACAATTTTAGCGTCTACAGAGTTTGTATTCAGCGATGTGGACTCGAAAATTGCACCTTTGCTCGGATCTGACATGTTTTCGAATCTTATTTGCCAGATGTGGTAGTCGAACCAAGCCTAGAAATGAGCGGTTTCGTGTAAAATCTCTGTACACTTAACTTAATTTTTTTCAACGCTACCTAGTCCGGCAGCTTTGAGAGAGGTAGCATTTCCTAGGATCAGATCGCCACTGGTCCAGGAATGCAGCGCCGCCCTCCAAGAACGTGTGGGTCCCTGGTCACAGAATAGGAGCAAGGGGCACATTGGCCCCGAACCCTTGTTGGGTATTAGCAGAGGCCAGGTTAGTAATACCCTAGATGCTTGGGCGTATAACGAACTGGAGAAAGCATGGTTGGAGAGAGATGAATGCAGATAGTCCACGAGGTTCAAGCACTCCCCAACAAACGTAGGGAGCTATGGTTATTGAACCGGAGGGATCCACTCCACTTGCTAGTAGGAATCCTCACAGATCACTGCAGATTTAACAGGCATCTGACACTCATAGTAGTGGTCAAAGACCCAGGAGGAGGACGAAAATATTCCTAATAATTATTCATTAGCCAAGTTTAAGTTGGCTTACTTGAAGAATTTCATCTTCTTTCCTCTTCTCGTTTTCTGCTTCTTCCTCTTCGTTACTTTCCTGTAGCGTATGCATAATGAGAGACGGGCATGGATTTTTTAAGTGTTTTCGCGGTTTCGCTATCCATTCTGGTGCTAAAAATAATTACATCGTATAAAGATTTATTTACACATTGACACAATTTATCTACAAAGCTTCTTGAAAGGCCATAGGAGGAAATTTTCTCAAGGAGAGTTACATTTGCAGCTGCAGCAAAGTCGACATTGCTTCACAGAAAGCTGGAGAAAACATCTTTGATCTATCCTGCCTAAAGGTAGTAGATAATTGAAAATTAGAGAACTGTGTTAACATTCTTTCTCCTCTTCTTTGTCGGCTCATCCAAATTCTTTGGTTATTATATACAATCATCAAAAAATCTACAAAGACATACGCTGTGAATGTATGCTTTCCTCTTTGGAAACACTATCGAAAGATATTTCCTCGGACTCTTCTTCCTCCGAGTTTGTGTTCAAAAATCGTGAGGGCACACGCATGTCTGGTTTGTAAAAGTCTAGGTCTAGTTCTTCATCTAATTCTTCCTCGTGAGCCACATCAGATCCTGATGCTGCAACGACAAGGGAAACCTCGTCTTCTGAGGCTGTTCCCACTGAAGAACTAAGACCTGAAAATTATGTTAATAAAGTAAAAACGAAGACAGTTATGCTAATTCTGATGGAATGCTTCAAAACCATCTTCAAAATACGTACAGGGTATACAATTGTAACTTTTTTACATGGCCTTGTAAAAAAAGTTATGCTCAAAAGTTCCGTCTTTTTATATTATATTTATGTATACAGAGTATATTAGAAAAGCATTACTGAAAAAATATATGTTTTTTCATACTCTGTATCCACCTTGGCCACAAAAACGATACATACTTTTTTCTGGTACCAAACATATAGTTTGTTATACTTATCCTATTTTCAATACTGCCATAATAATTTCACGGGTTGTTAATTTTTATAATCAGCAATCGATTGAAATAAGGAAAAATACTTGCAGAGTTAGCAGATAAGGCCACAAAATAGATGCTCTTTTTTTCCGTAGTTGCCGTTATATTTGAATAGTGTAAGAGTTGGTCGAACTAATCCTACATGCTGAGGACTTACAATCATCATCATCATCCCATTCACATTTCTTCTCAGGCAGTTTGAAATATTCGAATGTCTCTTCGTTTTTGATTGCCAAGTAACTGTTAGTTTCCTTTTCTATGGAGTTAATGGAGATACTTGATGAAATTGTATTTCTCTCTTCATCATCGCTCTCTAAACTTTTTTCTGATTGCTCTTCTTCACTGTTGAAAGAAAACTCTTTATCCGTAGTCATATTAGTTTGGTTTTTGCCTTACCCGTTAGACATTGATTTACTAGAACCGGTATGAATAATGATAATAACTATAATTTATTCTACAAGTTTTATTAAGATTGACAAAGAATGAGAAACTATTGGGACATATATAATAAATTGCTACTACGTGAATAGCTTTATGCTTACCGTGGAGTGTCTATAGCGAAAAGCTCTTCTGGGACAGGCAATTTCTCACAACCCGATTCAATGTGGTCTTTAGCCACCAGCAACGCTTCTTCCAAAATCTTGAACAGCTGTTTTCTGCCCAAATTCAGATGCGGAGCTATATTAAAGGACAAATCATGATATTATTGATGTGTGACTCAGAAATCCCAATACCTTGTATGAATTGCGCTTCATATGCTAAATAAATACGCACGAGCAAAGGCAGAAAGCCTCCATAAGCGCTGCTAGAGGATAAATTTCTATTCACATTGACCTTTTTCCCCGTCCGCCTAATAGCATGGGAAGTAAAAGCTTGAGAGAGCCTGTTATTGCCCTCGAAAACATAAGATCTCATGGAAAACAATAACTGGAAACTATACTAATGCCGACGGTGCACATAAACAGAATGTAGGTAATTTCTGGAACGAAGGCAAATATTTGCTCTATGCCACACATAAAGTTGGATATGTGTAGTGTAAATACCTCCCGGCAATGTTTCCCACACGTTCGCCTCACCGCTACATCGATTTTCCATCTGGGTGAAAGGTTTTAATAAGGCGCATCATCTGAATGTGTTTTCCTAACCACCCGAACACCAGGCTGAGAGCATCTTCGTTGATTTTAAAAATATGATGAGCTTTGTCCAATATAATTTATAAAACTGATTGTGTATTTGTCTCTGATTCACTATATTTTTAGCTGGCCGCTATTTGATAGCACATACGTATGAACTAATCTTTACTCGCATTTAGGTTAGCTTGGCAGCTTTTATCAAAGTACAAAACCGAAGGGAAGAAATTGATTTTGAAAATATAATGATATAAGGTTCGGTATGAACAACAACATTTATAAGAACAATTTCATGGCGTATTTCACCGCCTGCTACAAGTAAATTGTTCTTAAAATATCACATATCATATTAGTAGTTCACCTACGAAGTCGGTAGCTGTAGCTGGCCTCTAAGCTACTCAGATTACCCGTGTTCGGACGTGTGGGTAGCTTTGCTCATTCCAGTGGTTGCATATATACATTCGCTTGGACCTGATGAAGCCAATTGCCGGAAACACTCGGGTTTCTGCGCCAGGTTCCTACTTTTCACGTATGAACGATGGAAGTAATGTATTTCGCGAAAATTCCGAATTTCAGATATAACGGAGGTGTTATGATGTTCTAAGAAAATAATTTCTTTAATGCCAGGTGCGTCGGTCGGTCTGTGTGTTTGTTGGTGTTTTTGTCACCTCGTAGCCTCATAACCGAAACATCGATTTTTATGAAATTTGTGGAGGCACATTATGCTGGCACGTAGTAGGCTATGCTTGTTTGTTTTTGATATCGGTGAAGTGGTGGCGAAGTGACGAAATAAACACATAACATTACGAGCAAAATTACTATAACTTCTCCAAATCCGGTATTTCTTATGTTTGTCGAGTACCCAATCATCTTCGGTCGTAGTAATTTCAAAATATTTTGTAATCTCAAAAATCTTGACCTCATTTTTACATATCACAGTTGTCTGTGATTGTTTAAGGACATACATAAAATTTGTTTGAGCACAGAAACTTAGGCATAAAGTATATTTTCTATAAAAGCTAGTTTCGTACCAAGGGCTAGATGGAAGAAGTACAATTTGCTTTAATATGCGTACCTCTTATCAGGTCAAACAGGAAAAAAATCCATTCCAAAATAGATTTTTGATGTTCGTCTGGAAATTGGTACTCGTCCTGTGCCCTCCAGATTATATCCGTCAGGATATCCAAGAACCAAAATTGTAGCAAGCTGGTCTTGTAGTCTTTTAATCCCAATTGTTCCGAAAGAAACACGATAAATGCTTTCACTCCGATTTCTCTAACGAAAGGTAATTTTTTTGACTTATCTGGAAAGAATGTCTGTTTGAGAGGATCAAATGAAATATTCACAAAATTTAAATCTGATATATGAGAAATAAGTTATAAGATCTTAATAAAAGCCGTACAAAGGGAATTAAATTAATTGAAAATTACTTTATTGGGAGAGGATCGAACAAGTTATTCACTAAATTAAAAACTGTAGATATTTGAGAAAGTCATAAGAGTGATATAAGTAATATAAGTGGGTTGCAATCAATTGAGAATGAGAATATTGGCTATTGAAATTCTGATATGATGTTGCCTCAGCAGTCTGTGTATATATACTTCTACATTTTAGATGTAATGAAAGATTATTCTTAAAAAAGAATTATTTAGAAAGTTCAAAAAGTTATTAAAGAACGGCATCTCGTTGGAATGTTCATTAAATCGCAATTTTTGCCAATTTTATGATGTCTCACGCATTTAACGGTTACTTACACAATATATACATCGTACGCCGTATTAAGTTCAAAAATTTTTGACATATACTATTTTCAATACTATTTTCAAACGAAACGAGGTCCGTAAGGAAAACATTTTGGGATCAAAAAGTAGGATATCAGTCATGTAGCGTTAAAAATAATTGTACTTAGGTATTATACACCACAAAATCGGCCAAAATTGCTATTTCATAGAAATCCTAACGAAACACCGTTGCTTTATCGTTTTTTTCAATCATCTAAATGATTTTTCTTTTTATAAACTAATTCAACAAAAAGTGAGTCTATTGTTGCCTAGGCATGAAAAAATCATCGTTAATTACGCAAAATGATGATTCATGAAATTACATACATAGTACATTATATTCAGGATTTTTTAGCCATCTATGTGTAGTTGTTTTTAGTAAAAAAAAAATACTAATAGGAATAGAAATACTCGTATTAAAGGAAACAGAGAACAACGGACGATTATTTCGCTAATTGTTAATTATAAAATGAAATGTATCATCAATTTGTGTGCAAACTGAAGGTGTACAGCTACACACAAAAATGAAGCAAATCCAACAATATTCTCGCCTATGGGCGCGAACATTTTTTTAACCTTCCTCCCCCAAGCTATGATAAATCTGTAAAAAAATCACTCATCCAGTAATGCCGCATAAGTCAAGTAAAATACCTATTTTGGGAAAGGTCGTCGGTAACCGTACAGCTTCGACATCGTCAATGCAATCTCTGGGTGAAGGAGGCCGTTCGAAATCCGAGCAGAAGCTCTCCACCTGTACCAGCTTCAGAGACATCTTACCAAGGTATTTGAAACTACTTGAAGATACCTCCGAACCACCGCGGCCGCGAGCGGCTGCTTCCTCGGTCGCGGAAGAAATCCTGGTGTTACTCTTTTTTCCCTTCATGGTTAAGGTTGACGGATTATGTCAGATTTTTTTGAAGGTTATCAACGTAGCGAGACCGTAATAGGTTTGTTCCAATACAAGTTTAGAGCGGGTCCGAACTCAACTGCGTTTGCGCAGTATAATTGAAATCTCTTAACAGTTTGAATTACTGAACTATCAGTGAGATTTTCAACATCGAATTACTATATTTTGACCGATTCTGCATTTACCGATCAACATAGTTCTTGATTTTTCAATTGTCTATAAAATTTTTGATCTTCAATCGTCTTCAGGTGAACTGGCGAACATGTTCCTTTCATGCCTATTCAAACTCCGTCCGTTGACGGGTCGTTGTATGTGGTCTGTTCTGATTGGTTTCCGATGAGTAGTAGTAATCACAAAACTTTATCCGAACCGTGTACATCCTTAAACGATTTCTGTAGTCTTGCATCAGCTTTTCAGGTAGTATGGAATCGTTTGTACGCTGTAGTTCACAAAGCGTCCATTAATTACGGCGTTAACACCCTAAATGCTTCGACAAAGTTCAATTCCGGCATGAAAGAAGGCACTTCCCAGGGTGTGTACACGGTAAATTGACTGGCAGCATTTTCGATTAAAGAATTCGAGCAATATGATACGTGAGAAAGGTGAAACGACGCGACGAGATCAGGGTTCAAGTGGAATTTTACGACCGGCTCTAACCCCACATTGAAATATGGACGATGGATTATTCAGGGCCGATTTCACCACTGAATACTTAGATTAATGACAACCAATGCCTAATCTAATGACACTTCATCATTTGAAATAGAAATGCCGTCAGTGAGATGCCGTGAAATGTCAGAAATCGATTGAATATTTCAAATTCAATCTATCATCGTATGTATTGTGATACTATTTGGAAGAAAATGCATACAGAGTTTTACTTCAGATGGAATAAACTAATACTTAATCCAATTAGCAGTGTTTATATCTAGTTAAGTATGAAACCTGATAAATGTAGTTTTTAAATGCCTAGTAAAGAATCTTATGTTTCTATGAGGAGAACTCTTTCTTTTGCAATTATCTAAATAATGTCATCAAAGTCACTAAAAGTTTTATATACCCAAGGTAAAAAAAATGTGTAACTGATCTGAGTACCATAAATGTTCAGCATCAGTACATAATTTTGAGGTATACTTCAATAATTGGCAAGTAATTTTAATTTTAAAAGAAAACTGTTAGTGGGGAACTTTAATGCGTCATAAAGAGCATATAATAATATCCTCTATTAAATCTTCCTGAGAGAATTTATACATAACAAACGCTAGAGTAGAGAGACCTACTAACTAAAACTTACCAAGCTCGATGATGACTTTTCCTAAAATAAGGTTCTACTATTCTCTCACTGTGAATGAGGCAAAATAAAAGAACTATTAAAACAACAGCATTTGAATGTTGAGCTCAAAATGGTAAAGTTATCCCAAAAATATGTTATTCATGGATGTGTTTAATGAAACGACATTTTAGGTTTATCAGAACTTTATTAATTTCAAGCAATTCATCTCGGCAACCTTGGTTTTACATATTCTTATGATGAGATGAATGGTTTATGATGGGACAGCCAGTGTTAATAATGATTACCTCGATACAAGGGTACTTTTAAATTCTCTTAAATATATGCAAATAATAAGTTTTATTGCATCATTCCTATGATATGGATACATTTTCCACATCTATGGACATATCAACAATTAAATGAATTTAGAATCAACTCAAATCATTGTAGTACGAAGTAACTACCGGTAAATATCTTAAGTCAATTGATCAAGTTTTAAAAGACCCTGATTTACAGGCCCATTTAATTGACGGTAAGATTCATTGGTAGAGTGAACTAAAATTATTGAAACTGTAAAAATATTGCAGCAACATGATGGTTCCATGTTTATATTTATATTTTTAGCTATTATAATAAAATTCCACCAAAGGTGAGAAGTCAGAGTTATCAAGCGTTAAAAGTAAAGTAAAATGTGTAAATGACTTAATAGAGTGTAACAGCAAATTTATGACTATTTTTTTGTGATTATGAGATAAATTTGTAATAATTTTTTTGTATTCCTTAACTTGTTTATTATATCATATATATTATATATATAATTGTTACAGGCACTAAACAATAGGATAGTGAGGTAGTACGATGCACTAATTTTGGATCAGCTGCTGATTTCTTGTACATTTAACCATAATCCACCTTTCGGCGCAGTTACAAATAAATTGGTTTCGTGTTGCAATGGCATCTGCGTTTTTTCATTAAGTGTTACGTTGAACCTTCTTATTATCGATAATAGTCCCACCTTTGTCTGGAGAAGTGCAAATCTTGCTCCTAAAACAAAAATACATAATTTTAAATCTAATTCATTTCTTTAACCAATCTATAAACAATGATTTCTCATCAATTGCTAGAACTTATTTTGTCATCCTGTGATACGCTGCGAGTTCAATCGAACTACATACATAATACAGAGCATACATACATACATACATACATACATAAGTTCGTCGGTCTGTCTATCGGTATAGCGAGTTATAAACCAAAAAAATATCACCCGCTAATGTTCTTTTGTTCTGGAGTTTTCAATTAACCTCAACAACCCTGAGACATGTTTAAAACTCACAAAAGCTATCCAACATCCAAGACATTGGCTAGAATTACCAAATAAAGGAAAAACATCTGATTGCAGCATACTGGAAGTAATTGCATGGAAAGTACTGAGTCAATCTACTTGACTAGTGGGCTGAATCATGGAGACAGAGACAGCCCAAACTATGTCCAAAGCTTTTATGTATTAGAATGAAAGTTTATTTACCTATGCATATTCTTGGACCTTCACCGAATGGCAAAAATGCAAACTGATGCCTTTTGCTCTTATTTTCCTCATTGAACCTTTCCGGATCAAATCTTTCTGGATCCGGATAGTAGTCTGGATCTCTATGGATGGCATGAGTGGGAATATGGACTCTGGTACCCTTTTTCAGTACTATATTTGTTTTCGGTATCTGATAGTCCTTCGTACACACCCTGGGTAAACCTGCGATTGGCGAATGCTTGCGTAATGTTTCTGAAATATAATATTTTCACCAGTTCTCAGTAATTTTTTCTGTAAATTTGATTTTATAATCATTTACTTCTTGCATATTTATATTAAGTATGTTCCTAAGTATTAATCTCTCAGCGACGTTTTCCTTGTCAAGTAAAGTCGTTATCTCGTTTTTAACTAATGAAGTGGTACCAGAGTAAAAAATAATATTGCTTATTACATTTTGAGACGTTTTATTTCCTACTCGTTCTACCCCTTACATTTTAATTTTAATTTCTATGCTTCCAATTTAGATCTCAAGGATCCTATATTATATTCCTCGATTCATATAGTAGTAGAAACTCAATCCGCTTGACTTTTATGCCTTATTTCATAGCAACACAACATTGACAAAAAACATTTTTCCTGACGAAGTAAATATATTTTACGAGACGTTGGCATCTAATCTATAGCTCACCATGTATGACCTTGTCTAAATATGTCATCTCCATAATTGCCTCATAGGTTATCAGGTTGTTATGTTTTTCCAATACCGCATTATTGTGTTGTCTAAGTCTCTCTTGAATATCTTGATTTACAGCCAATTCATACAGTGCAAAAAGCATTGTTGTTGCAGATGTTTCAAAGCCAGCTGCAAAAAATACGAAACACTGGGCAGCTATCTGGTTTTCAGTGAGGAACGTGCCTTTCTGGCTTCCGTTGTCGTTTCCAATAATTTTATCATCTTCATCAACCGTGCCCCTGTTTTTTAATTGTAACAACAGATGCATGAAGTCTTTTCTGAAAATATGATTTACTACATATTATGTTTATACATAATTCGCATTTTGAAATCCGGAAAAAATGGCACAGTGAGGGATTCGAATCATGCACCTTCCAGTCGCCGGTCAGCCCCCGGAAAGAAGAAAGCGTGATGAATACTTTCCAAAGCGGTGTGTGGTTTATGGATCGTATGAATTGAAAAACAGAATGGATAAGTGAAAAATTTACTATTAGCTTCATTTGTCGTTTTTAAATACAATCCTTACCTGTTAATGTTATTACTTTCTCTGTATCTGATAGTATCTCTGACAAGAGTCATGAAGAATCTTTCTATTTCCGGGTTGGTCAGCTTGAAGTTGATTTTTTTTAGGAACCAGGTAGGAAATATGAACGAAATAAGCGTTCTCATTCGTCTTATAAATGTCTGTTTTTCAAACAACATTTTCCCGTGCACTCGAAATTCGGAATCAGGATTTTTCAGGCTGGCGCATTCAATTCCGAAAGCCACAGAACCTATAACGTCAGTTGTGAATCTAGCCAAGACATCTTTTATTTCGATCACGTTGTGCAACCTTTGAGTCTCCAGGAGAAGATCTTCCAGTCCGTCCGTACATGCAACCATGGTTTGGAACATCATCTTCAATTTACCTATGGTATCATAATTATTAATATATATGTTTCACCAGCCAAAAGCCCTTGCAAACATATCAGAATAGTGATCAAATAACATAATAAGTAAGAATATAGATAAAAAGTTGTGTAATTATGTCTTTTATTAAAATATCGTCAAACTGTCAGATTTGACTGCTAACAAGGCTACCCAGATTCAAACTAACTAACTAGATCCTATCATGGATACAAAACTAGAGCTCTCAAAACTAGCATACTATCTATCATGTCTAGTTATTTTCTATTGAATTATGTTTCATCACGAATTACATTGCAGTCATTTCATGATTGGTTCCATAAAACTCACCAGAAGTAAACGTTGGCGTCAATTTCGCTCTAATACTTTTCCATTTCGCATCCTCTAGGTTGAATAGATTTCCAGTCAGAGGGTCTACTTTTTCATTCTCGAATACACCATGGTTCATGAAATGTAAGAAATCACTTTGCAACATGCTCTTGATCAGATCCAGATCAATCACAACGAAAGACGGACGGGTCAAGAAGTAAACGCCACCGTATCTCCAACCCCTGGATTTCATTGCATTGTAGAGGATTTGAAATTGATTGCCCATAGACAGTTCTTTCTTGACAAATTTTTCGACGTGCCCGTAGAAGAAGGTTGGGTCTAACTGATTGATACCGCATCTTTTCCAGTAAGAGTGCGCCCACCTCACGTACAAGTAGAAAAATGCGGGCAAACTGATTAGGATGTAAATGAGTATTGTCAAGTACATGTTTGCTGAAAATTAATTATATATAGAAACATATAAACACACTCTTTGATTTTCTATGTCAATAGGCAGGGAAGTACTTTAACCGCGAAAAAATTGGAATATGTTTTATCTGTGTGCTTTTACTCTGTCGTGTGTTACTCTTTGGCACCTCCATAACTCAGGAAGTGCCGTTAGAAAAGCTGCTCATTTTTGAAAATATTTTTGGGTTCTCAATTTGGGTATGTGGCCATGTGAGCTTGAGAGGATTAGATAATCACCATATTTTACAATTAGTAAACTTTTTTCTAAAGGGAGCTAATCGGCTAATTACTGTCACTTACGTTTTGGCAATTACTACTACAAATTACTGCATATTAACTGACAGGAGATACATAATTACGTATCATTTAGACGTTTGAAAAATGGCAAGTAGGTGGACTTTGTGTTTTTCCCGCAATTTATTGGATATTTTAATCGTATTTCAGGACTGTACGATTGGATGATCTGAAAGAACGGATCCAATAAGTTTTTTTTTTTAATTTTTACTCTATTGTTGAGCATACATTTGCTAGATCTTTTAAGTATTTTTATCATACCTATCAAAGCTTGTTACTAGTTATTATGTTAGTCAAGCTAATCCTAGCTCAAAGTCAACAAACGTAAGTTACTTAACGGATAATCGTTCCACTTAATGAAGTGTATAATTTCTACCCTTTCAAATTATGATCTTTGTTAATTTGCTTTGTGGAAGCTGAGAAATTTTTAACAGAATTGTAATAGAATTAATGATCTAAAAAAAAAGAATAACTATGCGTTCTAATTGCAAACTAGTCAACTAGCTTTGATCTCTCCTAAAAAGTGACATACGTAAAAAGATAAACAGGCAGACCGGCAAACATAGTGACACAGAGAGCAGTTTGTATTGACTTCTGAATTTTCTGGTATTATAATATAGTAATACCAACAATACTAAGATTTTAACCCATCAAAGCCCAAATTAATTTTTTTTGTAATTTTTTGTCAATTCTTGGATATGTTGCATAAAATATACATGCTTTAAGAATTCCAACCAATAAATTGACAGAAAACAGTTTTAAAAACAAAAAAAAATGCTGTCCTCATCTGAGGAGGCTGGGACAATCTTCGCTTTGTTATGGCAAAAAAGTGAATAGACGTTCATAATCCACACCAATTTATTTGGATCAAACAACAACATTACTATTATTGTGTAACATATATTTAAGTAAACTTATTTAATAATTTATTATGATATTTCGGGAAACAATTTATGTACAATGTCACCACACATTTCATACAGAATGTTCTGGGTTTTCCAGAGCAGTTTGGGAACTGACAACGCCGCTGGTTTACTCTTTTGCCCAGAATATGTCCTTTATCGTCATATCTGAGATCATCAAAGACTTTTCTTCTTGAGTTAGAAGGCAGTGACAAAGAACGCCTTTTCAAAACTCGGCTGCCGTGACCTAACTTGAGGTAAGGTACGGCGACTTGGCGTCTAAAATCTTTTATGGAAATTGATTTGCTGCCGTGAATTTTTCAATAGAGGATGCACGAATTCACAACCGTCATATCAATCATCCTTGTGAAAAGGCACCAGTACCACTTTTTGCCCCTTACAAAAATTGACCCCAACACCCCCCATAAATCTGTTATAATTGTTCACTACGAGTGATTGGGGAACTGATACCTTCTCTTTCAATTTCTTATTCCACCGTTGCATGTTTAGAAATGGCTCTACTGAGTCAAAATTTGTAGCCAAAGAAACATACTTGTTGTCTTTCCATCGTGCTATCATAATTCCATTGCTGTTGTCGAACCTATAGTCACAAAATCCTCTCTGTTTTTTGTCCATCTCTTTGGCAGACATAGGTGCATTTTGCCGTCCGATTATCTCGAGTTGTTCCCGTTGCCCGATACCCCATTTGCTTGAGGTCACATAATAGACTGTGGCTTGATAAAAAGTTATCATAATCTCAAAAACGTAATTCAGGCCGCTTATTTTGAAAGACTTGAAAAAGCCTGAAAAAATATAACGCACAACGTCTAGGCGCAGCGTCATATTTTGAGGACACACATAGTTTCATAGCCTTACAAAAAGAACACTTTGGAATCATCAATTGGTTTGTCATAAAAAACTTTATGTTATCTACAACTAATCATTTACAGAAGCATAATCACTTACCAGTAAAACTCAAAGACAGTAACACTCAGTATAATTTGACACTGCAAGGGTTAAGAAAAGTATAAACATTCCGATAACGCTACTTTGCAGAGCAAAGCAACTGCCGACTTGTGGTAGTTCAAATCGACGGGAATTAGTTCTAAAAGACCTACGAAATGAGCAAATTTCGCAGTAGTAGCGTCATCTACCTAAAATTGCATTAAATACGCACTGTCCTCAAGAGAGGACACTGGCCGCTAATGGGTTAATCCGTGAATAGGTAGCTGAACATGAAACAAGAAGTTTATTACGTAATTGAAAAATATATATGATATTGTATATACTTACCTCAGTATATGATAACTAGACTTGAATCTAGTGAAGAAGACTATTCATGATAAGCACCATATGCGCAATGCATTTTACAATTGATTAAGAAGCTTTATGAACTGATAAACGGTGTTTGTTTGTAGACAGATATGCCTTCTCATGCTTACAGAATTACTGTGTTCAAGGGCGTCGGTATTTTTGAAGTATTCGTAGGGTTGGGATTGGGAATTTTAAATAATGTACGAAAATTATTGTTGATTTTAACTTTTGAAACTCATACTGTATAACTATGGTAATGTTTCGGCTGCCTCTGCATCCTTCATCAAACCACAAATTATGGGGAATTTACAGTTTTCCATATTTTGTACCTACTTAAGTAAGGGCTTCTAACATTAGTAAAGTAGATCACTCCTCCATAAGCAAATCGCACTTTCACTCAGATACTTCTAGACAAATCTTCATAGTTTGCATACTTCAATTGTACGTATGACAAGCATCAAATGCACCTACCCCAAGGAGAAGTAGATACAGAGCTTTAAACCAAATCATCTTTTTGCAATATTCGTGAACAGGCAGATTTATTCACCCGATTACATACATAATTTTCATAAATAGACTGCTGATAACAATAGACCTTCACCTTAGCTTTTACAAACAAATTGTATATTTATGCAAAACAGAAGAAAATCCATCTGCGTTGATTAAGTAATAGTACAGGAAATCAGGACAACAATCTCAAATGATTTTTGGGTAACATTCTTCTTCATACGCAAAAATTTATCTGTTAATGTTTTACACTTCGAAAGAAGCAGCTCAAAATTGTTTGTCAAGCTCCCAAGTCATTTGTAATACTTGTATGAGATCAGATCTGTACTTATACCATCAGTAATTTATAATGACAATGGAAGTGATCTAGAAATTAACTTCAAAGTCAATGTACATGTCAAATTACATGTCGTTTTGGCAGTACTCTTAAATTGACCTCCGAATAAATATCTTATTACACAATTTTGAGCTGTTAGCGAATATATGATCAAACATAGGTATTCCCATACTTTAAGAATGCATTGAAACAAAAAATCAAAAACGCATACTACTTATATACACTTTATTATAGAGGCTAAAATTATAAAATCACTTAGAATAAACTGATTGATAGGGATTATCACCAAGATTATCACAAACATTTTAGAACTGATATAATTTTTAATTTTTTCGAAATATATAAAATGAATGTAATTGTTATACAGAAATTACAGTATTCTTCATTTGATATCGGCATTTATACATTCTCAGGAAACTGACCATTTCTAGTATGACTTCATATATCATGTTAAATGTGCGTACTTTCGTGGAATGTATTATTAAAGAGGCGATAATTACTTCGGTTTTATTGTATTTCTTTTACGTTCAGCCATAATCCACCTTTTGGCGTTGTCACAAACACGTTTGCAGCATATTTCAGAGGTAATTGAGTTTTTTCGTTGATAGTAACTACAAATTTGCTTATGATTGCTGTCAATCCTACTTTGGCTTGTAGCAGTCCAAATCTAGCGCCTGGAATGGAAGTAAATATAACATTAGAAAACAGGTTGACCTTTTAATAATTTTCGAACATTATAGGCGTATTTCAAAACATTCTACTTCAGAAATCAGATACTGATACTTAGAAATAATAATGAACAAAGTCAAACTCAAACATAATCAAGTCATTTCTGAATTAATGATGACAATTGCAACATATAGAAAATACTAGAGTTATTCTTCCTTGATTAGAAACATATGTTGGCATCCTGAAGATTATTATTTGTGACGAGGAATGGATTCAGAGAATTTTTTTATTATATTTAAGATAAAGCCTAATATTCACCTATACATATTCTCGGTCCTTCACCAAATGGCATGAACGTGTAAGGATGTCTCTTGCTCTTATTCTCCTCATTGAACCTTTCCGGGTCAAATTTGTCTGGATCAGGATAGTACTCGGGATCTCTGTGGATGGCATGAATTGGAATGTTAATTCTTGTACCCTCTTCTATGAATATTTCTGTACTAGGAATTTGATATCGCTTGTTGCATACCCTTGGTGTTCCTGGCACTGGTGGATGTTTACGAAGTGTTTCTGAAATAATTTATTCAATTAATTGTTTAATATGAATACTTTTCGTCGAAATCTGTTGTCTTCTTTTGTCCTTGTCGTTAGTTGGAACCACATGTAACTGCTGATAGAGCTTTATTGAGATTTGGTCTGTCTACACCGCCTTAATCAAAGCATACACATTGAAAGAATTGAATTCTGTGATTGCAATGCCATTTGAATTGATTGTGGAACAGCCTCCAGCATAATAGTCTGCTTTCAAATTAGAACTCAGTATGGACAGTTATGGGATACTCCAAAGCTGACATGTATTTGTATTGTAGATGAATCATTCTTACCAAAAAAAAAATTAGAAACCATCACAACCATCGTTATCAAAAGACGAAGAACTTATACTGACCATTTAATTCAATCCTTTTAAAATCTCATACCAGTGAGAAATGGATGGAAAATTGGTAACGTGTACCAAATCCGTGAAAAGTGCAAAAATGCTTCTGCTCAGCAAATACAAATTTATGACTCTTGTTTAAATCAGGTCAAACGTTTTGGAGATTGTCGACAAAACGTCAACTTTCAAACTACTTGGACAGAAACAACATCATGATGATCTCCAATGCATATTATGTGAGCGTAGAGTCACGGAAGATGTTCTAGTCCACGTCAATTCACTGAAAGGAATCTTCAGGTGTTTGTGATAATATCATTCTGATACATACTATATGGTATATTTTACAGTTTGAAAGATACCAATGTCAATCGGTTGTGTCATGAATATTAGAAATTCTTGCTAATATGTCTTTGTTTATAATGAATAATTAAGACATGCGTCATTACTCACCATGAACAATTTTATCCAAGTACGTCATTTCCATGATAGCATCGTATGACATTATTCCGTCATACTTATCCAACACATTACGTATCTCTTCTCTTAACTTTTCTTGAATGTCTTGATTAGCAGCTAATTCATACAAAGCAAACGTCATTGTTGTAGCTGAGGTTTCGAAACCAGCAAGGAAGAATACAAAACATTGTGCAGCTATCTCCTTCTCCGTCAAATGCATTCCTTCCTGTGAATCGTCTTTGCCTGCTGATATTTTATCATCGTCGTCGGTAACAACACCTCGGTTTTTCAGTTGAATCAAGAGGTGCATGAAGTCTTTTCTAGATACTTTGTTTTGTTCTCTATACTTTATGGTATCTTTAACAGTATTCAGGAAGAACTTCTCAACATCTGCGTCTGTCTGTTTGAATTTGATTTTCTGGAGAATGTGTTTTGGAGTAAACATCATCACCCACATTTTTATTCGTCTGTTAAAACTTGGCTCGAAGACCTTTTTGCCATATTTTCTGAATATAGAGTTAGGGTCTTTGAGACTGTTGCAATCGAGTCCGAAGGCTACAGATCCTATGACATCAGTCGAGAATCTCGCTAGAACTTCTTTGATGTCAACAACATCGTTAATTCTTTCATATTCGCGGAGTACATCTGCCAAGCCTTCAGTACAGGCAGCCATAGTTTGGAACATCATTTTCAGTTTACCTGAATTAAAAAAGAAAGTGTCAATAACATTCTCTTTAGATGTCAAGGTGCTAAGCCTCATTGGAGTGAATAGAGAATAAATAATTATAGACTAATCCGTGGATAACTATTTCAGAAATAAAATCTTAAGCAGACGTTAAAACAAATGATATACTGCCAATTTTTTCAAAGACAGGCCAAGGGTGTAACAAGTATTTCGCGTGAAATGAAATAAATGGGAACATGTTGATTAAGTTGGTAATTTCGAAGCTGCAGTTTGGTAGGACAGCATATTCCTTGATATAATGCAATCAGACTTTTACACATTTGTAACTATCATAAATACGAAAACTACAAATGAGGAAACTTACCCGAAGTGAATGTTGGCGTCAGCTTTGTCCTAATATTTTTCCACTTCTGGTTCTCCAAGTTGAATAGGTGCCCTGTAAGGGGATCAGACTCCTCGTTAACGTAAAATCCGTGGTTCATAAAATGCACGAAGTCCTTTTGTAAGATACATTTGATCAATTCTATATCAACTGGCAGAAAAGATGGTCTGGTGAATATATATGTGCCTCCAAACCTCCATCCTTTGGATTTCATTTCGGTATATATCTCCGCAAATCTGTCACCGAATGATACTTCTCTCTTTATTAATTTCTTACTGTTGCCGTAAAAGAATTCTGGCTCCAGATAGTTCACACCTTTCCTTTTCCAATAGGAATGCGACCATTTTACGTATAGGTAGAATACTACAGCTAACCCAGTTAGGATGTACGCCACAGATGTTAGATACATGGTGAATCTCTGAAATGTACAAACCAAATATCCATTTTACAAAAAATAACCACAGTGAAGACCTAGACAGCTCATTAAGCTAAATTCTCATTTGCTTTTATTATAATTATATATCAGCACTGCAGGTTATATACAAATACGTTTTCCATTATAACTTCACTTCCCACGCCAATGCGCAGGAAGGTCTTGCGATCACGAAAAACATCGAATTCTTGATATTTCGTAGCATCCATATCACGATAAACAATTTCCATCGGTCTGCTTGTTTGTCTGTCTTTCCGGTAATCCTTGACAACTTTATTGCTTGGAAAGTAACAAGAAGCGTTTTGAGGCAATTTTGACACAACGTTGCTATCATGGCAAGGACGAAAAAGCTTTGTTGATTTTGAAAATGGAATATAGGAAATTATGTATATTTTTGAAAACTAAAATCTCTGAAGTTTTCTATATGTTTGAGATAAGATCTAATTTGACAGTATTTTTTAAATTCAGTTCCAATTTCGAGTTTTACAACAAACGACATAATTGACAGTGTTAAGTCGGTAAGGATCACGATAACTAATTAATGTAATTAAGAAATCTGACTCCTGACTGGTCATCATTAAAGCGTTTTTGAAACTACCGTCCGTCTCAGGGGCGATTCTAGGTTATTCACAGTTGGGGTGCAAGAAATACCCTGGTACCAGGGTCGGCATAAGCCTTTACTGTGATGTGGGCAAGATACATTTTGTGCGCCCCTCTGATACTGCAAGTGTGGAATTTGGACAGATTGAAATACCTGGAGAGCAAAAAAAAAATGAGAGCCACCCACCCCTTGCATCCTCGCTAGGGCCACACCTGGTCCGTCTTTGATTGTCCTCCAAGTAAATTATGGTCATCACGATGAAACTCATGCAAACATACCTCATACGATATCTTGACAATTTAGCCCTTTTCGTGTTTATTACAAAACGTTTTACAGCTATTTTTCTCACTGTCACCAAATTTTTTTAAACAATGATTGTTTTCCTAGACGTTTTAAAATACTATATTTCAATAAGCTCATTTCAAACAAATATTTATGACACTTATTGCATTGCATTTATTTAGGTATAATGATATTCATTACGATAAGAGAGATGCTACTAAACAACACTGAACAGTTTGTTTACATGTCTGCAATATGTTGAACAACCTAATTATAATTCAATTAAATCACTATATTACCTGATTATGTTGCAGCTAAACTGTACCAGTGACAAAGCATAGTTATCATCACAATATATCCAATTATCCAATTGAAAATATGATAATAGGTATAAAAGGTACACACACTTATACAAATACTAAATTCACATATGAGTATGAAAAACACTTGTTCTCTCGACTATCTCTGTTTATAAGCTGTAAATGACAATGACGCGTTGCGCGTTCTAACTGTGTCAACAGCTATTTCATTCTATTCGCGAGTCATCATTAGTGCAGTGAACAGAGGATCTCGCCTCTTAGAAATTATTAGTTACTATGCAAATCTTTATCATTTTTGATTTGAAGAGTATAAGCTCTTTGACTGTCTGTATATATTTCAGACCCTATTTCCTTAGATTACGGTATAATAGCTTGGAAAATTCAAATGAAATCCTGAAAATATCTTGTGTAAGGTCAATAGAAACTGATATAGATAAGAGATTGACACCGAAATTAGTGGCTCCAAAAAATTGTGTTCACCAGAACAGCAACTGATTCTCTAAAAGGCTCAGATCAGAACATCGCTGGATGACTGGTATTTAAATAGTCCTTGAAGCTTCTGAGAAATTGTTCTCCAATAGTTGCGAATTATTAATTAAAAAAATGAACATACACGTATAAAAAGTTTGGGTGATCAAGAAATAATTGGTATACAGATCCAATTTAGAAATATACTGGAATTATTATATGACCAGGTGCTGCAATTGCATTTGTTCATCGAAAGACTCAGATCAGAACGTCGCTGAAGGACTGGCATAAGAAAAAGTATCTCAAGCACCCATTCCTCAGCTGTCAAAAAAACAAATAAATAAAAGACAGTTATAAACGAGCGTTTATAAATGTGTTAAAACTTAGGGCGGTTGTCACTTACGTACGCATAAGCAAATCAGTGACACAGCAAGCAGCGTTGTATAGAGAGTTGGCTGTAGTTTTGACTGTGATGTTACAACGGAACAAAATATTTTTTTAGATAATTCCATTCGCGCATCCGTGAATTGTAGTTCGTAATTATTTGCCAGAAAATTATACTCTTTATCCAAATCCACTGGACTAGTTATCGTTAGAACTGCTGTGTAGAAGGCAGAAGCGGCATCGCTGATTACATATAATAGATGAATAACTGGATGGAAGGTCAATGGCGTGTTCATCATTGTATAGGTATAGGATTGTGTTCTGTGGTATTGTGTTTGTTAGGTGACTAGAAAACATCGCTTGATGTTTACTGCCCTAATTTTGAATCTTCATTTAGTAATGCCGATACGAACGAAAAATATAAATTTTGTTATAAACTGCAAGATACTAAGATGAGTATAATTAGAGGTACTATTCATTCATAAGTGTGCACTGCGTTCCACACATAACCTAGTTATGTCGAGCGACAGAATGAATCCAGCATTCTAAAATGCAACCTTCGTCCTGCGGTTGTGACATGTTCAAGACGTGAGTATTTTAATACCATCTACTTGATGCTTAAAATCCAGACCGATCCTCATGTTTCATTTTCACACGTATGCATCTTGCCGAGACCGATTTCAATAGGGCAGGTTCATTATTTAATTTATGGGACGTTATAGTCCAGAATCGTTTGCTGTCTATTCGAAACAAAAACGTTCTTATAAAAAGTGTGTTACGGATATCCAGCTCACAAACAACGTCGTAGTATGAAAATAAATACAGTGCCGTGAAGAGTAATTTTGTGAGTTCAAGTGCTTTTGAATATTGAGGTGAGTTTGTCGCACAGAGCAATCTGTTCTTACCTGTTGAATCATTTCATTTATTCTAGTAAGTGTTTGTCTCACAGAGCAATCTGTTGTTACCTGTTGAAGCATTTTATTTATTCCAATAAGAGAGTTTGTCCTATAGAGCATTTTATGTTACCTGTTTTATTATTTTATTTATGAATGTCTAGATATTAATTAACTTTGAGGCCTTATGTTGAATAATGATATGTCGCAGGTTATCCCTTCATATCTAGTTAGTTCTAAGAGTGGGAACTTAGCGGCTATCCCTTTGTACCTTAGTGAGTGCACACACTGGTTTACCATGGTAAATACTTTGGAATAGCGCGTTCAACATTATTGCCCATGGCGGGATGTTTTGCAAGTTTACCCCCAACATTTTAGGCCTGGGAAAATAGTAACTTGAAAATTAATATTTCGTTGAGGTTTTCGCTGGTGATGAACCGATGACACGAAATATGTTTTTAAGTGGGTTGTCACTGCTTATTAATAATCTTGGGTTTTAACCATTTTATACCACTATTATATTTAATTTTATGGTTGTGTGTGGTTAAAGATCTTTACTACAATTTTTATATTCGACATGGTAATGAAGTATTTGGTTGCTCACACATTTTCTTTACATCTTTTCAGATCTGACATCTCGCATGTCTGATCTCTACAGAAGTTTTTCTTGTTTTATTTAGTTTTTCTTTTATTCTTCGTAAGCCCGTTAAAAGTGTATTGACAGTACGTCAATGCTGGTCATTTTTGTTATTTTAAACACCTGACACGGACCCATATATCAGAATTCAGATTGTACAGATAACCAATATTTTAACCTTGACAGATATCGTTAAGTATTTATTTAAAATGCATGCTTGGCAAAATAGAATAAATGTCACCAGCTTTTACGACATATGTTAACTGATAGCTAAAAGAGGACTCAACCTGGGTAGTGTGCAAAGCTCACTTGACTGAGTAAGCTGAGTTAATAATTTTCACGTAATGTCAAACACGGGATTTTGATGCAAGACACACACTGCGGATCAATAGAATGATAGTTGTCAATCAAAAACCCGATTCTTCGCTGTTCTTTTTCCCAATATAATTTTATATATAAATCGAAAAGCGTCTCTGAATGAAAGGTAGCCTTTCAAACTTATGGACAAGGTTTATCAGTGAATTATGTTATTGAACTCGTGTTTAGTGATCCGCTATTTGAAAAATATTCAAAAATGAAGTTTGGTGGATTCATGGTGGATATCCTTAAACGATTTCTGCAGTCTTGCATCTGATTTTCAGGTAGTATGGGAGCGTTTGTACGCTGTAGTTCACAATGCGTCCATTAGTTACGGTGCTAACACTGTAAATGCTTCGACAAAGTTCAATTCCGGCATGAAAGAAAGCACTTTCCAGGGTGTGTACACGGTAAATTGACTGGCAGCCTTTTCGATTAAAGAATTCAAGCAATATAATACGTGAGAAAGGTGAAACGACGCGACGAGATCGGGGTTCAAGTGAAATTTTACGACCGGCTCTAACCCCACATTGAAATATGGATGAAGGATTATTCAGGGCCTATTCCACCATTGAATACTTAGACTAATTACAACCAATGCCTAATCTAATCAGTTTTGAAATGCTCAGTAAAGAATCTTATGCTTCTGTGAGGCGGCTTCTTGTTTTTAGGTGAATGTTCATCGAGCTACTACATCTCTCCCCCTCCTCCCTCCCACCACCGCCTCCCACCACAAAGACCCTTCGATCCACAGTGCAGAATAATAGAAGGCTATTCATATTCCACAGTCTCTGTCACTAAGATCTATATTTATGAAAATGGAATGGAATTGTTCTGGAAAGTTCCAGTTGTTCCGAGCTGGTACAGGAAGACAATGGCCGATTCTTCATTCGATAGTATTTTATCGATTGCTAAAAAAAAAGGAAATATCTACGTGTATACATGCAGATTGCTGGTAACAATGTATTTTGTATTTTCAGGAAATGGAAATACATGGATGGACACTTTGGAGGATGCAAAATGGAAGAATCATTCAAACAACAGACATGTTATTGATGGATATATGTACATATTTAACAAAGCCACTTTTCAGGTTTCTCAGAACTTCATTAATTTAAAGAAATTTATTTTGGCTACTTTGGTTTTACATATATTATATATAATATTCTTTCAGTTCCATGCATATACATCTTCAAAAGTGTCCTCAGGGTAAAGAGAATATCAGTGATTACGTAAGAAATTCAGATTATCATTACTATCCCACCAGAAGCAATAATTTACTTAGAATTCATAAGCACAATACATCATTTTATGAAAATAACCCATACTATTTGGGAGCCAAAATATATAATAATTTACCTGATGATATCAAAAACGTTAACAGCTTTAATCGTTTCAAGAACAGATTGAAAAAGTACCTTACAAATAATTGCTTTTATAGTGTCACCGAATACGTCATGTGCTTCGAACGATTGAACTATATTTGTACACTGAATTATCTATTTTATTCAAATATGTAACTTTTATATCTGTTATTGTGTTATTAGATTGTAAATCCTTCCATAGGTTATGTAGTTGACTTATCCAATACCATGTATACTTGGTCTAACTGAATGAAATAAATTATTATTATTATTATCTCTACTATCAATATTTTTTTATTCTAAAATTTCTATAAGCTTATGATGTTGGACTCTATCAATGGCTTTTTCAAAATTAATAAACCACGCATTCACATCCTGATTAATGTCCAGACAGAGCCTCCTTGGTACCCAATCCTTTTGTAAATCCTACTTGGCTCTGATTTTGAAGTCTAACTTGGTGAATATTCGGTTGTGAATTACTCTCAGGAAAATATACATAAGTGCAATTGTTCGGCGGTCGGAACATTCTTCAGCGTTTGGCTTCTTGATGTATCATCCGAACTCTCCCCTCTATTTTGACATTTGCCATCTGATTCCAATAGAGTTTGCTAATAACTGGGTCTCACTAGACGCAATGCATTGCGTGATGTGTCAATTTGACATTTGCCTGTCTGTCATTGGTGGCATGAAGACGCGATAGTAACATTGACACATACAATTAATGGAGTGCAGTTGTTTTGCGTGTCATCGCGTTTTATGCTCATAGATGAATTATTGACGGTCAAACAATGCAGAGCGGTATACCACAAAATCTTGTCGTCCCCAGGGCCATCAGCGCATAAACGAATGAGTGAGCAGAATGTAAAGATGCACATCTAACCTCGAGCCTCGTTAGTCGCCAGAAAAACGTCAACATCATTTGATGTATGTTTTCTGAGGTGTATCCTGTGTAGAACAATGTATTCGGAATTATCCTTGGGTCGACGGCGCCGAGGACGATCAACGATCGTAAATCACAGCGCTAACTGAAAAATCAATGGACACCACACATTGGACTAGTCCAGTAAAAGCGTAATCCTGACCAACATTTTATGGTGACAGATCAATTTGTTTTTTATCATAGGGTTTTCCAATTGGGACGGGACGATTTTGACAGCTCATAGTGGATATATTTGAATGGCAATATTTGCCATCGGCTGTCAGTGTCGTAGATAGCTTTTTATGATGGGGGGATATCACTTATAAAGCTGTATTTTCCACTATAGGCATGGCAAAAGTTGGGTGATACCCCACTTTGGTGTTAGTGATTTTATTCACTTGCTGTGCTATTTACAAGCCCGATTTTTATCTTGAGGCCTAGTCGTGTAGCGAAAATCGACCCGCATAACCGCCAACACGTTGGAATCTCCAAGGGTTTAATTCACAATGACATGTAGCTTTGACTAGTTTCTTTGTTGAGTAGCGCGTATTAGATCGGTGAAGCAGTGCTGTGTACTTGGTACATTTTTGTGCACTTCTTTGGGTTAATCAACAGTTCCTAGGATAACAAGTAGCAAACAAATCGTTCTATTTATTTTTAACTACAGAAATCTGTCCATCTGATAGTGATATTTCTGGACTTATTGATACGGACCATCACCAAGGGTACCACGAACGTTTTAGAACTGATATATAATTTTGAATTTTTTCAAAATATATAAAATGAATGTAACTATTATACAGAAATTACAGCATACTTCATTTGATAGCGGCATTTATGGATTCTCAGAAAACTGGTCATTTCTAGTATGACTTCATATATTATATTGAATGTACGTACTTTGGTGAAATTTAATATTAAAGAGACAAAAATTGTTTCGGTTTTATTGTATTTCTTTTACGTTCAGCCATAATCCACCTTTTGGCGTTGTTATAAATGTATCAGCAGCATATTTTAAAGGCAGTTGAGTCTTTTCGTTGATAGTAACAACAAATTTGCTAATAATTGCTGTCAATCCTACTTTGGCTTGTAGCAGTCCAAATCTAGCGCCTGGAATGGAAGTAAATATAACATTACAAATCAGGTCGACTTTATAACAATTTTCAAACATTATATGCGTATTTCAAAAGATTCTACTTCCGAAATCAGATAGTAACACTTATGAATAATTATGAACAAAGTCGAACTTTAACGTACTTGGTTCTTTGTAAATTAACGCTAACCATCGCACCATGAAGAAGTTACCGAATTATTCTTCCTTGATTAGGAAAATATGTTAACATTCTGAAGATTATTATTTGTAACGAGGAATGGATTCATAGAATTTTTTTATTGTTTACCTGTTTCTCGAATATATCTACGATAAAGCCTAATATTTACTGTAACGCGTGGGTGAATCATTATTGACTAGACTACTACTATTTTGAACTATTATGAACTATCATTGTTATTATTATTATTACTAGTATTACTAGCATTTGTTAACGTATATTTGTATCACCCTGTAGACAGGATTGCTTCTTTGTAAGAACTGAATGACTCGACCGTCGAGAATGTACGTGTTAGGCGGTCCGAGCCGGTAGATAAGAAGTGTTACTTTTTAGGGTGTTTGTTTTGAAATCTGTTTGGTCAGAATAAATCGAGCGGTTGAGGACGCAAGGTGTTTTTATGGATTGTCTCCGTAACATTACCTATACATATTCTCGGTCCTTCGCCAAATGGTACGAACGTGAAAGGATTCCTCTTGCTCTTATTCTCCTCATTGAACCTTTCCGGGTCAAATTTGTCTGGATCAGGATAGTACTCGGGGTCTCGGAGAATGGCATTGAGTGGAATGTTAATTTTTGTGCCTTCTTCAATAAATATCTCTGTACCAGGAATTTGATATCGCTTGTTGCATACCCTTGCTGTTCCTGGCAGTGATGGATGTTTACGAAGTGTTTCTGAAATAATTTATTCAATTTATTGTTTAATATGATAATTTCCGTCAAAAGTTGTTGTCCTATTCTTTCTCTAAGGCAGCTTTCAAATTACATAAACAACATCATGAATAATCACCAATGCGTATTATGTAAGCATAGAGCCACGGAAGATGGTCTACGTCGATTCACTGAAAGAAACCTTCAGTTTTAGTCTTCCCCTGAAGATGCTAACATAGTGAAAGACGTGTCATTACTCACCATGAACAATTCTATCCAAGTAAGTCATTTCCATGATAGCGTCGTATGACATTATTCCGTCATACTTATCCAACACATTATGTATCTCTTCTCTTAACTTTTCTTGAATGTCTTGATTAGCAGCTAATTCATACAAAGCAAACGTCATTGTTGTAGCTGAGGTTTCGAAACCACCAAGGAAGAATACAAAACATTGTGCAGCTATCTCCTTCTCCGTCAATTGCCTTCCCTCCTGTGAATCGTCTTTGTCTGCAGATATTTTATCATCGTCGTCGGTAACAACACCTCGGTTTTTCAGTTGAATCAAGAGGTGCATGAAATCTTTTCTAGATACGTTGTTTTGTTCTCTATATTTTATGGTATCTTTTACAGTATCTAGGAAGAACTTTTCGACATCTGGGTCTATCTCTTTGATCCTGATTTTCTGGAGAATGAGTTTTGGAGTAAACATTATCACCCACATTTTTATTCGTTTGATAAGATTTGTCTCGAATACCTTATCGCAATATTTTCTGAATACTGAGTTTGGGTCTTTGAGACTGTTGCAATCGAGACCGAAGGCTACAGATCCTATGACGTCAGTCGTGAATCTCGCTAGGACTTCTTTGATATCAACAGCATCGTTAATTCTTTCATATTCGCGTAGTACATCTGCCAAGCCTGCGGCACAGGCTGCCATAGTTTGGAACATCATTTTCAGCTTACCTGAATTCAAAAATGAAGTTTCAATAACAACATTATCACTGTTCTTGATATAATACAATCAGAATTTTACGAGATCGCCTTGTATATTCTCGAAGCAGGCTTGTTTGTTTTGTGTAATTGTCGATGCATACCTTACTGACGAAGTATTTTTAAAGAAAGTCTAAAAACTGAGGCCTAGATGTGTAAAATATACTTTATTAAACACTAGACATTTGAAAAAATGATGAGTGACTTCGGTTCACCATAATTCAGAACGTAGTAGGCTCTCTTCTTGCAATTATTCATACATTATGTGGCATAAGCTCGATGAATTTTTTGTGATAAATGTCTAAAAACTTTCATTTGTAACTGTCATAAATAAGAAACTATAAATGAGGTAACGTACCTGAAGAGAATGCTGGCGTCAGCTTTGTCCTGATATTTTTCCACTTCTGGTTCTCCAAGTTGAATAGGTGCCCTGTAAGGGGATCAGCCTCCTCGTTAAAGTGATTCCCATGGTTCATAAAATGCACGAAGTCCTTTTGTAAGATACATTTGATCAATTCTATATCAACTGGCAGGAAAGATGGTCTGGTGAATATATATGTGCCTCCAAACCTCCATCCTTTGGATTTCATTTCGGTATATATCTCCGCAAATCTGTCACCGAATGATACTTCTCTCTTTATTATTTCCTTGATATTGCCGTAGAAGAATTCTGGCTCCAGAAAGTTGACACCTTTCCTTTTCCAATAAGAGTGCGACCATTTTACGTATAGGTAGAATATTACAGCTAACCCAGTTAGGATGTACGTCAGAGTTGTTAAACACATGCCGGGTCTCTGAAATGTACAAACCAAATATCCGTTTTCATTAAGGATCGAAGAAAATGTTCGACAATGTTGGTATTCTAGTATCTGAAACTGCATCTATTGCAAAATCAGAGGGTGTCAGTCAGGACCGGATTATCCAATCGGCTAAGTAGGCTATAGCGTAGGGGCCCAAGGCTGAAGGACCCTTGACTGAGAAAATAATAGTGTCAGGTCAATCTTATCGGTACATTTCAATACATAAACTCCAAAATTATAGGGCCCTAAGTAAGTTTCAGCCTAGGGCCTGTTGTATAACTAATCCGGCCCTGGTGCCAGTGGTACTTGAATAGCGTCTCGGAATGATACATATTTCTTCTGGATACGCCAACTAATCAATGCAATCAAGAAATCGGACTCCCGACTGGTCATCACAGAAATGTTTTTGAAACTGTTCCATGTTGGGGTGCAAGAAATACCTCGGCACCAGGGTCGGCTTGAGTCCTTACTGTGAAGTGGGAAAGATACATTTTGCGCGGCCCTCTGACGCTGCAAGTGTGAAATACCTAGAGAGCAAACAAAATGAAAGCCACCCTCCCCTTGCACCCTAGCTAGGGCCACCCCTGGTCCATCAATAATTCTCCTCCAAGTAAATCATGGTCATGGAGCTCATGCAAACATACCTCATACGAAATCTTGACAATTAAACCCTAACAATCGTTGTTTTCCCAGACGTTTTAAAATACTATATTTCTATAAATTCATTTTAAAACCAATCTTTATGACACTTGTTGCATTGCTTTATATTTATTTTCATTACGAGAAGAGAAATTCCACTGAACACTGAACATTTCACAAAACAAATGTTTGTTAACATGTCTGCAATATGTTGAATATCATATTATTCGATTTTCTCAGTATATTACCTGATTACGTTGCAGCTAACCTGTACCAGTTACAAAGGATAGTTATTATAACAATAAATTGAATTGAAAATATGATAATAGGTATAAAAGGTACACACACCTATACAAAGTCTAAATTCACATATGAGTATGAAAAATCACTTGTTCTCTCGACTAGCTCTGTCTATAAACTGTAAATGATGTCAACGGGGAAAACAGCTATGATCACTTTATTGGCAAGTCATGATTAGTACAGTGAGCTGAGAATCCCGCTTCTTAGAAATTATTAGTTACTATGTATATCTTTATCAGTTTTGAGTTAGAGAGTATGAGCTCTTTGACTGTCTGTATATATTTCAGACATAGGGTTTGAAATTACGGAAAAATTTTCACTAGAGGACTGCTCGTATGTGTGGGAATGTACTCCGAAGGAGGGTGGCAGACTTGTCCCTATTCTATAGATACCGAGACCGAGATACCTCCCACAAAGAACATCAAGAATCTTCAGTGCAGCAAATAGAAGAGGTGCTCAATGGTTGAGCCTCTTTCAAAATTCGTTCTTTTAGAGAATTTTGGCGGTCTGAAATGAGCTGTCAATGGTTACGATTTACCAATTTGAAAAATGAACATACACGTATAAAAAAATGAGGTGATGAAGAAATAATTAGTATACAGATGCTAAAATAAACCTGAAGTATTTACCAGGCAGCATACAAATATTTATTCGATGAATGAGAAATTTGACTCAGCAAAATGGATTTTACCTCGTATTTGAGTTTTTCATATCTGTTTATCTGTCTGAGAGGCTGGGGTAGGTTCTTAAATAATATTACACAATTGTATATGAAGAAAGTATATACCATAACTATATTCGTCTAATGCAGCTCGAATTAATTCGAAAATATCAATTAAAGACGACCTGTCTTTTGAAATAAACTGAAATCATCATTGATCAGATGCTGCTATCTTGTGGAGAACCGAGAGAAATAAATTAATATAGTTCACCTCAATTCACGGAACACTCAGAAAAATACCCTGACAAGGAAAACACAGCATTGTAGAATGGGTTGCCGGAAGGTTGGTTCTCCGATAGTTAAAATTTACCGCGTTTTAAGGTGTCTGTCAATCCTTTCGCAGCGATTCTGCATTGCAAGAGGTTTTTGCCTTTACCAGATGATGTCCATAACAAACATGCGTCCGTCAACTACTTTAATAGAATAATAAACGATCGTTATTTGCCAGAAAATTATACTCTTTATCCAAATCCACTGGACTAGTTATCGTTAGATAATCTGTTGAGTGGAAAGCAGAAGAGGCATCGCTGATTACACATAGTAGATGAAGAGCTGGATAGAAGGTCAATGATGTGCTCGTCATTTATAGGATTGTGTTCTGTGGTATTGAGTTTGTTAGTTGACTAGAAAACGTCGCTTGTTGTCTTCTGTCCTTATTTTGAATCTCCATTTAGTCATGCCGATACGAATGAAGAATATCAATTTTGTTATAAACTGCAAGATACTAAGATGAGTATAATTAGAGGTAATATTGTTAATTAATAAGTGTGTCCTGTGTTCCACACATAACTCAGTTATGTCGGGCGACCGAATGAATCCAGCATCCTAAAATGCAACCCTCGTGCTGTGGTTGCGACATCCACTCATATATCAAAATAAATAAACAGATAACAAATATTTTAACCTTGGCAGATATCGTTAAGTATTTATTTGGAATGTGGGCTTGGTAAATAAGAGTGTATGGGCCGATTTCGTCAACATCAGAGATAATGAACAGATTGACCAATCACATAAGACCTTCCTGAAATGCCATTAAATATTGTACTGTCAAAAGTCTCTGAAAATCATTGATTTCCTTTGAATTTCGACACAAAATGGTGAGGAAAGATATGATTAAAGAAAAAGGGTATTTTCTGAACTTCACAGCAAGTTTCTGAGCCTGGTAGTCCACCATATATAAGTGAAAATTGCTATTTCCCTCATTTCACAAGCTATAAGGAATCGCTATTATCCACCAATAGGATTTGAGGAATGTGAGGCGTTAGGACATCGGTTTTCGGATGTATCAAATTCATAAAAATCTAATGGAGAGTATCGCAATGATTTTTATGAAGCTACATAATACTTTAATAATATAAATACCTGATAATTCAGTAAAAAAAAGGATATATAGGAGGCATTTCACAAATTTCCTTATTATTCCTATTACTTATTAGGTTTATTAATATTCTACAAAAATAAATGCCATCCAACGCCTGCTTGGTGTCCAGCACAGGTATTCAGCATTACAAAAATCCTTATGGTTGAAGGTATAACGAAATACGGTTGCACGGCATTCAAAATATATAGCACAAACACTGGAAAAAAATAATAAAAAAAGTTGAGCTACAATTTGGATATTTCTATAAGCTTAGCCCTGCTTTTCAGAAATAATTGTAAAATGAAATTATGAAACACCATAAACAAAAACAGGTGAGAGCTGATTACGTAATCTATACGTCACGTCGTCAGTCGTCACGACTCGCAATTCATATGCAGGTCTAGTGATGGGTGTTTTGAATCTCCATTCCAGTTCGAAGTTGCTGGTTTTGTAATTTCTGTATATTATTCATGAATATCCAAAACATTTTGTTCAGGGTTTTGATATAGATATTATCATGGTTTTACTGACACTACAAATAAATTGAATTTATCTGTGAGCTATTTCACATGTATTATTATACGTATAGAATTTTACTCTGACCAATGTTGCATTACTTGCTGCCTCAAAATTAGCCACTTCTGGTGAGTATTATCTTATAATCCCATTTGCGATGTAATTGAGCGTTCATTGTAGCCCTGATGATGAATGCATATGCATACGAAATGTTGGTTGAATAAAGTAATATATATATATATATATATATATATATATATATATATATATATATATATATATATATATATACGGAGCGTGCAGCAGGCAGGTACTTTTGTTATCTGGAACAAACTTTGGCTCTTTTTCATGATTTGCAGACATAAAACCGTGTTGCCATCTAAACAAGTGTTTAAATGCGAATTTGATCACCACAAATAGTAATGTGAAAAAAATCGAGGCTATGCTCGCTATGCAACATACGTTTATCTGTTTTTATACGTTACAGTTACAAAGTTTAAAATAACGACCCATCTCTATTTTGTGGTTTGAAGTTTGAAATGACAGATAAGCGCATAACTGATAAACAACTGATCATCTGTGGCGCATAACAAGTACTGCAATTAGTGCAATTTCCTATTTTCTCAACTTATAGCAGCAGAAAAGTATTATGTTCCAATTCAAGAGCTTATGCATCTTCTGTATACAGTTCATGATGTTAGTTTGTCCTTGATACAATCCGTATTAGGTATTTTGTATAACCCTATTAAAATCAAGGAATGCTGTGTCCAACCAGGGGAATGAAAATGATCCGATTTCTCTAACGGATTTTGAATACAATTACTTGGCAATTACTAAGTTTCTATGACAACGTTTCTCACCAACTGAAATATTTGTGCAGGTTGGTCAAATTGTAGAGTGTTTATGTATTTATATAAGGTAGGTACCTATATGTAAATAGTAACTCAAATACAACTCCTCCACAAATAGTTATATAGAAATTAACTGTGTATCCCAAATTGTAGAAAAGTTCACTACAATGGAAAATAATTGATTTTATCTGAAAACTACAAATTGTGCAACATTTTGATTCAAATTTCTGTAAATTTGGGAATATTCCATAAGTAACTGACTTTACAATGCCAATCTGTCATCTCAGAAGTTTGAAAATTTTGTTTTATATAGTCAAACACCATTGGATATCTAAACTATAACGAAAGACTCTGAAAGTCTATTGGTAGAGCTCGATAAGATCTCATCCCATTGGCTCAATATAACGACTGGTTATTTGATGAAATCGGCCCTATTATATCTATCAGCATTACTTTTAAATAACTCAACATAATGATGTAACGACATCCCGATTATATTTCTTTATTATTCGTGTAACATGCACCTGACTATTCAATTTCATTCGGATATACGTTAGTACGTATAGAAGGTGCAAGTGAGACTAGTAAAACCTCAAAACAAAGAAAAAATCACATAGGATGATCCTAGCTAAGAGATAATTATTCTATTTTCGTAAGGTCCAGCCACACTCCACCTTTAGCAGTCAATATTGGCGAATACGGGTCAAACACCAATGGGTAGATAGTTTTCTTGTTCAGAGCAACCTTGTATTGACTGAGAACAGTGATTAGACCAACCTTAGATTGCATCTTACCGAACCTCAGACCTGAAAGATACATTTGATTACAGTTGTGTTGAGTCAGGTATTGGAGAAATATGCTTCCATGATGATGGTGGAGAGCCGCAGTTTACCCCGTTACATGGTTAGAGTAGAATAAAAAAAAGTTTTTGGAATAGAAGAATATACAATTTCATTAATTTGTAAAAATCACAGATTTTGTGATTTCGTCTTGTTAAGATTCGTGAGTACAATGTAGGTTCTGGATGATCAAAAAATTAAATGAAAATTATACGCAAACGTAGAAAGGATATCATGCTTCGTAAGCGCTGCGAGAGTATAAGATAAGGGCGCTTTATTTATTACCTGCCCTTCATCAAAGTTATGTATAACCTTACCGATACACATTCTTGGTCCTTCACCAAATGGCATAAACGTGAATGGAGGTCGATTAGCCTTGTTCTCTTCACTGAAATTCTCTGGGTTGAATTTTTCTGGATCTGGATAATATTCTGGATCCATGTGTATTGGTTGGATGGTGAATATGATACTTGTTCCGGCTTCGAGGGTGAAATCCGTTCCAGGTACCTTGTAGTCCTTAGCACACTCTCTCATTGAATTTGGTAATGGCGGATACTTCCGTAGAGTTTCTGAAAAATGTGGAAATTGTTCAGAATCAAAGTACTTCTCCGAGTCTTGGGAGAGCTGTACAGCAAAAAGAGTCTTGGAGAAATAACCTTGTGAAACACATAAATACACCTGAAAAACACACGTATTTATTTATATACCATCACACGCCCGTGGTCTATATCCTTAGAAGTGAAACTGATGGTAAAGGTTAGTCCCTTTTTTCATTTAGTATAATAAAGATGTAGATTTATGATTTATTTTGAAGAACGTTTACCGTTTACGACTTTCTCTAAGTAGTCCATCTCGATCACTGCTTCATACGTCAATTTTCCGTTATGTTTCTTCAAAGTGGTATTTATTTCTTCTCTCAGTTTATCCTGATACTCTGGATTGGTAGCTAACTCGTATAGTGCAAATGTCATTGTAGAAGATGATGTTTCAAATCCTGCGTTGAAGAAAATAAGACATTGCGCCGTTATCTGGATATAAATAAACCTTAAATTATTTTTGTTCTATCAGTATGTTGTGCATTTTGCGTATAATTTACGTAACAGAGCAAAACATAAACTAGATTACACTATCAGAAATATAGTTGGATAAGTGCATCTATATGTAGTTTATCTGCTGAAAATATGCCAAATACGAGTCCAACACATGTTTTATATTTTTATAAAATTCCGGGACACCTCTCAAATCATCCAAATGCTGCATATTTATGATCAATAAGAATTAACATGCGATAGCAAATATTTCTTAATTGTTCAAGCTAACCAAACCACCATACTAACTTGATTCAGAGTGAGTCGCTCACTATCACCAGTTTTTATTGCATCTCCTTGGGTGCCTTCATCCTCGTTCACCCTTCCAGTGTTCTTCAGATCTATTAACAGTTGCAGAAAATCGTTTCTTCGCGTTTTTGTAGTCTCTCTGTATTCCACCATACTTTTAACTAGATCCTTAAAGAACAACTCGACATCGGCCGTAATGAACTTGAATCTGTAATAGAAGTGGTTTGAAGAAGCATACAGAAATATAAAATTTAGCCATTTTCTAATCTTGATCTTGTACCCTCCATAGCGCATTCGCCATTCTGTCTGACTAGTTCGTCATGGCCGAACGGTAAGGCGCCTGACTAGAATGCAGGAGGTTGTGGGTTCGATCCCCACTGGCAACAACTTTTTTTTTTAATTTTCCTCATTATTGTCCATTTATATATGATTTTACCATTTTACCTGAAAAACTTCAACAAGTTCTGTGGAAAAGCTGTCATCACTATGGCCCGTATCCTCTTTGACCAAGTGTCGAACTGAAATTGTTTTTTTCCGTATTTTCTAAAGTCTGTATTTGGGTCTTTTATGCAGTTGCACTCGATGCCAAATGCGCATTCTCCTATAACGTCTGTAGTGAATCTTGCCAGTGTCTCTTTTATATCAATTGCATCTCCTATGGTGGCGTGTTCATCAAGAATATCTTTCAAACCAGTAGCACATTTCACCACGATGGGAAACATCATTTTCATTTTTCCTGCAATTATAACAAGTCGTCACAACAAAACCACAGTCCAGCAGTTTGACTCGTTAGTGCAATGTAGAATTTGGATTAACCACTGAACTACCCATTCGGCCAACTGGTAGTTCCATACGTTTGTGCCATCCATCGACCCAGAAGTCAACTATGCATCTCAATTCACAAGGACATAACCAGATCTCAGTTCTCAAACTCACCAGAAGTAAAAGTTGCTGTAAGCTTTATTCGCATACTCCTCCATCTTTCATCTTCCAAGTGGAATAGACTGGCCGATATTGGATCGTCTCTTTCATTCACATACACGCCATGGTTTTGAAAGTACGCAAAGTCCTTCACTGCAATGTGTCTTATAATATTCAAATCTATCGGTAAATACTTGGGTTGGCTGTCAAAAGAGTATGTTCCAATGTGTTTAAGCCCTTTTGCCTTGGCCAACCTGTATTGCCGAAGGATCAGGTTTGCGGGATTTTCCTTTTCTTTAGAGGGTGGCAGCTCTATTACGGTTAGCCCTTTCCTTGCCCAATAAGTACGTCTCCATTTGAGCCATAGTACGAGGAGGACAAAAAGCAATAAGGGTATTGCAGAGACTACAAGAATTACTTTCATTCTTCGCTGTCAAGCACCTAGAAAAAAAATAAAATAGCAGTCAAATAGCTGTTATACGCATCGATATTAATTAACACACATAAAAAGTAATTATCAATTTCTTGCAAGGTCAACTTGTTTCGAAATCAGCATTTCAATTGTCTCAATGAAATATCGGGATTTTATGAAACGAAAATGACAACCCTATCATTTTTAATCTGAATCCCTTATAACCCCAAAATTCCAAATAATTCCCTGACTGACGTTATAACCAAATTCTACTGTAATCATTATAATCCGTATTATTAAAATATTATTCTACTTACTATACTCTCTATGATGGCAAATCTAGCTATACATCTAGGATAGTATGGCTTGTTCAATATTAATAAACTACATGACAAAGTCAATAAGGTATGTTTGATTGCATGAAACCTTACTCATCATGTGATTGTCATTATCTGAAATTATCTCTGTGCCCAGTGAATAATGCAAAAGCAAATTACATTATGCGATAATATCGTAAGTCAAATAAATTATAATCATAGTCTAGGAGAGAAGTGCAAATCAAATTCTCTGTAATAATAGTTATTCCAATCGAAGTACTTCAAAAATTCCGAATTTGCTTTTTAGGACCTTGACGTAAAGGTGCTAACGGATAGCACCATCTTGCGCGGCACTTGGAGATAAATGTCACTATCACACCCTTACCTCGGTTGGGTATATACCACCTAATTGGTGTCGATCTTTTTTTACCACATTCTTCTATAACTCAGCAAACCAATTGAAAACTGTAGCCTTAGAAGGGGCAGAGTCCCCAAAGCAACTCACTAAACTTTCATGACATTCCGCTTGTTTTAGTCCCTTTTTATAGTCATACAAAATCATGGCTCGAAAATCGCGACTACCCGGTTGAAATTTGGCCAACGCTTAGATGCATTCTAGACCGTGGCAAGGCAACTACTGAACGATTCAACGCTGCCTTTGCGTGTAAGCACTTACAACTTTAGACAAAATAGCTGCGTGCTCAAACTTGTTTAAACTTGTATAGATTAGGAATATCTGAAAACTTTCAGCGCGACCCTCGTACACGATACTACATTCTTTCATAGACTATTTATCCCAAATTCGAAATTCATATTATTTCACATTTGGAAGTGTAAAGCGTAGTTATGCAGCGAGATTTTCGTCGCTTTTCCTGTACTCAGAATTTCCCAGGCGAGGCCGTGCATTGACGATTTGTTAGCATGAAACCTACAAATTATTCAAATAGCCATGCGGCTAATGATCTAGTCAAAATAGAAGAGAACATATTTATCGAGAGTCATTTTCGGATTTTGGTGATACTTTGACAATAGGTTACTAGTAACTAGGACCAGGACAAAAACGTCTGGTAAGAGACGTTTTATCGTCTATAAGTTTTTGAATCCGAAGATTCTACGCGTACTTCATAGTAGGAGAATAGGTTATTATCTACATATTTGCATTCAAAACAGATAAATGATAAAATTATTTTAACATCTTTAAATTCAGAATCTACAATACATGCAATTTGAAAATTTCAAAAATGGCGTCAGGGATGTGATTCTGTATTTTACGTGCCTTTGAACTGCTTGTGGTTTTGATGTTATTGGAAATGATGCACATTTCTTTTAAATTGAATATGTTTAGTTTGCCAATATTTTTTAAACTCAATTTCAACTATCAACAGTTCCAAACTCCGTCTTGTTCCTATTTCTTTAATGATATAATTGTCTGGGGAGGTAACATACTTTACGCCATTTTCTGAGATCACTCCCGTTAAAATCTGATTCGAAATCTCAGTCGATAGTTTGATTACCTTACATAACAGGTATAATGAACATTAAAAAGGCTAAAGACTTCGGTATTTCCAAGAAATTATTAGAAGGCACTCTGATAGTCCGACGATGATTTAAATATAAATCGAAACGCGTCACTGAAAGAAAAACAGTTTTATTTTCGAAACTGTGTGTTAATCACACAATCTTTTAATCTGCGTGATGGAAGAGTTTCACCAAGTTAGAGCATCTACAATCTACATGATCAATTCTGATACGAAAAATGTTATTTCGGTAGTAAGAATAACTTACAAAGAACAATTTGGCGGTTCAAGTTGACAGTACTTTTCTACAAGTCAGTAATGAATGTTTATTATTATTTTATACTGTCCAGTCCAAGCTCCAATATTCCTGGACTAAAGAAAACAACGACGGCAATTGAACAGTAGAAACAAATGAACTGTGGTGCCCTCCATAGGAGTGACTGACGTTGTTCAGCCGCGATCAGCATTGTTGTTGCTGTGCTGGGAGATTAATTGTTCTGAGTAGATTTAATCGGTTTTCCAGACCACCTGCACGAGTTTGGATATATTATACAGCTTTGTATTCACCTCATTTCAGAATGTTTTACCACGGCCGGCATAGAAAGTTGTAAGCTGGACAGCCTTTATCTGTGAATAGCTATTGACGTACAAATGTCGGCTTTTACGTACCATGCGCCAAACGTGATATCTGATGAACTGGGAATTAGTTCATTCGATTATGTAGTCTAATATCAATAAGTATATATATACAATATATTTGACCCCTTTTGTTGGCCGCCGAGCTAAATCGAAGAGAGTAATAGTATACTAAAGAGTATAAACTGTAACGGTTCAACCGTTTACAAATATCATTTTATAGGATAGAGCACTTGACCGGCCATCTGAATTTGCGTGGTTCGAATTCCGGAGTATGGCAGGTTTGTTTCCGAGTTTCTAAATGCGTTTGAATAGATTATCTTGGTAGTTTTCACGAAAGAAATCTCGACATCAATACTAGCCTTGAACACAGAAAGTAAGAAAAATAATTGTTTATTTAATCATCTACTTGATCGATAAATATAGATCTATTTATCAATCAATTGATAAGGACCAGCACTTACACAGGTCGCCTGATTTAATATTTTCAAGTACAGCGAATGAAAACCTAAAGTACATAACAGAAAAATATCATGTAGATTAAAATTTGTGTAACTATCACACAGTTTCACAGATAAAACTCTTTCTTTTAATGACGCGTTTCGATTTTCATTAAAATCATCGTTGGACTATAATTATATAATTAATATTTTTATAAGTTGTGTCTCAAGCCTAATCCGATAAAAAACGGTTTTTTTAAACGTATTTAGATGCACATCTCAGCATCTAACAAACATTCGAACTTGTCAGAAGCAGACTTTTAAACATCTCTGCATCCTTAATTGAAATACTCGAGGAAACTTGAAAGCTACACTGACACTTCAGTGATAACAAGCAATCCTTTACTTTGTTGAGATAATTTGCCGTCTCGCTTCTGGAATTACGAAACGTAACGTTGTTATTAACATAATGCGCATGAAACCTCCTTATCAAACGCTTTTTTTATTTAACGCTTGTCAAAAGTTCTAAGCCACCTAATATTTGAATGGAACGATAGAACTGAAAATTAGAAGCATACAAGGGAACTACAAAAACTGAACAATCATGCATAAAAAGATCCACATCGGGAAGGCCAGCTTGATAACTGACGTTAGGTCCGATAGATGGCGCACGTTGTTTCTTATCGTGAAGAAGAAACACATTTTATCCAGACGATGAAGGTTCGAGTTAATGTCCTAACCTGCATAGAACAGCAGCGTTTTACAAGGAATGTTCCTTGGCTTTCCTTATAAATAAAGGAACTGGTTCACTCAATCTGACCCTTGGAAAATATAATTTATGTATTTGATCCCGCTACCTCATCGGTTGAAAATGTTCGAAATTGGATTAAAATCTCAATAATTAGTATCTTGAAAGGATGATGGGAATACCGGCCGTGGAGAGATCGAGATAATCCTGTGATTGAATTATCAAAGCCACAGCTCCCGCCCGTTTTCAATCTGCAGTGGGAATAACATTACTGTGCATCGCGGTACAGCGCTTCGAAATGTTCAGAACTACTCAACGAGACGACGCAAGATGCCAAGTTGGCATGCTGATAGTCTAAAAGTCCCTTGACATATCCACCAGCGGTGTCGCAATATCCTAGGTTCTGACATAGGTAGTCTAATTAACATGTCAAATTTAGAATGATGTGGATTTTGGATACTCCAGAGGCGGCCAGTTATGAAACTACTTGTTTCGTTGGGAATTGCTATTCAAATATGGTAGACGCGGTAGAAAAATTATGTTAAAGAAGGTTTTTTCTGTTTTTCTTATCCTGTACTCATGTTGCTCTACTATAACCTCCTGCCATCTTCCTTGAATGTGCCTAAACTTGAAGTGGATACTGAACATTCTTCTCCTTTCAGTGTCATCTTCACTCAAGATTAATCAAATCTATCTTTGTCTTCGGCTGTTCCTGTTCCAGCCTTGCCCAGTGTCTAATATTTGTTATCAGTGACACTATTACACAGTTAGCCGCTTTGCCTCTAATGCTCCTTTTATTAATGACATTGTTACGTATTTTTTATCACGCCTGAAGGAATGAATGAATCGAAGAGGCATTCCTATGTGGACCATCGGTGCATAGGCCACCGCCGGGCCCTTTTGCGCCTCTATCAGCTCTAGTTCTCAAGGCCAGCCCTTTTCGCAAAGTTAAGTATGGTTCCAGAATCATGGACCCCAGTATGGCCTGCCTGTGGTGCCCGAGGGCTTCACAGCGGCATAGTATGTGTGCCAAGGACTCCTCCTATCGCCACAGCACACAAGTTGGGTCACTAACTATCCCCATTAGGTGCAGGTGCCGCCTAAAGGTATTATGACCAAAAAGCAGTCCCACCAGCAACCTAAGATGACTCCTATCAAGAGAGAGGAAAAATCGCCTCTCTTTGGCTATAGGCCCTGTAATGAATTCCCGTGCCTGACGGACATGTCCTGAAGGATGTAGTGATCAAAATCCATGAGGCGGAATTATTTGCTAAAGTTAGTCTCTCACACAAATGGTCCTTTCAATGAAAAATTCAAATACCGTTCCACCTCCTTTATAGAATGAAGCGTGAATCGCGTACTGCAAGAAAACAATTGAGGTCTTTATACCTGGTTTGACACTGTAATTGATGACGTTTTCTGGTATAATTCAGAAAAAATAATCTGATAAGCAAGTTTCGAATGAAAGACGATGCCGGATTCCTGTGGCGGATTTCATAAAAAGAGACAGTGATAAATTACCTACTTAGCTGTGAGTGGAAAATGAGCTGGAATATAATCCGGAGAAGCATAAAGCCTTTGGTGGGGATCTAAAAACTTCATTTGGATTGTTTCACCTGCGTATTTTTTTAGTATGAATTTTGGTGAGGCGCTGATAGTTGTTAATTGACAGGTATTGGCATTATTAATCAACTTCAAATAATTATTCATGCATACCGAAGTGATATTTGTTTAAATAAAAACACCTACTATTCATGAAGTATGTAACTTCAAAAATAAATCTAGTGGTTGACTCTATGATTGAGGTGGTACTTCGATTCGACACTAATAAAACCAAATGTCACTACGTTTCGGAAATACGACACAGGATATATGATGAAAGCAAGTTTCTATATACTGAACAAAAAAGCAATTTCGCGAGCAAGGTTCAACAATTTGTCATTATGAAGTTAAAACGTGATCGTTTTTCCAGTTCCTCAGCCTACTGTGAAGCAGTTTGATTAAGATTGCTTCACCGAAAGGTTTAATGTTAATCGATGTTCTCTAATACTATGTATTTACTATTCGTTTCTCCAGCTATACTTCTGGTATGTTTTTGAAGGTATATATCGTATGCCAAGAAGCCTTTGTATACACGGTTGTATGTTTCATCTCATGAATGAGTACCAATCCCATTGTTCTTTTTTCTCTCTCACCAGTCAGATAGCATTGTCTTTGTGTCTATGTCAAAGGCAACACTGCTTTGCTAAGAAGTAGTTGATGTTAATTTCAGTGTAATTGAAAAAAATAGTTCTTCTTCCATGTGTCATTGGTACGGATAAAGCTTTCAAACCTTATCAGTTTATTATTTTTTTACAAAACCTTGATTGCATGACATCTTATTGGCGGGGAATAGCTTTAGATTAATTCCGGGTAGTAGTTTCTATGTGAAAGCAACTAATCAGGTGAGAGAGGATAGTGATGTGTTGAAATGAATAATCTTTACAGAAAGAAAAGTCACTGTTTAGAAACTGCAAAAGCCCATCTCTATTAGTAGGTTGTAGTAATTGAAAAAAAAAATAAATTACAGAAGCTGAATTCGATGCTATAATTAGTGCTGTTATTACATGAATGCTCGCTTGTAATTTGGATATTTTATAGTGCTTTTGATTATTGTTAGAAAGATTAGTGTTGCTGGATAGAATAAAGCTGGATATGCTAAAATGGAAAGTGCATAGGGGTTACACGAATTTTCTGCTTGATATTGACATTATACATTCTACAAAATTACTGGTATTTGTGTAATTTGGAATCGATTAGAGGCCTGTATTCGAACATTGAATTTCATGAATTTGTTTATGGTATCTCTTCTCACTTTTCTTGTCGCATGTTTTATGGACATCTACAGCATCATAAATATATAGAAAATCAGATCAACGGAAAATAAATTCTCACAGGGAATTTAGTATTACGCTAAAGATATTTATGATGTTGATTGTCAATAATGAACCCTGTCACTGATCATAGCAACAGTTTATTGCGATTTTCAAAGTAACATTTAGTACAAACCTTGTATTACCCGTTAGAGTCTTATACTAAACATAAAGGTGAAACACCCTGTATCTACAACCTAGGAATTCAACAGGGTACAAGAACCCACGCTTGGTACCAGGAGTTTTCCAGCCCAGCACAAGGTTCCCTTAAACGAATAGTAGAAATCCTTGCTCCTGTAAAAACTCAGTATTAGAGGATACACTTACCAGAGGTTTTATCAATATTAACTCAAAACTCTTTCAATTGTAATATCCAAACCTACTCGCTCAGTTTAAATAGAAATACCTCATAACTATGTATTTAAAAAATAAAGCTAACAGCCCTATGTGAAAGAAATTCGATTGCTTAAATAATAGGATTTCTTATCTTCTACAGCAGTTATTGTAAATGTTCGATATGTCGACTTACACATACATTTCGCTGAATTACAACAGCTCCTCCAAATTGTAGGTACACTGAATTATTCAGCATTCATTATTGGATTGCAGCCCTTTCTCCTTAATAGTCTTTTAATTCATCTAGTGCTGTAGTGCTGGGTTAGGATCAGACGATAATGGAGGCCATCAATCTTCAAAACGTCTGCTCATAACACGATTCTGAAGAACAGCAGTCGACAATTCTTCAATTAGTCGGTGGATATGAGAAGGTTTCAGCCTCTTTTGTATCTGTGGAATGGAATAATCTCGTAATGATACGACCTCTCCATTATATCTCCCTTCAAAAATGTATGGACCAATGATAAAATTGGAAACCAATGGTATATATATGTTAAAGCCCAAAGATTGAAGAAACTAGATTCCATTTAATTTTGGATCCTAGTTTGCTAACTATACCACACTTTTCTTTATGAAGATCCCATATATATTTCTCACTGAATCAGTAAAACTCATCAATATCAAGAGAATATCTGATGAACTAATATTTATTACAAATCTCTCACATTTTACGGAACAATCCCTGAACTCCTGGGCATGTATATGTTTACCTGCAAGGAAAATATAAAAAATATGATTTATGATGGATATAAAAATACTGATCCTGAGATACGTTTCTATTTGCACATAATATATTGAAATAAGTTGTATGGTAAATAGGGGGGAAGTTCCAATAAATTTTGTATTTGGAAATTATTACAGGTCCATATTTGATTTTTCGTTTCATATGAATTGTTATTACGAGTTAAAAGGGTAGCAAAAATTGTATTAGAATTTACATATTGTAGCTCCTAAAATATTTCTAGTTCATGCATTAAATTTCAGTTCAGAAGTTACATCAATTGTATTCTCCAAACATTGAAAATATAAATTACATAAGCTCAATCATCACAGTTAAATCTATTTTAATTTTAATCTAATTCACGACCCAATATAATATTTCGATTCATATCTCAGAAAATCCGGCATTGATCCTGATGAAGCTTTTCCCAGAACGTAAAGGACAACAAAAGCTCAGCTCAAAGTGAGCACAGATAAATCACCTTGATCAATCCGGCTCCAAAACGCTCTAGTAATACTACTAATTTGAAATTAAGGTAACGAAAGGGGGAGGCGAAATCGGTGCCTGTAGTTAGAAACACGAAATTCAAGTAAATGTTGGGGGTGAGGTACCAGCATAATTAACTAATTCAAGCTTCCGCCAGGAGGTTTGTTTGTCTTTGCCTGTTTGACTTCTTGATGTGGTTACAGTCACTCGTGTGCTGGATGGATACCTAGTGTTTCAAATTGATGAATCTAATATGCAGTTCTAGTAGGTATCGAATGACATCAGTTCCAAGAGTTTTCGGCATATGCATAAATTGCATTCAAATTAAAACTTGACATACTGCGGAATTTGAACCACACATCTGTAAGTATCTAGATCTCGAACGCCAATGAGGTTCACTCTTGAAAGCTATTTTCATTCCGAATTTCAAACCGTTCGCGTGCTTCTTGTTTCTAGATACATCACCAGTATTTGGTCGATAAAATCTCTGACCGTGGTTATTTAAAGACCCTGCATAAAAAACGTCGCATCGTAATGTAGCAAATAAATTATTTTCTTATAAATGGTGTCTCAATAGTTATCTAGACAACCTCATCTCGTAAAGAGCTCACAAATGTCGGTTTGTTGTCTGTGTATGTCTTAGTAATGATAATCTAACCGAACGACTCACCATTGAAGTGGGTATCCAAGCTTACCCATGGATTACGAGAATAGGTTTCCTTATTTATTCAATTCAATTCACTTAACGTAAGGGCATGAATTCGATTTAAATAAAAATATCCAATCAAAAGTTGATATATTCTTATTGCATATTCAGTCAAGTTCAAGTTTACACACGATGTAATTACGTAGATTGTAGATGCTCTTACTTGGTAAAACTCTTCCATCATGCAAAAAAATAAGTGTAACTAACACACATGTTCACAAATAACACTCGTTTTCTATCAGTGACGCGTTTCGATTAGTCAGAGGATGATTTAAACATAAGTCTAAACGCGCCACTGGAAGAAAAAGTGTTTTATTTGTGAAACTGTGTGTTAATTACACAATCTGCCATTCCACAGCGCCCTGCTTCCTAGTTTTTGACACGGCATGGCATAACATTTGACACTCGACTTTACGTTGAACTGTACATTGCCACTATGATAGCGAAATTCGGAGAAACGCGTACTTTCGATTCCTTCTGGTTGAGGCCGAAAACAAATTGATTCTATTTTTAGACTGGTATGAAATGAGTTTTGTATCCCAAAAACGTATATCCAGACATCAGGATCCAAAGCATATATGCACATAATATATACAGGGTGTTATTTAATTATATGCCGTCATTACAAGGACGCACTCCTGAACCAAATTGACGTAGAAAAGTGTTAAAGGTTGATAAATATATTCCGAAGACTGTGAATTTATAGGACACATTTTTATATGAACGTTTCTATTTGAATTTGGTTCAGGAATTCGAGTAAAATAGGGTAATAAGAGAAATAAGACAATCCAGTATATTAAACAATCAGTTTACAATTGATGATCCTCACTAAATATGGGGTGCTATAAAAAACGTATGAATCTCGGTATCGAATTGATTTGTCTTGAGGAATTGTGTTCCACAACCTGAGAAACTGGGCAAATGTGGAAAAAAGTATTAAGTCCATTATAAAGATTATGTTTACTGCAGTTATACCCTGAGAATCACAAAAGACTTATAATAGATTCGAACTGTCTTACCTACTATATTTTAGGAGCAAAGTATTCTTTTTCGAACAATAGTTATCGTTTAGTGTTTGTAATCGAAGGCAGAGCAAAAATCGGAATATAAGTACGAAGTACACCTTTGACATACAAAAGAAAGCAACAGCGGTATGTTTGATAAAAGACATCTAGCTCATATTCTGAAATGTGCCAGTATCCAACTTGCTTTTTCCATTTCTGGGATGTGTTATTCCTTTCGTCCAGAACCCAACTATGGTATTGCCATTCGGTCATCCTGCATAAATTCGACAGCTTCGCCTGCTTTATTTTTTTAAGTTATATATGCAGTTCTTAATAAAAGAGTGCTTTAGATACAGCCGACACGTGGTCGAAAAGTTATGCGGAACATGTCGAGAGCTGAATCTCTGGTGTGAAATAGAAAAGTAATCCCGAGTAAGCGAAGTTTATCGTTTATGAGGCAATCTTGAAAGTTAAGAGGTGTTTGGTGCGGGGTTTATAGAGATTATTTTGGATCACATGTTGCTCGAAAGTTTAACTTGGATTACATCCAGATAAAATTTAATGTGGAAGAGGTGTTATTGTGGCAGGAATTTCACGTTTTATATAAGCGATAAACTATGACAGTCCAACTTTTATATTATCCGAATATAATGGAAAATAAAATCATAATATTTCTATTTAATTACATCGTATGAAAAATCCACACAATCACTCTTGTCAATTAGGCATAACAAAATTTTGATCATCAAATATTCAAAATACAATGAACTGATCGTACTAAAGTTTTATGGCCATTATTGGAATAACACAGACACTATCTTCAAAGAAGTTTCAGTTGGTTTTGATTAAAAAAATGTTGAAAAAAACGCATTCTTAAAATTTTCGAGGCTATTTGAAGATTAACAATTACTTCTAACAATCTCGATCGGTACTCATTCTTTAGAGTCGGCTCAGTACAAATTCATGCCTACCTTCAGCCGTTTGTTTTCAACAAAGTTGATTAGTGCATCAATCGATGTTTCATTTCATTTTCCTAAAATGCCAAAGACTGATACATTAACATATTTTAATTTATTCACTAGAAGCTATGCTGATTGTTCTTTCGACAAAATATCCGCGCCACATTCACTGAGAAGATAAAGACCAATTTCGCTTCAATCCAAGCAGTGCTCTAGGGTTGCTTTCATCCGCCCAACCGCATCAATTGCACCGCTATCGACAGAGACAATTCAATTGCAAACCACTTGGGCGTCGGTTGTCGAATCGTTTCATCCTTCTCTCCAGTAATGACGGAAAACAAAGGCGGTCGCACATATACCCAAACAGTGGCGTATCAAGCAAGTTTTAGAGGTATTTCTAAATCCCCTCAAATACCATATTATTCCGAAAGCGTAGATACCCATACCAGTTTTACTGCAATGTCATCAAGAATATTATTACACTGTAAAACAAGTCCCGATATTATCTTACCGTCACTTAGTGCTTTGACTACTGCTTGGGTAACGGAGAAATTATTTTGTTCACTTTTTTCTGCTCATTTGTTGATATCGCTGAAATCAATAAGAATCTTGAGTTTTCCCAAATGCTTCTATACAACAGCTCTCTTAATATTATCAGGTAACGGCCATACCACGCTGAAAACGCCGGCTCTCGTCTGATCGCCGAAGCTAAGCAGCGTCGGGCGCGGTTAGTACTTGGATGGGTGACCGCTTGGGAACACCGCGTGTCGTTAGCTTTTTTATGAATTTCCGCTAAACTTTGAACATAGGAGGAATAACTATCCAAAACGCATTGAATAAAATATACAATTTTTTGGTAACTTTAAAATATAGTACATTTTAGTAATTCTATAATAATGACAAGGTAAGTTAATCAAAATGGTCTTAATATATCAGAAATAGCCATGGCGTGATTGCTAAACGCCCATTTTTCAGTGAAGCAAAATCCATTAAATCTGGTCGTGTTTGGGCAAAGCGTAATCAATTCATCAAAAGATTGACAGCTGTCTACAATATGATGTTGATTTATATATTTAATATATTTCTTATCATAAATAATGTGAAAACTGAAAAACCTCAACACTGCTACAGTATCAGAACTATTAAGTCAAAAATTTCTAAAGTGAAAGTTACCAACCAAAACAGTAACACTCAGCTTCTTCTAGATATTATTTTTATTTAAATGTTGCATACTGGTATTTAAATTATCTGGAAAACAGTGCTCTGGCATTTTCGGAAACGTAGCTCTTTTGTGTTCCCACCACACAACACAAATATCAGAATATAAACATTGTTGGTCAGTTCATTTTTCCTGCTATCACAATCACCGCTATTCCAATTCTGCACACTGAATGCAATCATCTGTTCACAACGACTTGCTGTCGACAAGAACAGATAGCATGTGCTTTGTTATCCATTCAGTTCACATGGGAGAAGTGGAAGTGAGAAGAGATTGTTTTATAGCGGTAGAACGAGGATTCGCATACGAAATGTTTCTCTGTCTCGGTCGGAACACATTTGACATGTGTACAGAAAAACAGTAATCGCTTTCACTCGTGAAAACTCAGCTGTCTTCCACGGAATATGAATAAAATATAGAATTACATTTGATATCGCAATATGCAAATTCATGTCAGAGATTTATTGTTTTATATATACCTTTAGACATGTGGTACTGGGACCTTTAGATCTGAGGCGCAAGTGTTTGCCATTCACTCGAAAGTGTAGTTCGCTGATTCGCGAAACAGGCTTCAATACGATTACGCTAGACTATAAACGATGTTGTGCCAGTATTCTGTAATCTCTTGGATAAGCATGACAGAAATTTTTGGTAGACAATGCAATCTTTACTGGAATACAAAAAAAAATATTAAAACGTCGAATGGGTTCTCAGCAAGGTACGCCATGTCTCTTCACGAAGCTCCAATCATTAACACCTAACGAACTCCAGCTTGTTAATATTCGAAATGAAGTTGGATTGGTTAAGTATCTACTCCTCTCTCGTGCCTTGCTTTAATATGAGATTACTGAAGGCGCAATTTTCTCCTTTCCATCAATTAAGAGGGTCTTTCGAAAATAATGAATATAAAAGTCTCCAGTTTACTCCGTGAAAAAGAATTATACCTCTATAAATATTTTCGCAGGCCCTGCATTCCTGGTGAGAAACAGGACAAATGCAAACGAGCGGCCAGGGGTGTAGCTTGAAAATTTTGCGCTTCCGCGTTCATCTTCTCTTACTTTGCTTTGTTGAGTACTGTGGTGGAAAATGCTTTCAACTGACTTATGCATTTGAAGACATTTCATTAAAAGATATTGCAAATGTGCAGCTCAACCTTCAAACTGAAAACAATCAATATAAACTATACTGGGACATCCACAAAATATCTAAATACACCGATCTCACAATAGAAATTAAACGACATTGGGTATAGGCCCTATTTAACAAATTTATGAATATCAAATTAGTGCCTTGAATTTTTGATTGTTTAAATAAGATTTTGTTAAATTTAACCGATAATATCAATTAATATATATCTCCACATATCTTTAAAACAGAGTAGAGCCCCAATTTGATCTCGCGATGCTAATTCTACTTGCAGCGACAATGTTGGGCCTTGAGAATCAAAGCCGCCGTTATTCACGACCTGACGTTGACCTCACAAGTCTCAACCGAAATGTGGTGAAGGATGGCTCAATATTCCTTAACATTATTTCGGTTTGCCCTGAATCTGTCTGGATACAAAATATAAATCCTTAATTCTCATTGGACGTTAATGGAAAATAAAAAAGTCACCTTGTAACTTGTTTACGGACTACGGCACGACCTGATTTAAGAGTAAAATTGCATTCTTCAAGTACGTTGTAGTGATAAAATCTTAGAAAGAGACAAACGGAAAGTAGACGGAAGGATAATTGCATATTAAAAGAGCAGTTTATATGCCAGAGAGTTGTATAAAGATCTTACTTTAGAAGAAACAGTATTGCAAAGTATTCCAATGCAGCACTTTGCACTTACGCATAGCCAAATGGAGCTCCACTTATATTCATGAGGTATTGTTTGATTTGATTATAAGCTTTTATTTAACTTGTAATGTATGCATGTTTGTAACCATTTTTGCAGGGCGGAATATTGTAACTAACTTTTGAAACAGATATCTTCAACTTATGGAGCAAAAACTGTGTATACACGTTTAGTTTAGCGTTAGGTGTGAGACATCGTTCTAAATCCAACATGACTGAATACCCAAGATGTCGGACTAGTTATTCTTAATGAACTCCTACAATATGGGTATTAAATGAAATGGCTTGCTGAGAATAACTCGAAAAATAATATGAAGGCACTCTGAATTAAATATGGCGGACTCATAAAGATGGCGGACTAAGCTTTTCATGTTCGAGGTTGACCGGCAAACGTCATTGCCACGATAATGCATTGAATGAGATAAACAGACTGAGAAATCTGTTAAGCGATAACTGAAAAGTAAAAATAAATTAAAAGAATTTTTAAAGTGAATACGAGTACTTAATGCTCGCGACAAGCTTTTATGTCATATAAATTTCCCAATGAAGCTTATTTTATTCTTTTTAGTGCATTTAAATAAAAACTTGTTTTCAAGTTTTTTACTTTTAGTTTATATTACTAGACATGATTGTGATTACTATAATTGTACCCATTGGTACTGGACCTTCATTGCGTTATATTTGATCTTACATTTAATGAAGGATTCGTGAGGTGATACATATCACAGTTTTTATTAAATTGAAAGTGGATGCCAAATATACCAAAGAAAATATAGAAGTTAGTCCTGACGAACTTCTAGTACGAATTAGAAACTGGTAATATTTTTTATATATCATGAACCAATTTGTTGCATTTTCATTGGTTTTACGTGAAAAATAAATGCTAAATATACGTTAGCTCTATTCTCAAGGTATTCGCACACTTAGTTTTCGTAATTCTGTAAATAAATCAATATCGTATTTTTTTAAACATAATATAAGGGAGTAAAGTTATAATAAATACATTTTGTATATGATTTTCTCAATCACAAAAAGCTAGATAATTTATTTCACGCTTTGCTGACTCCTACTTGGAAACGTGTATGGGTATTACCGAAAGTTTATTAACATCTCAGCTGCCTCAGCTGACTTTTAAATAGCATAAAATGACAAATTTAAGTTGAAATGTTGTGCTGCTATTGAACTTAATTGATTCACGCATCTCGAGATTAACAGAGATTCATTCTTAACTCAAACCTAGTGTGAGCTATTATGAACTGTTCAAATACTAAGCACTAAGAAGCTGAAAATCTTATAAAGGTAGCGCTGCATAGATTTTTCCTTGAATTGATAGAAGAAAATGTAAAATCAACTGGACGTCAGGCTGTTCAGAAAGCATGCCATTATTTGTACAATATAATGAAATTTCTTGCGAGGTCACCGTCTGAAATATTTACGGTGCAATGTTAAAGTGAATTTAGAGCTCCCTGTGAAATCTTAATCACATTTAGTAGATAAGGGGACCCTTCGGTCCTTTTGTATGTGATTCAATAATATCCCATTATTAGATATTTCACATAAAGGCTGCCGCGCTACGTCTGTGTTGATAGACGTATCCTGTTTTGGCCGGAAATCCAGAAGACGACCGCGTCCTGATAGTCCAGGAGATCGCATACAATTTTCCACAAAGAAAAATTTGACTTAAGATCTAATCAAACATCAGTTGCATTTTTGTGGTTATCAGTGATGTTCTAGTTAAGTATTTAGGTTACGTGAGAAACCACGTGTCAAAAAAATAGGCACCAGTTCGAACTATAAGTGATCATGTTTAGAAATCATTGTTTGAATATCAATCAACCATTGTGAGTTAATGTCAATTTTTCTAATCCAGTTATTTCCGGAATATCCGGTACAGATCTGGATATAAGTTCAATAGGGTTGTGAATTGAAAGTATATTTGTGCTTGAATCAATTTATATTTAAAAAACTCTTCTTTGTATTGCATACTAATGATTATTTGAATATCGTGCCATCGCGAAGCATACAGCAATTTACAATTACTCCAGCTTGGAGATGTCTGGTGCAAAGACAAATTTTAGAATCACCAAGGTCACTTGAGGGTACCTTAATTTAGTTATTAAGGCCGCCAAGATCAGGTGAGGCCAGGTAAGGTCAGGTTAGGTAACCTTTTACTATGATGTGATGCACAAACATCCAAGAATATTTGACAAAAACTTTTCAAAGATGCGTATAATTTTAACTGTAAGTGGTACAGACTGAATTTCGAGTGATATCGTACTGATACAACAAAAGAAAATTGAAACGCTATTCCATAAAAAAAAATTATACTTGCAGTCGCGTACTGTGATTTCAGCGAATTCAGATTAAACTTCAATAAATTTGAATGTGCATATATATGCACAATTTTAAAGTATGAAATTCTATATAGTGGGCAAGAATTCGACCTTGAATTATAGTTCAAGTTTAACTTTGTGTAAACAGAAATCAACTAAAACACCCCTTAACAGCAGATCTTTCACAAGACACCATAACGCTGGTATCTAATCGAAGTTAATCAAGTGTTTCTGTCTTCCTAAAGCCGGGTCCACATCAAACCAACAAAACAAAAACAAAACAGCAACTCAATGGTTCCCAACATTTCGGAAACAAAATTGAATCATTCAGGCAACTATTTTGTTTTGTTGGTGTTTCTAGCAACTTTTTATCTTCCCGTCGCCGGTCGGTAAAGATCAAAGAGTTCATGTTTTGTCTGCATTTCTGGATGATTTGTATTAAATTTTCAAGGTCAATACTGGTCATTCTCAAAAAGTTTTTAAAGCTAGATCGCATTTCTCCACTAATACCGACATCATCTTTTCGTAAATCTTCCAGTAATTCCTCAACACAGTTTTTTTGTCGGCTCTTCAGGCTAGGTCTAATCCAAAATCGTTTTTCCTTTTTTTGGGTTAAGAATAGAAAACCAGCTGCCATAATAAACAAGTCATTGTTCCTTTGCAATTCACAATTTCGAGCACGCCACATTTTCTTTCAGGGACCAAACAGTTGACTAATCGTTTTCTATGTGGACAGCAGTTGACAATTTGTTTCTGTTTTCAAAAACTTGCAGTTTTGTTGTGTTGCTGTTTTGTTGGCGGTTTTACTTTGTTGGTTTGATGTGAACCCGGCATAACACTAAAATCCTTTAGAGACTGTCTGTGAAGTTTCTGAGAAGCAACATATTACGATTGCTGTTATCTAAATGTTAACCACTGCCTGCGGGGGCCCCAGTGTGAATAGGTTGAAGGTTGGAATTCCCCGCGGCTCTCGTTGGGAAGGTATTAAATCAGATTCAAAGGGACAGATAGGCACATGTTTCGCGAACTTTTTGTTCGGTTTACTTTCTATGCAGGAGAGGACACGAAAACTTTATGAGAGCTTTAGGGGTTTCCAATTTGGGTTTTTTGAGACTACATGATAGCAATTTATCAGTGATTCAAGTCAGTAGCTAGATTTGATGGTGTCCCTACAGTTAGACCGCTAGGCTATACTGACGAGTCTAGGCTGAAGACGAAACATGCATCTCTATAGCAGGTCTGATGCATAGTGGAGAGGATACACTTAAGAAAGAGGTCAGTTCAACGCATAATAACCTCAGTCGTTTACCGTGACAAGGAAATAGCATGCTGGTAGCAGCGTCTTCCTAAAGTGGTGAGTTAGCATTCTAAGCTTTATTTCTAGGTAGTTAGCTAGGCTTTGTACCTTTGAGGGTGGTTGTGATTATAGGAAATATATTGAATATCAAATACGCTCTCTGTTAACTTCTCAGCATATATTTGTTCTGGACGCAGTTTAATGTCCCAAATTCCTCTCAGAATTCGAAATACAGGTATGGATACCGCCTTACCAGTCTCCCACAATTGGTGAGATTGTATAATTGGACATACTTTAGAATGAATGTTGTTTGAAACTTGTAGACAAGGTGGATTTATGAAAAGTTTGATTTCGGACTTCCATTGTCTATAAAATTTTGAGTATCACGACGTTTCGATTGATGTGCTATCTTCAATCGTCTTCAGGTGAACTGGCGAACACGTTCCTTTCATGCCTATTTATACCCCGTCCGGTGACGTGTCGTTGTGCGCGGTCTGTTCTGATTGGTTCCCGATGCGCGGTTTTCCGGTCTGCTGACGTGGCTGTTTGTCGGTCATTGTTTGTTGTCTGGTCCAGTCGTAGTCTATTGATCTCCTTTATGCGTGGCTGCCAGATTGGTTTAATGTCTACGCTGGGTTTGCCGTACACTTTGCTGTTGTTGGTGATGAATGCCGCCTCCTTGAATTTCCTTCGATACCAATGCGGTTCCTTGGCAATAACCTTAGCGTCGTCCCAAGCTATTTGTGAACGTGTTCGCCAGTTCACCTGAAGACGACTGAAGATAGCACATCAATCGAAACGTCGTGATACTCAAAATTTTATAGACAATGGAAGTCCGAAATCAAACCTTTGGAATGAATGTTATTTAAATAATCATCATGTCCACTTAAACGTGGCATGTAGCCAGTCTGCTTATCAGTTTTACTTGTAAGTAGACATGGCATGACACGAGAACGTCTGGAAGCGACTTTTACTGCCAAATTGAGGAAGGAAATGCAGCTGTATTGAAGATTGAATAGGCTTTTAGGCAAAAAAGATAATTGTAACTCAATTCCTTTGGTTCTTCAATTGCGCTCACATATGCATGCTTTCTGTTCAATAAACTAATTTGTTTCGACTCCGAATGCACTGAAAACCGCCTACATCAACATTATTAAATCATGAGCTTCTCTCTGTCCTGACGGTTTTTCGCACAATGTCTCAAAATTATGTAGGTCACCCGTACACAAAGGAAAATAGGTTTGGGTAGGAATTGACCGTCCGCATCAGCATCCAATCAGCCAGTAACTCGGTTGCCGCAATAATCAAATATCCTCTGGGTCCAAAATGGGGAACGCGGACGAATCAAATCAGCATTCGTGTTGATAAGACACCGTGTCGACCTAAGATGACAGTTATCGGGCGACTTGTACGATTCTACTACAGCAGATGAGAGAGAACCAGCAGGAGCACTCGCACGACTTACCCGCGTATCGACGCGAAAAATGCTGCTTCGGTTATCGGCTGCTGTACGTACTCGAGCAACGACGATAGAACAACTGAAGACCTGGCATCTCATTCATAAATTCATTTATGTCTATAGTCATACATAACTTTGGGCGAGGAGACCAGCGGGTAGAGGGGAAGGTGGCAAGATGGCCGCTCGATGGGGACCATAATTTCTGTTTGTAAACATCGATGACATTTGGATGAATCACGAAATTTGACATGGCGGGAATTTGAAAAAGTACGCAATTATCTGATGGAAGGTTACACCTGCAGCTTCAGCCTGGGTGCTGAACAGCTTACACACATAACAATATATCATCATTTTGGCAACAATAAGCAAAATTCAAACCAGATCAAACAGAGAAAATGAACAAAAACTATGATATCTGATTCGAACGCTCACGTCAAAATTCAAAGAGGTTGACAGTGACCTGACGTAGACGGTTGACGGTTCGGTTGTGTTCAAATACCAACAGACGTTAAATTTGCAAAATATGAATGAAAATGATACGTAGCGGCTAGTAGCAATCAGAATTCACTATAAAGCCGTGTTGCCAGCTAGTGTGTGAGGTGTGATTAATATTGCAGGTTTAGTCTAAATTATGAAGTTATTTTTAACTTCCCTTACTATTCAATGGCTAAGATATTCATTGTAGAACATATTCATGAGATCTTGTGAACTAGCTATGTAGAAAAATTAATGTTATTGTAGTCGTTTGGTGAATTCGGGCAACTGTGCACCAATCTCTGACGAAAGTTTTTGTAAACATACGAGGTCTATCAGTGTTCTATCGTCAGTGTACTCGAGAGTACAAGAAATATTTTTATTTTTGAACACATCTTAGCGGGGTGCCTCTGCTGGTTCTATCATATACTGCGAGTGTAGATGATAATTTGGAGGGAGGTAAGAATGACGCCTCCTGGCTTGTATTAAAAAAAGAACACAAAAAGTGAAGAAACAACATCAACATCGTTATAAGCGATACAATCAAATAGGTTGGAAGTTCAGGTACCAAATGGTGGTTTAATGGTGTAAAGTAATGGCGTGTACGCATGGTCGACATTTCCTTGCACGTCCAGTATTTTTACTCTAAAAAATGCGCTTTAACTTATGTTATCCGGTAGAACTATGCGTTGTCAAAATTCGTGGCTTATAATGCTAGGAAACTAACGGCACGCATTCCTTTAATTGTGTTCATAAATATGGGAAATATTGTTACCAGTTTCTCACATTTTTTTCTTTCGGACGGTGAAAGATCTTCGGAGGTGTCGTAAAATTGTTATACCGTGGCCCACGCGTATATTTTTTTATCAGTGGAAAGATCAGGCAGTTGGTAAAATGGACCGATCGGGATCTTACTTGTCACCCTAATACCCAGCGTCGAGCGTTGCAAGCCCCTAAGACAACTTTGTGTTATTTTGTGGAATTCTGCGAAACTAGCTACATAAAAGCAGTGATAGAAAATAATTGAATATCTATCTGGGATTATAATGAGAGTAAATGAGTAGCGCCTCTATTCTAAGTTGATTTTGACATGCGAATCCGTTTTATGCTGCTAAGCAAAGAATCTTAAATATAGCAATTCTCAGAGGAGCCCAATGGGCGGATTCCTGAATATATTTTTATTCTTCGTAACACTTAAAACACATTGCACATGAAGCACTGAATCATCTTTACACAATCTGAATGGCTCCGCAAATGGAATGAATACATTTTATAAAACTGACGATCTAGTTATCTAGTATAAACAGTGAACTGGTTAGCTGGATGTGGCATGTCGTCCTTTCGCAAAGCATCAACGCATGTTTGCGATAAAAAGGATTTAGAAAAAAAGCGACGAAATTGTATGTGAAATTGCTTAAAGCAGCTTTAATGTGTATAAATGAACATGAACATTAGGAAGAAAAATGAGCGGAATAAAACGAGCTGGCAAGACAGAAATAGGGCATGTGGGTATAATATAAACGATTTATTTAATTCAGTCACCATAAAATACATACGGAGGCTGGAAAACTGGTGTATGTTACTCACAAGTATCGATAAGGGAGTTGATGTTGAATAACATGAACGTTGTGAGTACAACAGGGCATTTGAGCAAATTCCCTGGTCATTAAAGATGCAGAAAAAACTGGGCTGAAAGCATTCAGTAAACAATTTTCGGGATAGCAGGTGGTGTGTGATATTTATGGGCAGCCATATGAAGGTACCAATATAATTTATAATGTAATGTATTATTAACCGTGTTTATACTTGTATTGACCGTTATTAAAATCACCAATCGTTCAATTATTTGCATCAGCGGACCTTAACGAAGTACAAACACTAAAAAATACATTTTTTTGATGACACTGATGATGACACGAAAATAAGAAATTAGTATGAATCATTACAAAAGATTTGAAGACAGATTATTCATCTGCATTGCGTATGATATGTTCGAAAAATAAAGCTTATAAAATCTTATGACATAAAACATCTCAAGGCACAAAATGTCTCCATTTGGTAAACAAGGAAGATCCATAGGAAGTCCTTAAAAACAAACTTTTCTTCCTGAGATCCTTTGTTGTTGAAGTCCGACATACATTTAACACGAACGAAAACCTGCTTGACCGGCCTGGGCACTGATGTCAACTGTTAACATCGACAATAGTGAGAACTTCAGACACCAAAGCTTACTGAATGGATATAAGTTATCAATTTCTCATCCCCTGGTTGTCTAAGCTTCTAAAGAAAACCGTTCCGACAAACTTTTACGAGCCTCTGCCACCGTTACCGTGTTACATTCGTCATCAGGCAACGCAATCCTTCCCTCGTGTTGCTCCCTGGATATGGATGGATGGAGGTTGACACTGTTTTATCCAGCCAGCGCACTAACAAGACCCCTTGTCACGCTATTGACATTTACAGATACCCTCATACTTGATTTGTAGGCTGTAGATATCGCAAAATCCCTACTCATTATACAGGAGTTAGTATGCCACTACTTGCAAAACATTGCATATCAATCAGTCGAAGCAATAAATATATAATATAATAATCATAACTATTCTTTTGTGAATGTTTCAACTGAAACGTAATCAAAACGTTACGTTGTAACATGGTAATAGTTTCGTGTTTATAAAGCCACCAATTCGTTCAACAACAGACGTGTACCCGACTACAGAGAAACAGGTTATATTATGCAGCTCACAGAAAATCATAATAGAGCACAATGGATGTCGCAAACAACTATGTGTACACAGTAGAAGTAAACGTTCTATATTGCAATATTCCTTTGACTGCTTTATGTCGGTTTTACGTTGGTACACTCCGGGAGATAATAATTTTCGTACCTTTACGGAGAAGTGAAGGAAGTCTTGTGATTCGAGTTTTGATGGAATTGGTGCGAAAGAAAATATTCTGCTTCAATTACGTTTGTTAGGGGTGAATTGTGTCTGCTGGTTTGAATAAACTTGAACAATTGTACATAATAAGAAAATAAATTGAGAATACGTGGTACGTGATGTTCAGACATATAGTTTTATAAAAAAAACTAAGGATTTTTAATCACAATGTAGATGTGAAGCCTCGAATCTCATTCAATATATGCGTTGAACACGATTTTTATAATGAACGGAATAAGTGCCAAATTGAGTATTTCGATATGTAGGGAGAGAGTCAAAATTCACCGATAATTTGTCGGAATATCCTACTATTAGCTCAAGCTACATCCCTCTCCAAAAATTATTGAAAAAAATAGAGAAATAGTTCCAAATTCCAAAAACTGTATTTTTTTAATCTAACTCGTTATTAAAAATGACTGCTAATACGGATCTGTTTTCTTCAACAAGGATGATATTAAATAACGAAATTAAACGCGATACAGGTAATGCAGGATCTAAAAAATAAGTTATCTCAATTTGTATTTTACATATAAGCTACAAATGTGCTTTAACTCGGATTTACTTCATAGAATTGAATTTTACAGTAGAACTGGTCATCGTTTCATCTATTCTATCACAGCAGCTTCACTGGAAGAGGGTATTAAAACTTTCTCCATTTTACGGTCTAAAAATAGCTGCGAGAGGCGTTGGAATTGAAATTAATTTTTAAGCCGGCGACTATGAAGGAAACACTTCTCTATTCACTTATCTTTTCCCATTTCATGGATTGCTGTTAAATACTTAGGATTCCAATGTATTTTTTTAAATCTAACTCAAGCGTACAAAATATGATGCTGTAAACGTCATTCTCATACCTGCTCTATCAATCCTTGATCTCACTCACATAAAATTATAGTTATTATACTTTCTCATAGTTCATAAAACATGAATAGCTTCTTATAATAGTTGATCCTTTCTTTCTTACCTTTTCCGGAAGATTACTCAGCAGTCTAAAGTGAGTATACCAACATACAATAACAGCATTATGCTCACTTTTCTCCATTGCGAATGCAAAGTCACGAAGTTAAGTTTAAAGCTAACGGTCTGGCAACCCCACTTGCGTATAAATGTTTCCCTTTCTATGCGTTTTATTTCCTTTATTCACATGTTTGTTGACCATGGTACCTCAATTTTTCGAATCTCGCACGCCACTGAGTCTGAAGATGCACAGCAATGCCTTCTTTGGTTGTTACTTTGTTTTCATAAGGTTGGCTGCACCGATATAGCGAGACATGAAAAAATGAGTTTGCAGTTTGTTTTCGGCAGTTTTTGTGTGTTCTACTTGTATTGGTCAATATTTTTCCGATATTGTTACTTCAAGTGTTGTAGTTAAAGTGGAGTCTTCTTCTCCTGTTTTTTATTATTGCTTTTCTCTCTAAAGAGTTCTAACGATATATGTAGCATTTTATCCATGGGTTATTTGTTTTGTTTTATAAAACCGATCATCCCTTCTTGTAGTTTGTCTTGAGAATGAAAATGAACATTTCCGAAAGCTTAACAGAAAACAAATGATTCATTTATAAGGTCCACATTTAACCTGACTGCACCTCAAAATCTCAACTACCTTCTTTTGCAAACGGTTTCTCGCTTATTTGGAAAGAATCGCACAAATTCAGTCTGGCGGTTTCTTCAAAAATTTTATTTGGCGTAGCCTTTAATTTTAATATTCGGAACAATCATTTGTTTGATTATCTCATCCTCCTATCTTCCGTTTTTCCGAACAGAAAGTGATTTGCCCTGTAACAAGTTAATTGTTTGGCACTACAAACGATACAACAGGTTATCTCAAATTATAACTTGTTTAGACCTCTCCGAACAACAAATTTTGTTGAATGAAATAAAAATTGTTTGTTTCAAAATTTCACATATGTGTATGATTTTCCTGGCTACGATGACTACTTCTTTAGTGAGTTGATGTCGTGATCCAAATACGCCTAGATGATTTATTTCAGATATTTTCGTTATGTCACTTCTAGCATCCACCCAACATTCAAGGCCAGTTTGACATGCATACCTATTATTTTAAAACTTTGTTGTTGCTAAAATTCTTTGGGTGGTACGAAGGAACTAAACGATTTCCAGATAAAATAACGATCGTTCACCCTTCACCAATTTCTTTTGGATACTTTCCCACACTTCTCTGTCGAACACACGTGTTCGAGAAACGATGTGATTTTGCTTCCAAGTGTTTTCAATCAAACAACTGATATTAGGTGTGTATACTATTCTGTCCCTCGGGTAGCAAGGTGATGAAAATCTAGGAAACAGAGGGTTCAGATGAAAGAGACGCCTTCAGATATCGAATATAGAATTTTATTTTATATATGGGCACTGGAATGTGGATGAAAAATTATACGAAAGGTCATATAGGGAGGGCTTGATTGGCTTGATGTGGTCAGATATGCAAAAATCCACAATTTATTTGTTATATTCTGAGCGGCTCGACATCTTCGGCGTTCTGAAGCATGCTCAGCAATTTACAGCTAAACTAATACTTCTATCAAGTGTGAATTCGTTGGTTGAAGCAAAGTGCTCTACGCCTATAACGTTCGAATACTAAATATGCTGAATGTCTCTTACTATATCATGTGGATATGAAAATATACCGCATCTGTGTAAAGCCAGCTTGTCTGTTACCAAGTAGGCGTGAACTGTTAAGCTTTTGATCCGAGAATCCTATGAAATCCTACATTAATATTCCATACTGGACAACCGTATTTCTGTGTGTATATACATATATATGGTTGTAACGTCCCAAAGCTGAGTCTGGATCCCGTTAATAAGCTGATAATATTCTATGTATACAGAGGGTACCTACCAGAATATCTGGACGTTCTCTTAGATTCAGATAATATAAAAATAGTGTTTAATTGAGCTTCTCATAAAGTTCAACATGGGCATTGGTTGACCTTGAATAAGATTTGTCTTTGTATAATCCAATCATTTTTTGATATGATGCGTCACATCATGGTGTTTGGTTCAATAATTTCGTCAGGTACAGACCAGCCTCAATACATGAATCATGTATATTATTATGTTTGATTAAGTCGCATAAATATTAATTTCACTCAGCTTAACTTTCACACTTAGAAATTAAAATGAGCTGTATTTGAAAGTAATAATTATCCAGATTGTCGATGCTCTTACTTGGTGAAGCTCTTCCATCATGCCGATAAGAAATTGTGTAAATAACACACAGTTTCACAAATAAAACTCTTTTTCTTTCAGTGACGCGTTTCGATTTATATTTAAATCTGATAGTGCGACGATGATTGTGTGAAGCCCTAATTCTACCACATAATATTCGAAATTTCATCAAAACGGATGCAGCGGCTACTGAGATCACACGGTGAAAATCTTCAACGCACAGCCAGACAGATCGAAATATATTAGTGACACTTAGTGAAAACGTAACAAACATCACAAAAACGTAACAAAGAATAAAAAGTAGAATTTCGCTTATAATTTTGTGTTTTTTATATGTTTGGGTTCTACCTAAGATCATAGTGCGTGTAGTTTGCTGCTATAATTGCAAACAAAAATACATTATGTGCTGTGCTGCCTCGGTTTCTCCATATTCAAACCAAACACGTTAACCATGTTCATTGACCACAGCGAATTATTGTAGCGCCATGGCATCTAACTCGTCATTTCCACTCCCAGCTCATGTTCTCGACCCCAATTATGACGGTCCACCATGGCTGAGGTGGTAACATCTCGACTTTCGTCAAGAGGTTTCCACCGTCATGTTATCCTAATGGAGTGGTGTGCCTAACTTCCAACTTCTGTATCCCTCCTTTACCATTTCCACTCGTAAAGACACCCGAAGACCAAACAAGACTCAATATGTAAGCTTATATGATAAAACTTGTAACCTGGAGATCTTTGAAATATGATATGACGTCATGCACTGATTTTGTTATGCAGTAGTAGCCTTTTTTGATTGTGGTACATGGAACAATGTGATTATTTTCATACACGACGTTAATATTTATGATTAATTGAAGAGAAATACAATGCTCGCACTTAGCCTCAGCACAATTTTAGCTTCATATACTAATTGTAAAATGTACATATCGACGAATAAAAATCTAAACTTGAGGCGCAAAACGCTGGCCCTGAATTTTTCTCTGATTTCACGTTGAAAATCCATTAGTGATACGCGAGGAGGGGTGTATATCTTATAGCTTAAAGGATTTTCTTGCAATACGTTTAAAAGGGAGATAAAAAACGGTGTGCGTCTGCTGTTGTAATGATAACAGCTCAGCTCGACAGAGAAAAACTTATTCGGCCTTGCGGGGCACCTCGAGGTTTTTGCAGATTCATTTAATGGATTGAAATATCACTTCTTCGTTTCAATTCGTATGGCGCTATAATATTCGTTTTAATATAATAACCTAACATTTTAAGGGCCGATTTCATCAAATAACCAGTCGTTATATTGAGCCAATGGGATGAGATCTTATCGAGCTCTACCAATAGGCTTTCAGAGTCTTTCGTTATAATTTAGATATCCAATGGTGTTTGACTATATAAAACAAAATTCTGAGATGACAGATTGGCATTGTAATGTCAGTTCCTTATGGAATATTCCTAAATTTACAGAAATTTGAATCAAAATGGTAAACAACTTGTAGAACGCTCAATAACATGGAAAATAGGATTATAAGATAACACTCACCAGAAGTGGCTAAGTTTGAAACAGCAACATTGGTCAGAGTAAAATTCTATACGTATAATAATACATGTGAAATAGCTCACAGATAAATTTAAGTTATTTGTAGTGTCAGCAAAACCATGATAATATCTATGTCAAAACCCTGAACAAAATGTTTTGGATATTCATGAATAATATACAGAAATTTACTCACTCACAAAACCAGCAACTTCGAACTGGAATGAAGATTCAAAACGCCCATCACTAGACCTGTATATGAATCGTGACGACTTGACGTACGGATTACGTAATCAGCTCTCAGCTGTTTTTGTTCATGGTGTTTGATAATTTCATCTTACAATTTATTATTTCTGAAAAGCAGGGCTAAGCTTATAGAAATATCCAAACTGTAGCTCAACTTTTTTTATAATTTTTTTCCAGTGTTTGTGCTATATATTTTGAATGCCGTGCAACCTTATTTCGTTATACCTTCAATCATAAGGATTTTTGTAATGCTGAATACATGTGCTGGACACCAAGCAGGCTTTGGATGGCATTTATTTTTGTAGAATATGAATGAACCTAATAAGTAATAGAAATAATAAGGAAATTTGTGACATGCCTCCTATATATCCTTTTTTTTTTACTGAAATATCAGGTATTTATATTATTACAGTATTATGTAGCTTTATAAAGATCATTGCAATACTCTCCATTAGATTTTTATGAATTTGATACTTCCGAAAACAGATGTCCTAATGCCTCACATTCCTCAAATCCTATTGGTGGAGAATAGCAATTCGTTATAGTTTGTGAAATGAGAGAAATAGCAATTTTCACTTATATGTGGTGGATTGCCAGGCTCAGAAACTTGCTGTGAGGTTCAGAAAGTGCCCTTTTTCATTAATCAAATCGTTCCTCACCATTTTGTGTTGAAATTCAAAGGAAATCAATGATTTTCAGAGACTTTTGACAGTACAATATTTAATGGCATTCCAGAAAGGTCTTATGTGATTGGTCAATCTGTTTGTTATATCTCTGATGTTGATGAAATCGGTCCTTACTGAATAATTCAGTGAATTTTTTATTATAGTTGCGTTGCGTTGCGTTAGATATTTCGCTGTAGTATAATGGTCATTTTTGTTATAGGAATTGTCTCATTTCTAGTATACCATCTATTTTGGTAGTTACTGCTGTAGTCCAAAACATGTAACGAGTGCTTGATTTTACGAGGAAACATATAGTATAAATCGAGCAAGTTTCTGTCATTACAGTTAATTTGAATATCGTATCTATACCAACTTAAACCAGTTATTCCGTTTCATGTCACTATACATCAAGTAATATTGTATATTTTAAGGTATCTTAAGTTATTTCAGTGACGTCAGGTTACTTGTCAGCTAGTTCTTACCATGAATACAGCGCTCAAATCTAGCATACTGTTTATAGCTGTCACTTTATATAGGAACAGATAACGTAACCCCAAACTACTTTCGGGATATCGATCTGAGTGCAAAATGTAATTTAGTAAACAACTCGGGTTTATATGAAAATTCTTAATCAGGAATATTCATTTAGGAAAGTCCCACGTCTCATCGCCGGAAAATTTTTATCGAGAAGATAAACAAGAGATAAGCCCTGCTGATTTAATATCGTCCCTAAGGCGTGTTTTCGTTCACTATACCGCTTGCCGTATGTCTTTTAGCATCATGTTTGTATATCGCTCGGATAAACGAGGAAATAAGTCCTTTGAAAACACCGTTGTTGCGGAAAATTCTTATAATTTAGTTATTGCGTTCTAGAAACATTATTAAAATGCAAATCTGAATGGTGTGATGGGCATTTTATAAGTGACTTGGGTGGAAATTAAAACAAACATGATCAACGCGATCCGTTGTGCTTTGGAGTATACGTAAATGTAATTGCTTTGGACTTTATGTGGAAAATATCTTGTTTTCTAAAGAACAGTATCACACGTGTTACCTAATGTTACCATTTCGTAGTGACTCTATGTGGGTGTTTCGAATTGAAGTAAGAAAATGAAGTAAGCTTTATGTCGATATCATATAACAAGATACTATAAAACGTAGTAAAATTAGCTTTGTCAGACATACAAGCTAAAAGGATACACATTATTTTGTATCTACAGACCTTAGTCATTAATTTTAATAATCTTTTCAGTTGGAAGCTATATGAGCACAGTTCACTATGTTAACACAACTCACGATTTTGTGCGAGCAAGTAATCGGTATAAAAATGATCAGCAAAATATCATTCAATGATTGTCAGTTGTCAGACAAAAATAGGCTATGGAAAAGTACATAACCCCCCATTTTTGCATTTGCTCTTCAACATTTGCCTAAGAATAGGCCAGGAGTGACAGATTAAGCAATTAATCTCACTACCTTGAGAATCATCAGATATTGGATTCCACTTCGGAGAGACATGAGGCGATAGAAAAGGATAGAAAAGAACACAGTAAGTGATGCATAATAACTGTATTTTCTAAATTATAATTTATTACATACATACTGCTACAGTTATTCTTGATATTCAAAAAAAATATAATTAGTTCCACTGAAAATCATCACTTAGAAGTAGCCTACCCTGTTTTCATCCAGTTTTTGAATATAATATACCATCCATCATTTTCCTAATTTTATATATAAAACAAAAAGAAAGTAATTTTCTCTAAGTAATAATTCAATAAATAAAACCAGCTTTCCTATTTTCTATTTTTGTCTAATCTAGGCCCTAGAAAGATATTATTTACAATAAGATAATTTAAGAAATATAATATGTGTGTTAACATTATGCACTAGACATGGAAAAAAAGCAGACCACAAGCAAATAAAAAGAATTACAGCACATTGTGTCAGAAAAAGCTTAAGTGAAGTCGCAAGAATGTTTCATTATGGATGAAAAACTGAGATCTTTTTGCCTTAATTTTGTCTCGCTATATAAAAATGTCGTTTAAGACAATAAATATTTTTGTCAATACAGCTTACAAGAAACATCCCAACATCTTCGAGAAACATGACCTTCATGCAAGGATTAACTGAACTGAGATGAGTTTTCCTCTTCCTCTTCACTGTTTCTTTTCCCCATATTCGGGTAGAACAACAATACCTGTCATAAACTTCGGTATACCACATTGTGTCGCTGAAACCCACACAATGTACTCGTAAACGCATGCGTTTTATTTCATATAGCCACCAAACATCCTATTTCTTAAAGTGTCTACCTTCCTACGCGATTCATTCGTTTGATAAATTACCGCTTGATGAGAAGCCGTTCCCCTTTCTGGTTTTGCTAGCGACATGGATGATGTTTCCTTTTGTTGTTGGAAACGCAATTACATTTGGTAGATTTTTGGTTCGTTGGGCATTATCTTATAACTTCTATTGTCCTTTGGCTGAACCACGCAATAACAGCATTCATAATTAATGATCGAAAATATAATATATAGACTCTGTTCAATGCCAGACTGTATTGCTCCATTTTTCAGTTTCAGCTGTGGAACAAAATGTTCGTCTATCCGAGTATGGTTATTTTTTTAATAGATACCCTCTCACGTAGTCAAAATTAACTATTTTTACTGATATTTAGTCTAGGGCTCTGAATGTTTTTGGGAAATTTATATCTTTATTTATGAAACCAATAAAGAAATTCATGAAAACAGAATGACAGATATAATGTTAACACACCAATTATTAACATTGTTATATACATTATCTTAAGAACTACATCAACAGCCTTTGAAGATATCTCATAATCTTAAATTATATAAACACAGTATCTGTATAAAAAAAGCACAAAAATTGACTAGAAGAGGAACAGACAAGCTTACACTATTTGGTTTAGTCGATTGTCTACTAAGTTATTTGCTTCTCTTTGTATTTTATACAAGGTACTAAAAACAGAATATCATCGACCTACTAGATAAACCATTCCCTTGGTCCAAGCATGATATTGACTAATCTAGTGTATTCAGAAATTACATAAATATTATATGTTGTCTTTTGTCGGTATTGGTGTTTTATCGGGATGATGAGACTTGTAGCAATATTAATACATTATTAATCTTGAAATGTAAACGAATACCAGTTATATATGAGAGCTATTCCGAAAGATTCCTTCAGATTGCACTGATCAACATCAATTCTATGGGAGACAAACGCAAAAAAGAAAAGAATGAAAAAAATATTGATGAAAACTAATTGTCGATTATCTGACGAAGAGAATGTTGCGCGAACGTATGGAACGTACTAAACAAGGCTCACGTCATAAAAACCTTGATACATAGTATTTGACGTTTTTGCTCTTTTGTTTTTATTTTCTCGTTTGGTTTTCTTTCCTTGACGTTATGTGGTTTCTGAATTGCCAGATCTAACAGACTTACGAAAAAATCCTGTGGCTAAGTCATACAAATCACTCTGGCAATCAACGATGGCTTGAGAGAGTTGCTCCTTAATCCAGAGGTTAGTTTGAAGGAAACTTGAGAACATGAAGATAATAAAGACAAACATTGATAATCAAAGGATAGGAGCAGATCCCAATTAACACTACACAGTTTTACCACTGGCCAAACCATTTTTTTTAACCTGAGTTTAATAAAATAAAGTCGCAGAACTGCAATATACAACCACAATTTGCCAACTGAAATTGAAAAATTACCTAAGGTCGATTTCACCCGCAGGTGGATCTGGAATAGTTTGGATGACAAGTGAAGGCCTAGCAAAAGTGGTGCTGTTGATCCACCAGGAGATCAGTTATCAAAAGCCGTTCGTCGTTTGAATCCACGTTAACTCATCTTTTTCCAGTCATCAAGGAATTATTTTTTGATTAATGTACTTCATGACATTTAGGATGTACACAGACTGATTTCGAAAATAAATGTGCTATATACATCTTTTCACAATAATTTTCATCGTGCTAAAGCGGTTATTTTTGGTAAGCAGCATTTATGGAAGAACAAACAAAATTGTCAAATTATGGACTCAAAAAAACATCCAACAGACCAGAAATATACGAATTTGAAATTGTATGAAACTGATAAATTAGTATAAAATAAAACAAGGAATTTGATATCGAATCTAACAATTCATGGAAACCTTGTGGGATTGTTACTGAATAATAGGAAGCCTCATATGACGATTACCCATCAAGACCAAAGTATACAAATATTTTGAGATACATAAACAACTCAGCTTGTTCCAAAAAAACAGGTAACATATGGCTAGCTCGAATTTCAATTAAGAACGATATCTTATGCAATAAGGAAAACGTTGTTGATTGTCACATTTGCAAATGTTCTTGGGGTTTATTCCATTTAATCAATTTAAGGAGTGAAAAACTAGAAATATATCTCAAACTCCTGTCCTTGACTGCTACAGGATGAAGAGATGAATAACATTTATTATATGCTGAACATACGAAGCAGATTAACTGAACTAAATTTGCAAAGTAGAAAAAATTGGCCCAAAAGAAGTGTATATAGCAGAAAAGGTTATGTGAAAATTGAGCATTCATCATACATTCCACTAAACTGTCATATAATAGTACAGAAAGTATTTACCAAAAGAACATACTTTCGCAACTTTGTCACTCCAAATCTAGTTAACTAAATTATCCTTTAAATATGTGGATATTATTCAGTCACAAACATCTTCAACAGTTAATCTCCCATATAGTTCCATTCGAAATAAGTGTATCGCCATATGTTGTCCTATTCGTAGCTCGAATATTCAAACACCAGACGCCATATCCTATGACTAGTTCTCACACCAATTGAACAGTCATGCCTCGACCAGGACCAGTTTATGATGGTGCGAAAGCTCCAGTGCTTCTAGCATCTGAAACAAAATACGGTTTCTTAATATTTTACTCTTACAATAAAAAACACATTAATTGAGGAATATACGAATGATTATCCTGCTAATAAAGTCGCTGAATGAAAAATTTAGATTATGAACACTACGCAAATTCGATGCTCTAAACTATGGACGCCGTTTATGGAATCAAAAGTGAGTATACGGAGTCTCAGAGAAAACCATTTATACTGCTTTCAGTTTGAATGCTTAAAAACAACACGACGTAGAAACAAAGAATTGCAATTTTGTTTATCCATCCAAAACGACGACTGCGATTTGTTCACAATGAGACTCAACGTCCACAATCGGTTTTGGCTTAAGAACGAAGTTACAACTCTTTGTTTATTTACTATGTTGGTTTTCAGCTAGCCAGCTATCATTCGTAAATAATATAAGTAATAAGGACCTTCCACAGCGTATTCTGCGTCTACCTAGAATGCAGGAGGATGTGGGTTCGATCCCTACTGGCGACATATTTTGCTTTTAATTTTTTCTAATTATTATTCGTTGTCCCTATTACGGATTGGAGTGTATAATAATGCTATTCTGTTCTTGTGACGCGTTTAATATTAGTCTGACGATGAATTGAATATTCAATCGAAACACGTCACAGAAAGAGTTTTATTTGTGACACCTTGTGTTTAGGTTACACAACTTTGTTTATACACTACCAAATATAGAAGAAGAAAATGAATAGACTACTATAAAAACCTAGTCCAAAGTAAAAAACATTAACCATGGTCCAGAGAAACGAAAAAATAAATCAAATGATAAATAAAATGGCAGTTTAACCACAAATAAACACAGGATAATTTCTGTACCACGACAAAAATATGGACAAATAGAAAAAAATTTTGGTACTGATCACAATAAATATAATTAGAAGGAAACACAGAAATATTAAACAGACTGTTTACTAAGGCGAACTGTGGTGCGTTGTGTAAAGTATTGTAAATAAATCCTAACCTAGATCCTAACCTAGATTTAGATACGAAATGATTATTGATGATTGATTTGACTGTTATATTAAGGACAGATTTTCAAATAAGGTCAATGGTATTTTAACTCTTGGTAGTGTAATTTTGATCATTTTGTACTTTGAAATAGTCTGCTTAGACACTCCAAACATTAGTAAAGTTCGTTCATTCGTCTAATATGATTTCAATTCATTGCCAGGACGACTATGAATTAGAAGAGAGCTTTTAAGGACAATTTCTAGAAATAACATTAGCATTTACATCTAAACAATTCATTGTGCTGTGCGGAGTGAAGTAAAATTTGTGGAATTGCATGAAACCTTAATAACACGCTTAACTTCAGCACAATGAACTACACCTCATTAATAATGAAGTACGAACTGAAATTACCAGGACCTAAATCACGTTGCATGTCTGTGGATCATTCGCACGAAACTTTAGGGACTGACTTCTAGCAATTTTATATGAAACTCAACTTTTACCACGCATACATTCGAAAGAATCAACTACCGCTGTTGTGGAGATATCAATAATTCATGTACCGAAAAAGAAAGAACTAATACGACTTGTTTCACAGGACACTACATTGGCATGTAAAAATATTCTGCTTGTACTTATTTGCTTATAGATCTTTCCGATTCTCGCCCAAATTGAAAAGTTCGTATCTACAACTCCATGATTGAAACAGGAAAGTCTAGACGGCAAAACGTTATTGATTTTGCTGAGAATGGAGACATATCCATTACAAGTTTGTTGACGCATTCGAATGTGTTGCTTACTATGCCTATTAGCTCTTATACAATCAAGTTACTGTTTGATGATAAAAAAAGAATTTTAGGACTCGTTTACAATAAAAAGCGGACAGTAATATTTTTGAACAAATCTATCATATGTATAACTTATCTATGTGTGAGATAGATGGATCATTGAAACTAGTCTGATGTGTAATATTGCTGGTGAATATACACAGGGAGAAAACGCTTGCCACGAAAGACTTGCCGGAGAGGTCGTCGCCACTAAAGTCGCCAATCTTTTATGGAGCAGTTCATACATATTAAATTTGTTTCTGACTGGAAAATTATCTTTCATTGTATAATCACCAAGAAAAAGAAATTAAAAAGTATATAACTGAAGAACTTGGGCAGTGGTAGGGGCTAATTTAAGAGATTAATAATATAACCTGCAAAAAATATTACCAAAAGTGTGAGCACGCTGTAGCTAAATGACTGGGTATTATGACTTGTGACTTAAGGGGCTATCCTAGTGAAAAACTTCAAAATCCAGGTACATTTTCGATAATGATTTAAATAAAAATTAGTCGATCAATTGCTCCCAAAATCTGTAGAAATACACATTATAAAAATAAGTATATACTTTAAAATTCTCACGAAATAATATTCATAATTAAACGATTTAACCGTGAAAAAACAGTATAGCTGTGTTTCTGCAACCTTTGACTGATAGAGTGCCTGAAACATGGAGGTTCAAAATTATTTTTCAAGTATAATACATTTCCTATACGATCGACTAGGATTTTCGATAAATATTGAAAATTGGTGACGTTTTGGAAAAAGATTTGAAATTTGCTTTAGTAAGAGCTTGGTATCTGATTTGTCGACTTAACGTTTTTCATCCAATCAAAAAACTCTTAGTGATTGTATAATTAAACGCGTCTAGAACATGCTGTCAAAATTTCAACTCGAAAATGTATTTTTCAAATTTGCTGCAACTCTAACTCTGAAATGAGATTTGACCTGAAATTTTGACAGTATGTTTTAGACGCATTCAATTAAACGAATTTGATTGGATGCAGAATGTCAGCTTGACAGTTGAGAAACCAAGAAAATGCCTTATATTTCAATAATTATTCCAAATTCAATATTCAATATTTCAGACACTCTGTCAGTCAAAATCCTTGTTGCAATCGAGCACGGTCTCACCAAATTGCGATGAAATCTTTAAATTTTGACTATTTTTTCAATAACTTATTTTCACATGTAGGTAAAAAAATTGTTGAGTACTTTTTATTTTAAAAAATCCGAAAAAGTACATAAACTTTGAAGTTTTACACTGGGACAGCCCCTTAAAATCGATACGAAAGGACCATGTGCAGTAGTTTGCAACGTGATAATGCAGTATCGAAGAATTGCTGTTGAAGAAGGACCCAAGCATAAAAAAACTGGTTAAAAAATATTCCGCTAAATCAATATAGTAAGTAGCGGAATATCGCTCTATCTGAATCCATTTAACGTTGTTCTCTCTATCACTCGGCCAATTGAGTGTAGGCGAGAAGAGTCGAGGCTGGCGTTCGGGGGGGTGGGGAGAGAAGATAATTGCAGAAAGAATGTCTAAAGAAAGCGTGTGATAATAAAAGCCGGCACTTGTCGAATGATTAATGACAGTGCGGCTTTGGTAGCAGACCGCTGACGCGACGTGGCGCAGCAAGACTCGACGGCTGAAAAAATCCCGGGCCGCGACATAAATTCTGTCGGCGTAGCTGTTGAGAGATTGACAGGCGGGCGCTGCTGTGGGTGGATACGTCAGGCTTAGAAGGTTTTTTCCTCGCTCCATCAAATCTAAAAAAATCGAGTCAAGTAGATTGACAATTACGAAGACTTTACTGTAGGCCTGTCACTCAGAGGCAACTACCAACGTTTACCGGTACTATCTGTTAACCATATATAAGAGGATTATCTGCAAAACTGAGAAGTTTTGAAAACCAATTCAATATGAGGTGATGAATACACTAAAATCCAGCCTTTGCCACAACCAAAAAATCAAAACGTTGATACAAAAAATTCTATACCTGTATCAAATAGACTGTGGAAAATGTTTTGAATATATATTGGTGAGTCTTCTAGACCTATAAAGTAACAAATCAAAGGGCACAACAATTATATAACTGAAGGAGAAACGTACAAACCAGCACTAAGTGATTGAGTTTGGTAGATGCTTTCTTTACTACACAAGCAGTTTCCCTATGGCTTGTTCTTGGATCCCAAATGGAATCTAACTGATGTATGTTCCATTTTATCTCATAGGACAGGCAGATTAAGGTTGTTGTATAGCTGACATTATTCCCTTTTTTGGATTTGTCAACAATGCATTATATGTATTCTAGCCGTTCATAATAGTTCATACTAGTTAAAAAACTGTTTTGTATTGTGATAATGGCTGCCGATGCAGTTAAAACGACATCTATGAACGAGGGAAAATGGGTGTACAGCGACATCTACTGTCATTTGTATATATCACAAAGTTATAAGCTTATGTTTCCAACTTTAGGGTTTGGACTTGAAAAATGGGTGTACAGCGACATCTCCTGTCATTTGCATATATCACAAAGTAATAAGCTTATGTTTGAGTCGAATACATTTTTTGCGCTATCTATAATCTGGTAAATTGTATATTTACAACCACTAAATTTCAATTTTAATCACAAGGTATGATGTCAAGCATGTTAGAGATTTTTGAGGTCAGAAGAAAACAAAAATGACAGGAAATAATGACGAACTCGATTGTTACACTGATAACGTGCTCCTTGACGGCTTCTATCAATATTTTTAGGCAACGATCATATCCAAACTGCCGAATCGTAATAATAAACGCAGCGTCCCACTTTCCTAACTGTTTACCAAAAGAGAGCGAAACAGACAGCTAAAATATGGTATAAGAAAAAACTATCATTCCGACCACACACAGAAATTCAATCTTTCCCTTACGAGCCGCAGAACGAAACTGGGGCACAACTTCAATAACGCCTTCAGTCGGATCGAACTTTAAAAATGGAGTTGCAGCACACGCACGTCCTGACATCAATTTTAATAACGTCTGCTTGAGGAGTGCCTATTAATTTAAGTCATCTTCAGTAACGACGCTATATGTTTCGTGGAAAGCTGTTTGTCAGTAATCAATAGCTCACATGCTTATCGACCCAAAATGGTGCAGCTTTGGAATATTTTCACGAAGCGTATTTTGCTATGAAGTGTGCGTTATTGACAATGATACGTCATTACATTGCATCTGTCTAAATGACAGATATTGTGTAAGGAGTACTATCTGGCTGAATAGATTTCTCGGTGACGATAACAGGAATTAAAGCACCCAAAGTCCAGACACTGCCAGAGAATGTATAGGGTTCTATAATAATCGGAGTACTACACTGTACATTTCTTGGGATCCTGTCGAAGTTCAAGCTGGCTATGGCGCAATCAATTCCATAGCTTATGGATATCTGAAGGGACGTGTTCGCCACAATCGAGCCCTGCTAGTTACAAGGTTTGCAGCAGGATCTTGGCAATAATCGCGCAAGTGTTAAGCAGTCCTAAGGAATAGTATATTTGAGAAATATATGATAATTGAGCTTCTTTTGTAGAGGCCATGTACCCAACTGAAATACGTTAAGCTCTAGAGACAACCACTGCACAGTAGATAATATGTCTGGATGATGAATTTAAAACCTACTTTCTCAGTTTGAAACAGTCTTGGCTGAAACTGTGTATGTATCCTTAGAGAGTTGCTAACTCCTTGAGGTTATTTGTCCTCATAATCATTGATGAGACAATTCTACCATATTTCCAATAGTGTCTTCAATAGCTCAAAGGTCACACATCTTTTGTTCTATTGCACAAGAAATTTAGTGGAATAACGATATGCATGAGGTAATCAATTCACAACGTAGCTAAACGACCGGTAAAATGTATGAATGCAACATTATTTCGAACTTCGAGGATACCTTGGTGAAAACTATTTACTTTTATTTACCTGTTTGTAGTGCTAGTGATTCGTAAATTATAAGAACACACGGGTCTCTAATGGTCTGAGCGATCACTTTTATTATAAGAACAGTGTCTGGCAACATTGTGTTCTTTTTCGCGCTGAGTAGGAGTTTTCTCATTCCCCTAATTTTTTGCTGGTCATCAATCATGTCCAAAATGCGACCTAGACCGCATTCATTATTCGGCGTCCTCTTTCAGCATGTCGCGGCTGTGCCTCTAGTATAGGCGGCAGAATATAAAATACAATTGAATTATATTCTGTACGGAACTAATAACCCTAAAATTTCATAATGATACGTTAATCCAACGACGATAGAACAACTGAAGACCTGGCATCTCATTCATAAATTCATTTATGTCTATAGTCAAACATGCCGCTTGATGGGGACCGTAATTTCTGTTTGTAAACATCGATGGCATTTGGATGAATCACGAAATTTGACACGGCGGGAAATTTAAAAAGTACACAATCATACTTACTGATGGAAGGTTAAACCTGCAGCTTCAGCCTGGGTGCTGAACAGCTTACACACATAACAATATATCATCATTTTGGCAACAATAAGCAAAATTCAAACCAGATCAAACAGAGAAAATTAACAAAAACTACGATGTCTGATTCGAACGCTCACGTCAAAATTCAAAGCGGTTGACAGTGACCTGACGTAAACGGTTGACGGTTCGGTTCTTTCAAATGCCGACAGACGTCAAATTTGCAAAATATGAATGGAAAATGATACGTAGCGGCTAGTAGCAGTCAGAATTTACTATAAAGCCATGTTGCCAGATAGTGTGTGAGGTGCGATTGACATTGCAAGTTTGTTCTAAATTATAAAGTTATTTTTAACTTTCATTACTATTCAGTGGCTAAGATATTCATTGTAGAACATATTCATCTTGTGAACTAGCTATGTAGAAAAATTAATGTTATTATAGTCCTTTGGTGAATTCGGGCAACTGTGCACCAATGTCTGACGAAAGTTTTTGCAAACATACGAGGTCTATTAGTGTTTTATCGTCAGTGGTTAATACGTTTGAAATGAAATTCCTTGTCGATGGGCATTCTCGCTACCCTGTGCACATATAGGAACATATTTTGTGTAACTACGTTCTTAACTTGGACCCATACGCTCGTACTATCGTGCGTCGCACAGAGACAGCCAAATTGTTCGAATGATTGAGAGAAGCGGTCGTTAAACGGATTAGAATGAGGCGCCAGGACATAATCTCAGCAGCCGGTATATTGCGTAGGCTTGAGAAACAGACGTTTTGTGACGAGGATTAATTTCTCATAATAGCCCAATGGACGGAGGACATAGTAAGGGTTCAAACAAACCTCCTTTGGGCTGAGATGTAATATTACTGTTCTTTTCTAATGAACGACGCAATTGCTGGGAATAGATTTTCAAATACGCTCACTATGAAAGGTTTCACAGGTATACAATCTTTATCTTTGCACAAGAAAATCTACTCATATCACCTATATATACGTGTTTTTCATTCAAAACTTATTAACTTTTAATTTTTTTGTCCAAATACACTGTTTGGTGTATCCAAAGGAAGCTAACATTTCTTGAGATGAATAGTAAATTGTTTACTGAAATGATTATAGGAATGCGATGATTATTTCATTAAGATATATCGATTTTGTTGCATTTAACCTTTAGCTATTTCAAGCCATATTGCATTTTTATATTTTTTTCAGTGTCTTCGGAGACGAAAACTAGTGTACCAAAAGTTAGTACAGTCTATTGCTAACAAAAAAAGTATTAATGGACATTAACACGAAAATACCTTTTTATGATTTAACCACTTTAAACTTTATTGAAGCCTGGGAATATGTAAAACTATCGAACTTAATTATTTCAAAATATGATACTTTGTATTTTGATTTAGGATGTTTAGTCAGATGGAAAAAGTAACTTTAGTTATTTAGATAGTTATAAGGAGTTTTAATCAAGGGACAGGACGAGTGGACATGAATCAGTGGAACAACTGCAGAATGAGTTTATATAATTAATTTTTTGTTTCTGGGTTCCTAATGGATGAAAAATTCAGAAATTTTGTCGAACTAATATTCTTCAACCTGTTCAATTATTGTCTATGTGACCTTCTCTAATAGGATCTACATCAGAGTTACAAGAATTGTGTTCATATAAGACTGTAGCTCTATAGCTATTTGAACTATTTCCATCAGTAGTTTGATCTCTGCTCATATTCCGTTTGATCCTTATTTTGTACTCAATCGCATGTAGTGAGCATTGATTTTTTTTGGATAGCCCTACATCCTTCAAATAGTAATTCGAGTGTGACATCACCAAATAGTAATTTCTCGCCAAAATCAATTCTTTTTAAGGCGAACATCATGGGACACTTGCTTCTGCATATATTTTTTTATACAGTCTTAGAATTTTTGAACAGCGACCTTTGACAATTCTTAGTCTCTGGTGACAAAGCATATCAATCATCTTGCCTTAAATCTTCGTATTCTACTTTTTAGGTAGAAGCACTTTTCGAATTTGTTATTATATTCAACAAAATGTGTTTTTTCATTAGAATGAAGATTCGTAGGTACTCGTTTTCCCAATAACTGAAAATTTAATAGTTAAACCAAGACACGAATCATGTGACAATTGAAAAGTGTCTACCCTGTTGCTAGTTTGCTTTGATGATTAGCTCAGCTTTTGTTCCAAATTCTCATTTGATTGAGAGAAGCGGCAAAAGAGAAAAACGAATTAAATGAAGTAATGAGCGATAAAGGTTGATGCAAATATTTCAGTGCGTGCCAAACATGTTACTCAATAAAGGAGGGCATATTTTATACTGATCGCTAATATGCACCACAGATACAACGTTAATGTAATTGGCACCATTTTTTAAGTATTGCTTCATATATTTCATCCGACACTGATTATTCTCTCTACCCTTCACATCAAAATACCTAATTTGAACAAGCTCCGTGAGTAGATACTCCAACGCACCGGACTGAGGGTTAAATTGAACGTCCGTTGTTTATTGATGCCCTTTTTTGAGATTAATGTCAACAAAGCCTCCTGATTGGTTCTTCTTTCCCTCTTTGTTTTCGTTCAGTCAACAATAATCCGGAGTACTCTCATGTAAATTGGCTCCGAACTGTATATTTTGTGGGCCCAGACAACCTTGAGTGAAGTACTGATAGTTATGTATACGAAGGGTAGCGTTAGGAAGATTGCCCGATGAGGTCGTGCTTTAGAAAATTAATGGCTAAAATTTGACGCGTCTTTTTGAGTTGTTTAAGAGCGGTATTTCAGTCCAACGAGAACCAGTTTTTGTCTTTGAACTTGTTCCGGAAAAATATGTTCATTTTCAAAATTTCCTCTTCTTTCTCCCAAAAACGAATTCCAGTCCAAGTCCAACCCCTTGGTGTAATTAAAACTTCAATCGCACAATCTAGACAATCGTAAATGTTAAATTATCTTTTGTTCTATTGCATCTCGACTTACATTAATTCTCCTCATGAAATCCGCAAAACCATGTTTATCATCAGCATATATGATTATATAACAGAATATCTATGAAACCAATCAGGCGCATACAGACATAACAGCCTGATTAATTTTCAATGGGTGTACGTTAACCCTTTGTGTAACTTCCAAAGTCTCTCTCTGAAAAGTTGTAAACTATTAAGTAGCATCCCCCGAAACAGGCCGACGATTATCGAACCAAGTTTGTGTACGTCTAGACTCCTTTAAGTTTAAGTAAGATTGAACCATTCCACATACCTTCTGCCTAAGAATTTCTCTTCCATTAACGCTGTTCTGACACTTTCTTGTTTCGCAGGTTATTAATAATGCTCCTGAGGACGAAAATCTATAATTCCTCTAATACTGGTAAGATCTGACATGGAATTTATCTATTCTATCAATTTTATCACTTATATTCCTTGGCAATAACCTTGGGACGACGCTAAGGTTATTGCCAAGGAACCGCATTGGTATCGAAGGAAATTCAAGGAGGCGGCATTCATCACCAACAACAGCAAAGTGTACAGCAAGCCCAGCGTAGACATTAAACCAATCTGGCAGCCACTCATAAAGAAGATCAATAGACTAGGACTGGTCCATACAATAAACAATGACCGACAAACAGCCACGTCAGCAGACCGGAATACCGCGCATCGGGAACCAATCAGAACAGACCGCGCACAACGACACGTCACCAGACGAGGTATAAATAGGCGTGAAAGGAACGTGTTCGCCAGTTCACCTGAAGAAGATAGCATATCAATCGAAACGTCGTGATGCTCAAAATTTTATAGACAATGGAAGTCAACTTTTGATATCCCCAAACTTTTAGTTAGGTGTTGTATTGCGAGAAGTCGTAACCTAGATTTTTGTCTGAAGTCTCTACAGATATGAGAAAACAATAAACCTAATTATATTCATTATACTTATACATATTAATCACCCGCAGAGGTCAGAATGTAGATCCGTTTTTCTAACTTCCAGCTACAGACACGTCTCCTAATCTACTTGATTCGAATCCGTCACTGCCGGTCGCCGCAACATTAATAAATTACCACTATTCTACAAGATTTAGGTCAGTTCTTTGACCTCTTCTGGTCAAAGGCGTACCAAGAAAGTCAATGTGAACACACTACTCATTTAAAAATTTTGATACACTGGCCAAGGCGGCTGACAATTCGTTTGGCTCATTTTTTGTTGTAGATTGTAGATGCTCATACTTGGTGAAACTCTTCCATAATGCTGATAAAATAATTGTGTATTTAACACACAGTTTCACGGATAATATTTTTTCAGTGACGCGTCTCGATTTATATTTGAATCATCGTCGGGCTGCAGTTGCACTGATTTTAACATTATCACAGAAATGGTGAATCTACCAACCAACAAATGTCTACAAAATGGTGGAAGTACAATTGATTTACTATACCGGATTCTTCAACAATAACAACCATGACAATGATAGTGCGTAAGTCGTTAGCCTGAATTCATCGTGAGCCTTCAATAAAGGTGGTCTTAGGGAGTGCGCGGTGAATGTCCAAGATTTGCAGAGGCGTGAAAATTTTGACTTTAGGGTTTGTCTTTCAACAAATCACAGAGATGTGCCAGGAAATTTTACATGTTATAGATTTCCAGTACAAAAATTGTTTACAACAACGTTTCGCACTGGTTTGTAAAACTACAGTTACATGTAGTGCATATTAAAAATTGATCTGGGTTCACACAGTTATGGACAATGATTCAATCCGTTTGACTTCGACAACATTTCCTCGTGGTGAGACCACGCGACATCGTACAACGGTGATACTTATGATCGCTTCAATTGCTAGATGAAGACTGTCTTGGGTGACGTGCTTTCCAAAGTTTGCACGGTTTGGAGTGGGAGAAAATTGAAGATATACGTGGCGTAAAATTGTGATCTGAATCTGTAGGGAACTATGTTTTGAAAGGATATCACTTCTTGAGATTTTCTCGAGCTGAACTTCTTGCATCATATTTATATAAACAATTTTTTTCATCAAACATACATTTATTCAATAAAAAAGTTAGTTAGCTGGAGTGAATTCTCATTTTTTTGTATTGTAACGGCCTTAGCAGTTCACGTGATGGTGTTGTTGACTTATAGATAGAAAAATAATGTTGGAGGTTTGTGGAAAAAGTTTCTAGAATGCAAGTTTTGTTTCGTTTTGAATCATATGTTTGTCCACGCTATAAGCTACAAGAGAAAAAAATCCAAAATACGTGGTTTTATGTGTATAGCACCTTCATCCAAATATTGGCATAAAGGTATAAAAATCTCTTATTCTCCATGTTCCGAGTTCTTCCACAGAAAGTAAAACCTTATCCTCTGCATCCCCCGAAATCAATAACATTGTTTCAAAGTTTTACTTTTGCCCAGCAAACAGGAACTGGGGAGCTGGCGCAAAATTGCTGCCATGTGGCCTTCAATTATTTTAATTTCGTAGAAGCGACAGCTTTAAGGTAGGAGAACACAAGCGCCGAGATAATTTCCACTTGCACGAGTGTTGGAAGTGGGATAAAACTTAACAGACAATAATATTTCGGTAATCACATATCTTCGAAATCTGCACATCCTTGTCATACTTTAACAAAGCTACATATTATGTCCAAATCAGCAAAACGTACCTTGAGTCGCTACTAACAATACGTGGGCCCAACATAAAAAGTCTTTGAATATTAAAGTGACGTAGTAAGTATATATACGAAAATATATAAATTAGGACATATTTTTTTACATTTTCTCGTTTACTGAGCTATTCATAAACGAATCCGCGTCTTTTTTACTTACATTTATGTTTCAATGTTCATATTCGAAAGAATACTCTTAGCCTTCTTTGATTTGTAGATCCTTAAAATCGGGCAGTTGTTTTTCATTCCTTTTATTGAATAAATGGTGAATGCGCTGAGCGACAAATAGTTGAATAATGGTGGAAGTGTCAAGGGTTCACGATACTCTTTTATCATTTCTCAATCTCGAGCTAAACTCTTCTGGGCATTTCAGATAGATGAGGGTTTTGATACAACCAGTGGCACGCCGATGAGCAAAGCTCTTTAGGCAGATCCAGGCGAGGCGACGTGGCAGGTTTTCGGACGATCAGACACAGCCAGGGGAATTGGGGGATTTGTTCTGTGTAGGGGAATTCTGTTCGTTTGCAGACTAATTTGTTTTGAATGTACAGGTGGAAGCGAATCGCAAAGCGTTTTAATCGCTAAATACCGAATGTGACTGGGGAATGTTTGAAGTTTTGAATTAATGTCCATTACTGAGCAGTCTTCCACCGATATTACGCTCTGTGGGGTTGTTTATCGTGTTGACAAGAGATATTTTTGTATCCACTAATTTGTCGCGTAATATGTCTGCACATGAAAACGCCAGTTCATTCATCTATTTGATTATCCTCTAAACTGGAAGGAAAATAGGTAGGAAATTGAAACCACGTACTAAGGATGCAACAACCTCGCTTACATTATAATTTCCACGAACGTCTAATTGACACCATATACGTTTGTATGAATTAATATTTTCTGACGTTTCGGCTGTATCATCAGCCCTTATCAAAGTACAATACAAACTGAAAGAAATGTCTGATGTGGCGATGCATCTTCTTCCTCATTACGAATGTATAAACATCGCGGATACACCACTCTGTGTTGGAGCAACTTACAATAGTTCATACTGGAAGCAATACTGTTCACCAGCAGCAACCGAAACGTAAGAAAATATTTTATATCATTCATATGTGGTTTAATTCAGCGGCAAGTATAGGTAAGATGATCTACTATACAGGTTAATAGATTAAGTGTACGCTCTTGTATATACGTAACCAAGGGTGTGATAGCAACATCAACTCATCTCGCGCTCTATGGAGTTGAGTTGAGGTTAATAGCTGAAAATAGCCTTACCTATCATCCTGATTTATTTCGCTTGTTCATCACAGAAACGACTCCAACGCCTTATCCTCCTGCTGATCTCCCAGAGCACCTGTAGCGTGATGAGGCCGTTCCCCATCAGCCTCGATGTATTCGACGCCTTCATCATAGTCGCAGTCGTAATGCCTCTGCAAGTGGTGGGGCACTTGCAGCTGGTGCGCGTGCGGATCCGGCTCACCGTACTGACTGTGGTAGAACTCCTCGCGCATCATGTGATTCAGGCTGCCACATCGACAGTAGAGGATGGCCTGAAAGATTAACAGCTTATAGGTGGGACGTCCTTTGAAAATCCCGCTTGGATTAGTCTTTAGGTTTGGAAAGATGGATGATACATCTTATGGCGACCTTACCTGAAAGGGCTTTCTGAAATCCCTGTTCAGCGTAGCATAGATAATGGGGTTGAGCAGACTGTTAGCATAGCCTAGCCAAAGGAAGAGCGTGGCCAGCGTCTTCAGGGCGTGAGTATTTTCCAGAAACGGCCGCATGAGGGCCAGAACAAAGAATGGCAACCAACAGAAGGTGAAGGCGCTCATTATAATACCTAATGTAGTGCTTGCCTTACGTTCCTGCAACAAAAATATCATACGATTCAATAAACTTTGCATAATAATGCCCTCAGTTGTTTTGTTAGGAAGTTACAATAATCTTAAGAACATTCTCACTAAGCATGGCTTTCAGTTCTATAGTTGGTAAAGGTAGTTTTTCTCTGCACGTCCTGCATGGATAGATATTATTAATTATTGTGGTAAACGCACGTGAAATCAAAGCTTTTGAGTTGACTTCTATGTACAAGCAGCTCTACTACGGTGGAGAATAATCATCCGGAACGCCAAGATTCAAAGTGACGTATTTTTGCTGATACTCGAAGTAACTCTTCTAAAACATCTAGATTTTTGACACCGTAGGATGTTTTGATTAATTTACGGAGATAAAAAACACAATTGCGTTGACATAAGAAGCGTTCTCCTAGTGGACTTGAGAATTAAGTATGTTCTAGTTAAAACGAATATAAGCACCTTATCATTCACCAGTAATGCCCTGTATAAAACTGACCATGATACGTTTCTGTTTACATGCAAATACGACACGTTTAAATGTATAATTTGATTAAAAAAATTAATTGCTTAATTATTACGACAGTGTTTATAATTGACTAGCTTGTTTACAATTAGCAACAACTAAGGCCAACCAATAGACGACCTGAACTTTTCTCTAATGTAAAATGTTACAGAAACTACAAAAAGCATGGCAATTCGGAAGGGCACAACTTGTGAACATTACAGTATGTTGTTTGTTTTTACCTTATACAACTGTTTTACCTTGGCAAGCTGGAACCTAAGCTTCTTCTGGTTGCTGGTGGTACTAGGCGAAGACTTGAGTTGGGTTAACAAGTTAGACTTTTGCTGCTTGCCAGATTGCTTGGAGGACTTGGTACTTGTGAGCATTGGGCATTGCGATTCGTTGCTGTGACGCGATTTGAAGCATCGGCCCAGCGTTGTCTTATCTAGACTACACTGTAACAACGAGAAAGATAATGATAAAAGTGCCATTCCTGAATATAGTTGATTCCAATAAACTTATCATATTATCGCTGAAATGCAAAAGATAATGTAGTGACAGATATGTGCATATAATCGCCAATTGATTTAGTATTGTTCAGTGTGTTCCACATAGACACTGGACGATAAGATGATGCTTAATTTCCCAAGCTGTTGAGGGTATCAAGCAGCTTATTTGCTTTATATTAATAGAGTGGGAGACCTGCTACCCGCAGTTAGCCGAGAGGGCAAATTGATTGATGCAAAATTAATTGTTATACCGAGCTTATGTGATATATCCGATCCACCAGCGATTGCTATACAGGAAGAACCATCACATGTGTTTGCTAGATTAGCTGTCGTCTTGGTCAATTTACCATGATTTTTGCGATTAACGTTTAGTATGGTGAAAGATACTGGAACTGTTAGGAGATATTGAGGAAACAATAAACCCGAAATATTTGTCATGGAACTTTTTTCAGCCCGCTGACATCAATAAACATGGAATAAAATGGAATTCAAAAGAATTATTGCCTCCTCTCGATGATGGTATGTAAATTGGGAAGAATTGAATTTCCATTTATTTACGAGTGATTGGATTTAGAGGAAATGAAAGTGTACAGGCGTAACAGCAGGCGAATTACGGCTCCTACGACATCTTCACTTGTCCTTTTATGATGCCCCGTTATCGGGGTTTAACTCTATTTGTTAATGTTGATGACAGCAAAAGAGTTTCTATGATGTTTTAGAAAGTAATACATTACACAAGTTACGAAAAAATAAAGTGAGTAAGAATTAGCATATTATTTACATTAATACAGCATATTTCTTTTATATTTTGGAATAGAAACCAGCAGAAATATTGTTAACTCAATCACAGCTGTCCACGAAAGCGTGAAAACAGTGATATCTGCTGAATAACACTGGGAGATACAGGCTTTTAATTTATTATAACCTATGAAAATTGGTCAAAGCACGCAACATGTATTGTGTTAAACATGTTATGAAACATCATTTAGTTCAGCTCGCGGTCCAACTCAAGTCAAAAGAGTCATTCCTTTAACGGTTATAAAAAAAAGGATGAAACGATTACTAATTCGCAACGTTGTTGAATATACAAATATGCTTCAGATCGTGTGCGAGTAGGAGTGAGACAAAACTTGAGAAATACAAGACGAATTTCAATCGTTCATCAGAGCAATGTTGTGATCAAGTGGATCAAAGCGTAAGCACGGAATGCTTGAAACCCGGGTTCGAGTCCTACTCGCATATTTACACCTCAAAAGTGTGTCTTCAATCTTCCTTTTCTTTATTTGCATAGTTATGGGCGTTTATTTATCGGAATGGTGTTCCACCAATCAGTATATGCTTGACTATACGATTTACTCAGAGCAATTCAAACCAGTTCAATATGTTTCCTCCAAACAACATTAATAATAAATATCATATTGTAAATCCTGGCTCAGGTTAATTGGGTAACTTGATCTGTTATCCATCACTCATAATGCATCCACTGGGTGTCATTAGGGCTAATTAATAAATGTGTAGGTAAATCACACATGCTCGTTTATGCCCTAGCAATCTGCTAGAATATTGTATATGATGTTGTATGAAATAAAATGGTTCAGATATCTGTCTACGAATACGTATGAATGATCCTAACAGAAGAAATTAATGTTTGTCGTCACATACGACGATAGAACAACTGAAGACCTGGCACCTCATTCATAAATTCATTTATTTCTATAGTCAAACATGACTTTGGGCGAGGGGACCAGCGGGGACAGGGGAAGGTGGCAAGATGGCCGCTTGATAGGGACCGTAATTTCTGTTTGTAAACATCGATGACATTTGGATGAATCACGAAATTTGATATGGCGGGAATTTGAAAAAGTACACAATTATACTTACTGATGAAAGGTTACACCTGCAGCTTCAGCCTCGGTGCTGAAAAGCTTACACACATAACAATATATCATCATTTTGGCAACAATAAGCAAAATTCAAACCAGATCAAACAGAGAAAATGAACTATGATGTCTGATTCGAACGTTCACGTCAAAATTCAAAGCGGTTGACAGTGACCTGACGTAGACGGTTGATAGTTCGGTTCTGTTCAAATGCCGACAGATGTCAAATTTGCAAAATATGAATGAAAAATGATACGTAGCGGTTAGTAGCAGTCAGAATTTACTATGAAGCCATGTTGCCAGCTAGTGTGTGAGGTATGATTAACATTGCAGGTTTGTTCTAAATTATGAAGTTATTTTTAATTTTCCTTACTATTTAATGGCTAAGATATTCATTGTAGAACATATTCATGAGATCTTGTGAACTAGCTATGTAGAAAAATTAATGTTATTGTAGTCCTTTGGTGAATTCGAGCAACTGTGCACCAATGTCTGACGAAAGTTTTTGTAAACATACGAGGTCTATCAGTGTTCTATCGTCATTGATTGTCAAATTTTTATTCAATTCGAAGATAACATAACCCTACTTCCATTTTCCTTACATTTTAGTGTATCAGTGTTACTCTTTTACATCTCGTAGCCTTACTATTACAGTGAATATGTATTGTTTTCCTGTAAAACGCGGTGATTTCTGATTATCTTATGATGAATCCGAATATTCCAGACTGTGACGTGAAAGAACGGGAATTTGCATATTCCACCACTGCCACGCGGTAATGATCGGCAGTAAATCGTCAATTTTAGGGCATAATGTTCGATCTTAAAGGTATATACCATGCGGTAACTTCGGGCAATAACTTCATGCATATAACGCAGTTTAAACGGGAACTTTTAAACCGTTTAACGTCAAACTTGATGTAGGACCCGTCACCTCACAGATTTATAGCGGATATATTGGCAACATAAATTCTCATAACGCATTATCGGCCCCTAGCGTCGTCCTACATACGCCTTCTTCGTTAATATCTCTATTCTTCCGATAAAACAAATAATGTGATGGTAAGGAAGACAAGTCGTATGAGTTAGCATATTAACTATGAAAATACATGTTGAAAATATCAGTTTGATGTGAGAAAAAACCAGAAAAGTTTTTGCTAAGGCTAAATGATCCTTGACCTTGTATAATGCATCAATGCCTTTATGCGTAGTAACATAAACAGGTACATTTACTACACTAGAAAGTATACCGCTAATTAATACCATAAAACAAATATTACTTTGAAGCTTTTTGGAGCGGTGAATGTAAAATCCTGCACAAGAAGACTTTCTTCAAAGAAGTATTCTATTAGATCTGCTGTCCTGTACTGGAGATTATCCACCATACATTAATTAAGGCGGAGGCCCCTTTCAGAAAGTGGAGCGTCGTCTCCGCCGGTCGTTATGTAATTAAGAACTTTGGACGGCATACTCTAATTAAAATTTTACTGCACTGGGTGTATACTCGCCGGCTCCAAAATTAGAAACTAAAGGTACGGGCATCAGGACATAACCGTCAGCAGGCGGAATTAATCAATGGTAGTACGTATATTCAGGTATCTTAGAGACTTACTTTATCGCAAAATTTTTATAGTATTGCATATTTGTGCCAAGTCACAGCCGAATGTTCAGCTCTTACTGAAACTTTTGGCAGAAGCCGACAACGATTGAACATGCGAGTCAAACTTGACTGAGTATACCGAGTGGCAATTGGCTTAAATTGGTACAAATAACATCGTATTTTGTGTATATGTTAAGCACAAACCTCGACAATGACCAGTGAGCGAAAAGAAGGACAGGAACGGAAGTGGCTAGTTTTGGACGACCAAACACCGAAATCTGATCATTTTTCGCGTTCTGGACTTCTTGTTGACCACAACGCGATCTGGACAATGCTTAATCGTCTATGACGAGACTGGATGACTGATACAGCTCATAAGCCACCGTGCTTTCGAAGTTCAACTAGATTAACGGAAGTAATGACTAAACTTTTCGGAACATTTACTGTATGCTTAGTTTTCCGTGAAACAGTTGCACTTTTTGGTATTACAATAATGCTTACAATGACATAAAAAAATCCTGCTTTAATCTAGACGAAAGGGCTAAAGATTTTCTCAGGGTTAATGAACAACGAGTCCAAAATTGATAGGAGCTGATTCATTCTAGCTTAGGGCTATAGAATACTTCTAGGCATAAGTCGCATTCTATCGATATCCGGAACTTTGACTAATTAAACGCCTCTCTCATATTGTGTTTAAGTATCAATGACACCTGACACTGCAAAATTCCGCATGTCTTTGCTCAACAACATTTTTCTTAAAGGCAGAGCAAGAAAAATAATTTTATAAGCTTGGTAAATCATCCAAAATATCAATACATCATGACTATTTGAGCACTGGCCACAACGCGTTGTGATCAGCAACAAAGAAGAGATCGTGAAAAAAATATCAAATTTCGGTATTTGGTCATCCAGCACCGTCCATAACGCGTTGTGGCCGTTTTCTTCACCCACTAAGCGTTTCAGCGGTTTGGGCGTAAAATATATATGATGCTGGATCCTATGGCATAGCAACCATACAAACTGCACAGTTTGTGAAGACGCTTAGAAGTTGAAAGACTAACTCAAGTCTTTAATTAAGCCAATAACGCTTATTTCGATATTTATGAATTTTCGCGTCTTAACATTTTAATAAATGAGCAACTATTTCAATAAAAAAAATTGGACAACTGAAAAAATGAGACGGGCTGAACTGTATGCTTGTCATACATTTCTTCGTATCTCTTTTCAGAGTCACAGCGGGCCCAATTTGTTTTATTGGTTTATTTATTTGTGGCATTTTTGTGTATTGCAGAAAATTTGTTATGGTTTTTGAATGAATAAATATGTACTCATCAATCCTGGAATGTTTGTCGTTTTTATACTACCTAGTAGTTGTCAGTATGACAGGAACTTTGAAAGACGCACAGAAAAGAAAATCTATGGTTAATTTTCTATAAAGATCATTTTGTTCCTCCAGTTTCTCGTCATAGTTTTTGTGAACGAACTGATTTGCTGCTTTTTCTTGGCGTCAGCAGTTGTATTTGAGGCGAGAGTGTTCGAGTGTAATAAGAGAGATTTCGAAGCGGCAGACTTCCGCTTCGATCGAGAGGCGGTTTCGAGAAAACGGTCAACTGTAACCGAACATGAAAAATGCCGGGCGACATCGGCAGGCAGGAAGTCTTATTGCTCTCTTTCGATCTGTCGATTTGGGAATCTATCTTAATACACCCGAATGCTCTCACCACAGTTACAATTGCAGCAGCATAACAATTTGTTTATTAGATGAGAACTTCATAGTCAGAAAATGTTTCGGATAACCTGGAAGAGGAATTGAAAGAACAATGACTTTTATCGAAACTTAATTATCAATAACCTTAGACTTTGTTTACGCAGCGTCTTTCAATTTTTTTGTCAAGCTGAAAACTAATGGGCAGAGTGTTTCTAAATTAGAATCAGTTATCCATTATTTCAGTTGTTATAACTTTTCATTTAAACAGTTATTCCTTAAACAAAATATCAAGATACCAATTGTTCTAAAAACAAAAAGAAGCGTTTTTTACATTTTCAAAGGCAAACAAAGAACTTCAGGATATAAGTGAGTTTGGCTAAACCTGTACAGAAGCAACCTATATGCATTATTTATTGATCATCCTCGAGTATTCAAATTATTTTCGGTGAACAATTCGGTTTCAGTTAATGAGGATGATTCAAGCAGTAATGGTTGATGTGTTGTTAAAGGGCCAGTTCACACGTGTATAAAATTCGGGATATCGACTGTTATTCTACTAGCACGTGTTCAGCAATTATCTACCAAGTTGTCGACGCAAACATATTCGTATAAACTACCTTTTCATGAGTAATTGACCGCCATTTTACTCCGCATTCAATAATGAATACGCCATGAAGACATGTATTGAAATCTTTTAGAATCTCAAGGTTGATTCGCTTATTACTGGGATCATAACAAGAATAAAATGTTGCAAAGCGGAATGGGATACCAATCATTGACTTGCGTAATTGGTTTTGAGGATACATAATACACATAAAGTAGCCGTGATGTTTGTGAAAGTCCTGTATTGGAAACATCGAAAATGCTCATCTGTCCATGTTCTATAGAAAGTGATTATTTTGGAGATCCTCAGAGTTGTGAAATTTTGTGATTTGTGGCAAAAATTTGACCGAGCCTTCTCGTAACAGAAGCCATCAGACAATAAATAGTAGGAAAACGTTAGAACCCAGTATTGTCTGTGTGTGATACCTGAGGGTAGAAATCGCTACTTTGACATATCTGTCTGGCCAAGAGTTATGAATGTTTATTTCCTTTGATTAGCTGCATAAATTACATCCTAATGATGCAACAATAATAATCAGAGAAATTAGAAGGGAAATTGTGTTGCCAGTGAACATCGAATCTTGCTTTAAGCACTCCATCATGATAAATCTGCCGCATTGAGATTCACTTTCAAGGGTTCCTGAGTGATAGTTCGACATGGCTGAATGGTTGAAGCGTCTAACTAGAATGAAGGAGGTCGTGGGTTCGATCCCCACTGCTGACAGGTTTCTCATTCTATTTTTTCTAAGTGTTTTTAGTTCAGTCCCCCCTTCCAGTGGAATCAGATAAACTCTATGTAATTATAAAATACTCCTCTCCCAGAGAGATTACGACTAGCATTTCCAATTAGAAACTAAATTGACAAACTTTTGATAGTACTCGGCTATTCAAAAGGTACCGAGGGAATGAATGACGCTCAAGATAAAGAGCAAATCTATTATTTCCCATTGTCCGAAGGGAAACTCATTACACTTGCAACAAAGCTAGAATGTATTGGTTGCAGACTTAATGGAAAACCGATACGCAGCTCTACAGACTCTCAATTAACAAAATTAAAAATTGGAATCAGTGGTACAGATTATTCCACTCACGCCTTGCATAAAACAGTACGTGGTAGTAGAGGAATTTATTTACGGCACTAGTGATAAGCGGAGAATGAAATTTGATTGATGGGTAGCAATGTTGCTGAATCCCTATTTGATAGAATCTTCTGAGGTTCCTTCTTAGTTACTTTACATTTCGAGTATTTGACATGTGAAAATTGTACATTGTTTAACTAGTATATTTTTCACTACACTCAAAAGTAATAGCAAACTCCAGGAAAAATATGGTGAGGAAAGATAAAGAAGCCTAAGGTAATCCCACAGAAATACAAGCAGAATCCATCCACCACAACGGATACCCTACGAGGTTGAAAGTTTGCTGTTCACCTTCACCTACAGAGCTCCTCGAGGCCATAGCAGGACGGGATTTCATTTAGGGTTGTATTTATAGATGTGCCCTTCCGCTTCCTGTAACCTTAAGGAAGCCTTATTGACGAAACGCAATTTAGTAAGCTAAGAATTTCTTCGAGCTCCGTTGCTACTTTAATGCGGTCTTATCGTTCATTCGCTTGTCAATTGATTAGGATACTGCTTCTTATGATTGAGATGAAAATTTTATGGCACATTAATTGTTATAATTGTATTTCATAGCACCTTTTTATTATTTTATTTTTTGTCTTTCTCATTTATTTCCTTCAGAATAATTTGTCATGGTTATGAATGAGTTCGATGAATTCATTTCATAAATTACATATCAATAATATATGGTGAATCCTTATGCGAAATTCAGACAAAAAATTTCTATGGCACTTGCAGAAAGTTATAGAAAAATCGACACTTACTTATGGTTTTAACAATTAAGGCAATACAATCTCAAACTATTAGCATTTTTCGAGGAATCACGAAACAACAAACGTAGTGATGAGAACATGTGATGAGCATAATGTTAAACCACATGAATTAAGGCGTATAAATGATATGATTAGTTTCGATAGAAGATTTTCACTCGCTCTTCGCACTAGGGAAAAGTGGGCGGGAGGGAGGATAAGATCTCTGCAGAAGTACAACGATGCACGGAGCATGACATGCGGGGGGAACTTCCAAATAGACGCAAATTACGGAATTTGTTCGCTGTAATGTACGATAACATAATAGTAAAAATCTGTTAAAATATTAAATCTAATTTTTCCGCATGTATTGTTTATAACTTATTCACTCTCGACAGAGCCCTATACGTTCCTTACATTCGCCTGCTTTGGCAGTTTGCGGCTGTGCTAGAGTGGTATTTAATTTAAATATTTTTGCAATTGCAAGGCTTCTGTCGTATTCGTATGGGAAGGATAATGCTTGTATAAATACGTGAATGATTTTCAGTAAAAACAGCACAGCAGCGTGTTTGAGCTGGCAGTTAAATAAAATTTAGCGCGAAACTGCTGTGCTCGACTACAAAAGAGAATTTGTCAAATCTATCTGGCCGGTCATGTTGAATTTCCGAATCGATGAACATGGTGACGCATGAACCATGGTAAATCCCTATTTCTGGCGCTCGGTTTTTTTCTAGTTATTGTTGCCTTTTATACTGTTTTGCCTGTGTATCAATATAGGACGAAGAATATTGATGTGGTATCAATTATTTAGTACATTCCAGCAGCAATCAAGGCAAGTGCCTGCAGGATAGTATCAGGGCTGGTCTTAGAGTGTAGGAAAGCTCTTGACGAGATCGCAGAGAGACACAGGGTCTCACTAATGTGGGTCCCTGGACATTCTGAGGTTCGAGGAAACATTATGGCGGACGCTTTGGCGAAGGCAGGATCAAAAGGAAATCTTTTGGGTCCGAAACCGGCTGTAGGGTTAGCCGCAGGTAGAATTAGAAAAGCTACGGACGAGTGGATTCTAATTCAACACTCTTTGAGATGGAATAGCATCTCAGGACATCTCCGTCAGGCACGGGAATTCATTACAGGGCCAGAGAGGGGCCTTTTGCCTCTCTCTTGATAGGAGTCATCTTAGGTTGCTGGTGGGACTGCTCTCTGGTCATAATACCTTTAGGCGGTACCTGCACCTAATGGGGATAGTTAGTGACCCAACGTGTGCACCCTGTGGTGATGAGGAGGAGTCCTCGGCACACATACTATGCCGCTGTGAAGCCCTCTGGCACCACAGGCAGGCCATACTGTGGTCCATGATTCTGGAACCAGGGGATATAAGATGGGCAGGACTCAAGGCCATACTTAACTTTGCGAAAAGGGCTGGTCTTAGAAACTAGAGCTGATAGAGGCGCAAAAGGGCCCGGCGGTGGCCTATGCACCGATGGTCCACATCGCAATTCCATTCATTCATTCATTCAACATTCTGAATGGTTCTGAACTTCACTGAGTCTGCAAAAATACATTTCAGCGTACTAACAATACGTATTCAAAATTCGAAACCTTTACGACGAGTTCCATCAACGACTGAAATGTATTCCGAACTGTTTCATGATTTGGATGGATTTCATGTTTCTGAACCATGACAGAATACTTGAACTACTTTTTTATTTTCGCAGATCTGGCGTTGACTGGCCAGTGACACTTTAATTTTATGAATCTCCTTAATTTGTCATTATCTAGGTTAGAATAAACAATTACAAGAAATTTAACTTTGATATATAATATAATAAATTACAGAAATTACACAAATTACTATTTTACATGGGTGCTCGAAATTTGACTGTTCTCTTCCAGTAAGCCTTATGACTTTTATTTCTATCCCTCTTCCGTGAAACGTCTAGTAGTAATGTATTTCAATATTCCGAAGTATCCTGTCTCTCGTTGGTGGCCAGAGAATTTTGTTTCTTCAACGACATTGTTTATCCATACATCTTTAATCTTCCTGAAACGAGTGGCGGTGTCCGACATCAGACAGTGAATTATTAATCTTCAACTACCATTTCCAACAGAAGCCATTTGCAGCGCAAGTCAAGATGCATATTGCAGAATTGCCATACAAAGAGAGGACTGTATATAGTAGAAAATTGTACACTGTATAAGCAGGATAGGGCTTGTAAATGTAGATTTTGTTATACTATGAGACAAAAAGGCCATGAACAGGTTCAAAAAATTTCTTCACGCATTTGTCGCCTTTTTCCCGCAATGCTCTCTGTCTTATCAGTGTCTGCTATCTACCTTCTGATTCTGTATAGGGAGCAGAACAAGCTTGACTTTCGAAAAAAGTCGGGCTCTAGTAGATTGGCTCGGTGCTTATGGTGTTTTGTTTGACTTGGAAACAAAATTCCCCAGTATAATGCGATTAGAACTTGACCAGCTCCTTAAAATGCATCTGCTTCTTTCTTTCACTTTTTGATGACTTGTGGTCGACCGAAATTTATTTCTCTTAATATTTGGTCGTACCTTCTGATTGCTCATGCTTGTTAACTATTGTACTAAAATCGAGGAATTATACATTCAATAATTTTTTTTCGGTAGCGGTGGAGCCGCTGCTGAGATCATTTGCAGTTTTTCGACACAGTAGCCAGCGTGTAAAATCTATCGCCATAAAGTCGGTGTTTTTAGTGGTAATTCTTGTGCTATATAAAGTGAAATTTGTATCAAAATTACCGGAAATGCATCCAAAAGCCATAGACGATCGGTCATAGATCGAATTATTATGGTTGCACTGGTATTTGAATATTTATCATGACAAATTTTTGTGGAAAATGCGACCTTTCTGTATCGAGAACGTATCCCGGCATTTTTTGCGGCGGCCTGTGTAAAAAACAGTACCATATTTTTTGTATACAAGGGGCATCTGCTGACTTGTCGGACCGACTGGCTAATATACCAGGGCTGATCTGGAAATGCACTAACTGCTGCAATAGATGTGTTACACTGAATGTCACAGAAATAAAAGAACTGATCGAAAATGGTATCAAAGACGCTGTCGCCAACATCTCTGCAGAAATGGAGTGTCTAAAGAAAGCCATACACGACATTTCCCTGACTGACCTATCCAGTTGTATTATCAAAACGTTAGGGGTTTAAACACTAAAACTTCACAGTTATTCAATTCGGTAGCTGATTCTTCTTATACATGTATTGCACTGACTGAAAGCTGGTTAAACTCATCAGTTTTCAATGATGAATTGTTTGGCGGTTCCTACATTGTTTTTAGGAAAGACCGAGATTTTGTAACTACAGGTAAATCACGCGGTTACTTGCTGTCAAAAATTATATAGTAGTTGAACAGGTCGATATCTCATCATATGGCTTGCAAGAGGAATTGTGTCAGATTGATATATTGGCTGTCTTGATCAAAGTACGTTATAAAAGCTTACTGGTTATTGTCCTCTACGTGTCGCCAGATATTTCTATCTCTGTTTATGAAAAACTCTTCGAATTTCTCTGTTTTATCAATTGCATCTCAGTTGACAGTGCGGTAATTTTAGAGGACTTCAACATTCCTTCCTACAGTTCTGCTATTACGTCGAGTCACCTTTCGGCTCAATCATCTTTGCTTAATAATTTTTTAGAATTAATGAATTTATCACAGCACAACTACGTTTTTAACAGCAATAACAAATTATTGGATTTAGTTTGGTCTAACATCGACTGTACTGTGACGTCATCATATTCCAGTCTTGTAAATGAGGATCTACACCATCCTAGTTTATCTGTAATTTTGAATTTAAAGATGGAGACATCGCGGAAATTTCAGTGTGATCGAAGTGGAGCATTCAACTTCAGAAAAGCAAATTTCCATCTTTTGTATTAACAGTTGACCTGCACTGATTGGTCTTTTTTATCACGTTTGAATGATCCTGATGAAGCTTGTAATCTTTTCTATGAAACCCTTGAGTCGATCTTTTTAATGTCTGTGCCTAAATACAAAAAACCCGGAATAGACGTAACTTTCCAGCTTGGTTTAATGGCGATATAATAAAGAATATTAGACGGAAAGAACATAAGTTAAAATCTCATAATAAGTGCGGTCGAGCTGAGTATTTGGATGAGTTCAGGCATCTTAGGTCAGAAATAAAGGCTGATATCAATATTGCTTTTAAAAATCATGTCAGAAATATTGAAAATAACATTAAGATGATCCTAAGCAGTTTTGGTCCTATGTTAATTTAAAAAAAGGCGCATAACGAATTCCTGGGGCTATGTATTATGAAGGGCAGTTACTTGATAAGCCTACTGATATAATCAATGGTTTTGCAGCGCATTTTCAGAAATCCTTTCAATCTTCTGGCGATGGCAGCAACGATACGCACTTTGTGAGTCAATCCGATTGCAATCTAAACGTAGCTGTGAATTATTTTACCGAAATTGAAGTACTTCGTGCAATGAAGCTGTTCAAGCCTAAAATGACTGCTGGACCAGATGGAATACCAGCTTTCTTTTTGAGAGACTCCTCAGCTGTGCTTGCTAAACCTCTTCAACTAATCTTTAACCTCTCATTGAAGCAATCCCGATTTCCTTCGATGTGGAAAAAATCTAGAATCTGTCCAGTATTCAAAAATAAAGGTGAAAAATCAGTCATATCGAACTATAGACCTATTACAATTATATGCAATTTCAGTAAGCTATTTGAAGTCTTGTTGCACACAGAAGTCTATAGTCAAGTGCGTAACACTATATCAGATGAACAACATGGTTTCATGAGAGGTCGTTCAACAAATACTAACCTCATATGTGCTACACAATTCATAGCTGATTTGATCGGTTAGATCACACAGTTCTGTTGCAAACATTAGCTTCTCGTGGATTTTCAAATCACCTTTTATCCCTTATTACATCTTACCTAACTAACAGAATCCAATAATAATGTTTCTCCGGCCACGTTTGTAGCAAGTTCTGGTGTACCTCAGGGATCGGTCCTAGGGCCTCTATTGTTTGTACTATTTATCGATGACATTGGCGATAACCTGAATGTTCCTTATTTACTATACGCCGACGATCTTAAGCTGTTTTGTAGAATAAATGATTCGAACGACTGCCTGTTGCTGCAAAATAACTTAGACGCTTTATATTCATGGTGTAAGCATAACAAAATTCAGTTGAATATTAATAAATGCAATGTAATGATTTACAGCCACAAGGTAACCGACGTCACCTACAACTACAACCTGAACGGTACAAAACTACTCAAACAGAATGAAACTCTGGACTTAGGTGTTACTTTCGACAGAAAGCTGGCTTTTACAGCTCACATAAATAATATAACTGCTGCTGCCAACAAAATGTTAGGTTTTGTTATGCGAAACGGAAGAGACATGACAAATGTTTACACTATCAAGCTATTATATTTCTCTTTGGTCAGATCTAAGCTTGAATATGCGTCGTGTGTCTGGCATCCTTACCACAATAAGTACATTCATCAAATAGAGTCTGTGCAAAAGCATTTTCTAAAAATTTTATATTTCAAATCTTACGGAACCTATCCGCCAATTGGTTTTCCACAAGATAGATTACTTGAAATGTTTTCTGTTGCGTCTATCAAACATAGACGAGAAATGCACAGACCACGCTTCCTTTATAAACTGATCAATAATCTAATAGATTGTAGGGAGCTTTTACACAAACTAAATTTCCACGTGCCAAGAGTAAACTCTCGCCAGAATGTAACTTTTTACCTAGATTCACCTCGTACAGACTGCCTGAAATATTCTCCTCTACATGTTATGTGCAATATGAGTAATCTTAACCGAACTGTAGATGTTTTTGTACAAAAGTTTGCTGTTTAATTTATTTGGTGCTATTTCAACTTCATGTGTATTACCTCAATTTTTCTATCGTATTATTATTGTTCTTTCTATATTGTATAATTTCACATACTTTGTCCCATCTTGTAAATGGATATATCTGTTAGATGGTGTAGAAATAAATAAATAAATAAATAAATAAATAAAATAAATAAATAAATAAAATAAATAAAATAAATAAAATAAATAAAATAAATAAAATAAATAAAATAAATAAAATAAATAAAATAAATAAAATAAATAAAATAAATAAAATAAATAAAATAAATAAAATAAATAAAAAAAATAAAATAAATAAAATAAATAAAATAAATAAAATAAATAAAATAAATGAAATAAATAAAATAAATAAAATAAATAAAATAAATAAAATGAATAAAATGAATAAAATGAATAAAATGAATAAAATGAATAAAATAAATAAAATAAATAAAATAAATAAAATAAATAAAATAAATAAAATAAAT